>CAUYUJ010003860.1:0-2500 GCA_963575745.1 Prorocentrum cordatum | reverse complement strand
GGGCCAAGGCCGCCGCACGTACTATACATTTTCCAATGCAGAACGAGCCAGGGCAGCCGCGCGCGCGGCGGCTCTGGCCCCTCGCGCACGATATATTTTCCTACAAAGAATGGGCCTGGGCCGCCGCACGCACTACGCATTTTCCCATGCAGAACGGGCCTGGACCGCCGCGCGCGCGGCGGACCTGGCTCCTTGCGAATCATATCTTGCCCCAACAGAATAGGCCAGGGCCGCCGCATGCACTATGCATTTTCCCATGCAGAACGCGCCAGGGCCGCCGCGCGCGCGGCGGCCCTGGCCCCCCGCGCATGGTAGATTTTCCCGCGCAGGGTGGGCCAGGACCGGCGCACGTATTATACGTGTTCCCACCAGGGCCGCCGCGCGCGCGGCGGCCCTGCCCCCTCGCGCATGATATATTTCCCACACTGAATGGGCCAGGGCCGCCGCGCGCACTATGCATTTTCCCATGCAGAACGGGCCAGGGCCGCCGCGCGCTCGGCGGCCCTGGCCCCTCGCGCATGGTGTAATTTCCAACGCAGAAAAGGTGTGGGGCGCCGCAAGTACAATGTATTTTCTCATGCAGATTGGGCCAGGGCCGCCGCGCGCGCGGCGGCCCTGGCCCCTCGCGCATGCTATATTTTCTGGCTGAATGGGCCAGGGCCGCCGCACGCACTATGCATTTTCTTAACAGAACGGGCCAAGGCCGCCGCGCGCGCGGCGGCCCTGGCCCCTCGCGCATGGTATATTTTCCTACAGAATGGGCCGCGCGCGCCTGGTTCCAAAGCTACCTTCTTCCGATGTAGCTGTTGCTAGGGGTCGCGAGCCCGCCCTCGCGCATCCCCAACAAAGCATGCCGCTCGGTGGACATCCGCGCGCGCGCCTGATCCCCAAACCACATTTTTCCGAAGTGTAGCTGTTGCTAGGGATCGCGGCCCCACCCTCGCGCACCCCCAGCAGGACAAGCCACTCGGTGGACATCCGTGCGCGCGCGCCTGGCCCCAAAGCAATTTTTGTTTGGGGGTTTTTTCCATCAGAAGTGTAGCTGTTGCTAGGGATCGCGACCCCGCCCTCTCGCATCCTCAGCAAAACATGCCACTCGGTGGACATCCGAGCGCGCGCGCCTGGTCCCCAAACTACCTTCTTCCGAATTGTAGTTGTTGCTAGGGGTCGCGGCACCGCCACCTCGCATCCTCACCAACAAAAATACAACTCGGTGGACATCCGCGCGCGCGCCTGGTCCGAAAACTACGCTCTCCCGAAATGTAGCTTTCGCAAGGGATCGCGACCCCGCCCTCGCGCATCCTCAACAAAACGTACCATTCGGTGGACATCTGCGCGCGCGCGCCTGGACCCAAAACGACCTTCTTCCGGAATGTAGCTGCTGCCAGGGATCGCGGCCCAATCCTCTCGCATCTTCGGCAAACAAAAATCCAACTCGGTGGGCGCCCGCGCGCGCGCCTGGCCCCAAAATAACCTTGTTCGTGCAGCTGCTTGCTAGGGATCACGACCCCACCTTCTCGCATCCTCAGCGAAAGTACCACTCGGCGGGCATCCGCGCGCGCGCGCCTGGTCCCAAAACTACATTCTTCCGAAACGTCGCTGTTGCTAGGGGTCGCGACCCCACCCTCTCGCATCTCCAGCAACACATACCATTCGGTGGACACACCCGCGCGCGCGCCTGGTTTCAAAACTACATTCTTCCGAATTGCAGCTGTTGTTAAGGATCGCGACCGCACCTTGTCGCATCCATAGCAGAGAAAAACCATTCGGTGGACATCCGCGCACCCGCTCCTGTTCCCCAAACTACCTTCTTCCGCATTGTAGTCGTTGCCCCCACCTTCTCGCCCCCGCCCCCCCCCGCGGAACAAAAAAACGCTCGTTGGACATCCGCGCGCGCCTGGCCCCAAAACTACCTTCTTCCATATGGTAGCTGTTGCTAGGGACCCACCCTTCGCATCATGTCAAAAGTACCACTCGGTGGACATCCGGGCGCGCGCGCGCCTGGCCCAAAAATCATTTTCTTCCGAGTTGTAGCTGCCGCTAGGGATCACGACCCCACCCTTTCGCATCCTCAGCAAAACGTGCCACTCGGTGGACATCCGCGCGCGCCTGGTCCCAAAACTGCCTTCTTCCGAATTGTAGCTGTTGCTAGGGATCGCGACCCCACCCTCTCGCATCCTCAGCAAAAGCATGCCACTGGGTGGACATCCGCGCGCGCGCGCCTGGTCCCAAAAACACCTTCCGAATTGTGGTTGTTGCTAGGGATCGCGACCCCACCCTTTCGCATCCTCAGCAACAGCCACTCGGTGGACATCCACGCGCGCACGCGCCTGTTCCCAGAACTGGGTGAGTAAGCAGGTGAGTGGATGGGTGAATGAGTGTGTGAATGATGACGAGTCGCAGCTGCTCTGCGGTTGCTCGGGGGTTCGTGAATATCTATTGCGCCCCCGTGCACCGCCCCCCCCCCCCCTCCTCCCCGCCCCCCCGCCGGGGACCTCCA
>CAUYUJ010003859.1:27500-75020 GCA_963575745.1 Prorocentrum cordatum | reverse complement strand
CGCCTCCTTTCGGCCTCGGCCTCCGGCGGCGCCTCGGGGGACCTCGGGGGACGTCTGAGGGCGGGAGGCCTTCCAGCGGATGCGCGTCGCCCAGCGGGCTCCAGGCGTGCCCAGATCCTCCCGAGCGGCCGCCAGGACTGGAGGTCTGGCCCGGGAACGGAACCTACTGGCGATCCGTGAAGAAATCACGGCGGGAGGTGTCTGGCCGTTTTCGACCTCCGGGGGACCCTCCTTGGGCTTCTGGCGGATTGGCCGGCCTCCTCAGATTCGAGCGCATGGGTCGTTTTCACAGGGGGTCTCGAACGAGCGGGCAGAATTTGTTGTATTCGGCATCGTTGGTCCGTTTACGCTCACACGCACGCCGGATAAGTTTGTATCGCCGAACTCTCTGATGCATAGTGCATGATTACGTTTAGTACTCCCTGTCAGAATCACATTCTGGGAGCTGTTGCTCTATGCGAAGAGCTTTACGAGGATACACTTCCTCAGCGTTCCAATGACATCGGTGCGCAATGCGAATCGCGATGCTTATCTGGCGTATGGTCGAAGCCGGACACAGCAACAAACACGGTGACCTCATCTTGTTGCTGCTGGACTGGGCGAAGTCGTTCGGCAGGCTCAAACCTCAAACTGGACAGCATGTGCGACGCCTTGCAACGATTTGGGCTTCCTTCAGGTATGGTGAACATGATCAAAGCTACTTATGCCGAGCGTTAATTCACCATTGTAGACCACGCTGGGAAGTCACAAGAAAGACGACAAATGGCAGGCATCGTTGGAGGATGCCCTTTTTCTCCTCATTTGTTTATTGCCGTGAAGTCAGTCATGCATCATGATGCGTTTCAAGATATCGGTTTTGAGGCTGAGCCTGCCTACGCAGCAACCCGAGCCATTCTGTACGCGGACGACACGTTGTTGGCATCACACACTCCGGCAATATTCAAAACATGTTGAACGCTATCGTCGCGGAAGGGCAGAAATAGGGTCTTGAACGGAGCGGGGTCAAAACGCGACATGTGCATATATCGACGAACAGCACGGTAGTTCGCCCAGATGAACCCCCTATTAAAACAGAGCGGGACGCAGTATATCAGGTGGAATGCCTACCTGTGATGGCAAAGCGGCTCCAGAGGTCACCCGGCGCCTGGGCGAAGCTCGGCGCGTTTTCAAGCAGCTCGCGAAATTGTTGTCACATGCAACATTGGGGTGGAAAAGGAAATGCAAAGTACACGTCAAATGCGTCCTGGGGAAGCTATTGTGTTCGCTTGATTCTCTGTGGCTCTTACAATCTGACCGTTGCAGAAGCGTTGTGTTCCATTGACGGTGTTTGCGGAGCGCTTTGGGTGTAAGCCGGAGCTCGCGCCGAACCGTTTTCTCAATTATTGCTGGGCAGACAGGAGAAGTTGCGCCGCAAAATAGCACATGGGCCTCGTTCGCTCGCCAACTCGTATGTCAACAAGATGGCACACCAAAAACCAGGCTGGAACAACGGCGTCACGTCCAGCCGCTACAGCAATGGACTTCAGAGGTGTACAAACTGCGCCGACAGATCTGAACACCCCTCTGCTATATGGTCTTGTCGTCGTTGACTTCGCTCCTCCGCTTCTTGATCTCCCAACGTGAATCTGTGTTGTAGTGTGAGAATTCATCGGCGGCCTTAAACGGTTGTTGTGCCAACGCGTCCTGCTGGATGTACGGGTTGCGCGTGTGGTCCGTGAGAGCAGATGCGCGCCATGACCCACAGGATGAACTATCGCATATTTTTTGCCTGGAACCAACCTCTTTTCCGTCCTAGCCCTGGCGTTTTCCTTCGACTTCGGCCTCTGTGGGCATATGTTTGGGCCGCGGGGCCAGTGAGGCCCGCGGGCTTGCGAGGTCCATGTTCCGAACGTTTGGGTCAGCGTGATTGTGGTCGTTGTCGTCGTTTTTGGGAGGGAAGGCGGAGGAATAATGCACGAGCATGATGAAAAGGGCGGGGATGATGATGAGGATGATGGTGGTGACGATGATGTTGATGACGATGACGATGATGGTGACGATGATGAGGATGATGAGGATGATGGGAACGAGGAGGAGGAAGAGAAGGGAGGAGGGAGGAGGCGGAGGAGAATAATGATGATAATGTTTGTCATAATGATTAGTATGATGATGCTGCTGCTGGTGATGTTGATGCTGTTGGTGATGAATGCGGTCATGATGCTGTTGGTGATGATATTGCTGATGGTGCTGCTGATGATGGTGATGATGGTTACGGGGGGCAGGATGAGGAGGATGAGGTGGAGGAAGGAGACGGAGGAGGACGAGAAGGAGGACGGAGGCGGACGGAGTGATTCTGATGTTGGTGATGATGCGGATGATGATCATGATGCGGATGATGATGTTGATGATAATGTTGATGATGATGACGACGAGGAAGAGGTGCTGATGAGGAGGAGGAGATGGGATGATTAGGGGGAGGATGAGGAGGATTTGGAGGATGAGGGAGGAGGGAGGAGGGAGGAAAAGGAGGTATACGCAGACGGGGGGGGGACAGCGGGAGGGAGTCTGGAAGGTCCATGGGGTCTCCATCGTTGATCCGTCCCGACGTCGCCGATGCATCGCCGTTTCTATGTGATTTTCGGGCCCTGGAAGCCATTGTCCCTTCTCCCGCCTTTCCATGTTTTCATATGGTAGCCAGAGTGGGTTTCAAGCAGTGTGTTCCTGCATCTCTAGGTTTTGCAGCACACACACACATACATACGTACATACATACATGCATGCAAACATACATACATACACACATACGTACATACATACAAACACACACATATGCATATACAATGTGTATATATATATATAGGGAGAGAGAGAGAGAGAGAGAGAGGGAGGGAGAGACAGAGAGAGAGATAGTACATGTGAAAATTGGGCAAATCATGGGGCGCAATTTACGTGTTGTAACTCGCCTTGCGGAACTTTGAATTGACGACTCCGCTGCTCGCGCAATCGTCCCACCCACCCACCCGCAATATGGTTTGCAAAACCAGTGCGACGGTGATTGCGATAACTGGTGGGCGCGGGCTGGCGCATCGCTGCGGCCGCGCTCGCGCGCGCGCAAGTTCGCGCGCAGAGCGGGCAGCTAGTCTGACGAGACCGACGCGGCCGAGATGACGCTGACCGCTGGGGGTTTCCCAGCGCGTCTTGCAAACTGCGCTCGCGCGCGGGCACTTCAGTGCGAGGCTTGGGCACGCGCGGTATCATGGTTACGTCGGCAACGGCGGACACGATGATGATAATCTTGATGGTGGTGACGACGATGACGATGACGGCGGCAAGGCCGATGCTGGCGCCGATGCTGGTCACGCTGGTGACGATGATGGTGTCAACGTGTCGGTGATGAAGGCTTTGGAAGGATTTTGACATGCGCGCGCGGCCGTCGCGCGCGAGTGGCCCGCACTGTTTTATTTGACAGGGACCGCGCCACCCCAAAAAGCGAACGCGCACAGCCGTTCGAATGATTCCGGCATGCGCGCGCAGGAGGCCCGCATGGTCCCATTTTCGAAGTTTGTGAATCAGTTATGGCGGTGTCATAAGAATTTGCAACAGCGCGTAGAGTGGCTGACAGAGCATCTTGTAATAACAAGTTCCACCACGGAGAACCGCGGTCTTGACATCCATACGGGACCCGTGTTTTTTTGCCGCGTTTCGGTATGCGCGCGGCGACGCGCGCGTGTGTACTTTGCCCCCTTTAATGGGGCCTGGGGTTGATGAACCTATGGTTGTTGGTGAACGAGTGCGCGCGCATAGTTTCATTTGACAGGGATAATGGGGGTGGTTCGGTAACGGGATACCCTGGGAATGGTACGCATTCCATCTGTTAACTGAGCGTCGGGGCAGAATCGTATGTAAATTGCAATGCCTGTGGGGGGTCGATGAAGCCGAGGGGGTGTATTGGCAGAGTGTAAATACGTTTCAGAGAAGGAGAGCCTACGTCGTGCAATCTATGGTTTGATGGTGCGCGGTCTCTTTTGTGCGACGTGTGCGGTGCAATTCGCGTTGTGCAACCTGTATTGTGCGATACATGCGGTGAGATCTTGGTGGTGCAAACAAAGTGTTGCAATCTGCATTGTGTAATCTATAGTGTGTAACATCGGCGGAGCAGTCCATGTAGTACAACCTATGTCATGCAGTCGATGTTGTTCAACAAATGTTGTGCAGTCCATGTTGTGCTATCTATGTGGTGCAAACTGTGGCGCAAGCAAGGTGCTGCAACCTATGTGGTGAAATCTATGTGGTGCAGTCTACGTGGGGCACTTTATGTCGTGCAATCTATGTTCTGCGGGCGGCGACGAGGTGGCGACGGGACGGCGACGGCAGCGACATAGCCGCCAGACCGACCCGCAGGCCCAGTTCCTCAGCGAAGAAGTAAGAACCTTGAAGCACTGTTCGGGGAGTTGTTCTCCAGCCCGCGCTTCTCGACTATACGGTGGGCAGGGAGTGTCCTCGCAGTCTCGCCCCAGATGATCCAACTTCGCGATAACAGCCACGACGTTGCGCACAAAACCGCGACCAGAGCTGCCGACCCTGCCCTCGTGTGGAGCTTTTCGGGCCGTTCCAGTCTGCGAGGGCCCTCGGGCTCGACGCGGGGCAGAAGTGCTTGGCAGAAGGGTCCAAAGATTGGCTCGGCCATCTTCGGTTTCGCAGTCCAGTCTCCGTAGTCGGGGGGCACATTGTCCAAGAATTTCAGCAGCGTGAGCCTCAGCATGGGGCTCGGCATATCCGCGGACCTTTCACTGCCGTTATTCATTACATCATCGGGGCTTGTTCGGACATCCCGCCTGGCAGCCACAACCTTGGTATCAAGCAGCGGACATCTCTGGACAGCATGAGGGTTGGAAACTTGATGGTGACGCCCAGATTGGCAGGGCATGTTTCCTCGGGTCCGCTCAAGACCAGTCCCCGGAATCTTCCGGGGCGCGACCTTGACCGGAAGCGACAGCACAGACGGAGACGGCGACGGCGACGACGGCGACGACGTAGACGACAGCGAGGACCGCGACGTCGACGACAACGACGCAGACAGACGACGGCGAAGGCTACGACGAGACGGCGACGGAGACAGTGACGACGAAGAGAAAGAGCATCCAAAGAAGAACAGAAATACAATTGAGAAAAACGGTAACAATGATAACACGTATGAATAATAATGATAAAAGTCAGAATGCTAATATTAATCGGCAAAATACTGTCGAGCATACGATGCAGAAACCTCCTTCCGAACATCTGGGCCAGCGTTTCTTGACCAACTGGTCGGAAAGCTGGCCCAGTTTCTTGAGAACATTCGGCCCTCCAGTTGTTCACAACAGAATTCTGCCTAGGTTCGTTCTTCCTTACGGGGTTTCAGGGACGCTGGCTCAGGTATCCTAACTTATCACGTTCCTGATCATTTGCTCAGGAATGATCATGCGACAAACAAACATCCCAATTTAGGACTCCGCAGTACAGCGACAACGGCGACGACGACGACGACGACGACGACGACGGCGAGGGACGACGACGACGACGACGACGACGGCGACGGCAACGGCGACGACGACGACGACGACGACGACGACGACGACGACGACGACGACGACGGCGACGATTGCGACGACGACGACGACGGCGACGACGACGGCGAGGGACGACGACGACGACGACTACGACGACGACGACGACGACGACGACGACGACGACGACGACGGCGACGATTGCGATGACGACGACGACGGCGACGACGACGACGGCGAGGGACGACGACGGCGACGACGACGACGGCGACGACGACGACGACGGCGACGACGGCGAGGGGCGACGACGAAAACGGCGGCGGCGGCAACGACGTTTCCGCTCCTGGCCCCGCCGTGGCCCCGCCCGTCCTCCGAGCCCCCCCCCCCGCCAGGGCTCGTTTCGCTTTCTCCCATTCGATTCGATTTCGATGGCTTCCGATGCCGATTCGATTCGATTCGGGATTCCGATTCCGATTCGATTCGATTCCGATGGCTTCCGATGTCGCTTCGATTTCTCGGATTCGATTCGATTTCGATGGCTACCGATGCCGTTTCGATTTCTCCGATTCGATTCGATTTCGATGGCTTCCGATGCCGATTCGATTCGACTTGGCATTCCGATATGGGATCCGAGTTCTCAGCGGAGGCCTACTGGCCTGCCGATTTCCGCCTAGATTCGCCGTTTCCCGACTCGGCTGCCGATGGCCGCCGATCCGATGCATTTCGATCGCCGATCCGACCTATCTGATGGCCCCGTTTTCCACCACCACCACCATAGGTTGGATGGGGGGAAGGAAGAGGAGGAGGAGGAGGAGGAGGAGGAGGAGGAGGAGGAGGAGGAGGAGGAGGAGGAGGAGGAGGAGAGGAGGAGAGGAGGAGGAGGGAGGAAGGAGGAGAGGAGGAGGAGGAGGGGAGGAGCAGGAGGACGAGGAGGGTAGGAGGAGGACGAGGAGGAGGAGGGGAGGAGGAGGAGGAGGAGGAGGAGAGAGAGGGGGGAGGAGATGAGGAGTAGGAGGAGGACGAGGAGGACGAGGGAGGAGGAGGAGGAGGAGGAGGAGGAGGACCCCCCTCCCCCTTCTGCCTGTGGGTGGAGAACTGGCCCACCACTGTCGGTTCGATGCTGGGCCCTCCGGCCCCGCGGGGGGCGCCGCCGAGGCCCCCGGGCATGCCGCCGCACGTGTTCGGCGGGCCGCCGCCCGGCGGGGGGCCGGGGAGGGGCGCACCGGGCGTCGGCAGGAGCCTCGAGACGGGGGCCAACGCCTCGAGAGGAGGAGGAGGAGGAGGAGGAGGAGGAGGAGGAGGAAGAGAATGAGGACGAGGAGGAGGAGGCGGAGGAGGATGAGGAGAAGAAGGAGGAGGAGGAGGAGGAGGAGAAGGACGAGGAGGAAGAGAAGGAGGAGGAGGAGGAGGAGGAGGCGGAGGAGGAGGAGGAGGAGGAGGAGAAAAGAGGGAGGATCCCCCCGCTATGATTTTTGTTGGGAGCCTTGAGACGGGGGTCAGTGCAAATGGGGGTCAGCCAGAGCGCCCGATCTTGCAGGATCCTGCAGGGCCAGGGTCGCATTGACCCGGGCTGGGGCGCAGGATCCTGCAGGATCCTGCAGGATCCTTCGCGTTGACCCGGGCTTGGGCGCAGGATCTTGCAGGATTCTGCATGGCCTGACTGATCAGACCCGGGTCTGGATTGACCAGGATCAGAAGATCCCCGGCGTCGAGTGATGGAGTCTAGGCCTCCCAGATGGGGTCGAAGTAGATGGGCTCGGAGGATCGCGCCGCATCGCCGATGCAGTTCGACGTGGGGCCCGATGTGCTTCACGTCGACGTCGCCGATGCGCCGATGCTTCGCCGACGCCGACGATGCATCGCCGGTGCACCGGGCGTCGAGTGACCCTGAGATCCGACGCTCCAACAAACATGGAAGCAGGCGATTCTTGGCCGTTTTCGACCTCTGAGGGCCCTCGCCGGGCTTCGGGGGCGTGAAGACAAAACTCCAGACGAAAAGCCGGCCCTAGATAGCTGGTCCGGATTTCCGGGGCCCACGCACCGAACAATTGGAGGAGCTGGAGGTCTGGGGGATGGAGGTGTGAGACCTGGGGGGGGAGAGAGGTGCGCCTCTTCTGCCCCCAGAGGCGGCCCCCTGGGGCCCACAAGGGGCACGCCAGGTGCACGTTTCGTCGCCCCTCCCCCATTTCTCGCCCCTCCATTAAATTCAAGGCAGGCGTGTCCCTCTACAGGAGGAAGATTCAGGAACAGTCAAAAAAATAAGATGGGGACGATTGTTTGAGCATTTTTGCCTATTTTGAAATATTTGTTGAACCTGTTTTTTCGCCTAGAATCCGCCTGTAGGGGGACACGCTCGACCTAACAATAATTTTGACGCCCAGGTGCTCGGGTCGGAGGGCGCCCAGCCCTGAGATCTGGGCGTTGCCATTTTCTCACGCCGGGCGATGTCGCCCGGATGCGGGCCCTGGGGCCCTCACAGCTCGATCCGGCCCGAAAAGTGCCGCAGAAAGATGGTGCCTAGGGTCCCCGTCGTGACTTTGCTAGATTTTGCAACGTCTTGTTTGTGACGTCTGATCTCCGGGGCCGTACACCTGAGCGGATCCTGGCTGGACCCATCTTGGACACGGGATTGCGAATGCGCCTTCCTGGCCAAGCCAGGGCTGGCGTATGCACCGATTCTGGGCCTAGGATTGGCCTGGCCAAGATCGGGTTGGTAGGTGTATGCTTGGCGCCCTCCTATCGGGCGAACTGGATAGGGGGCAGAATGGAGGGTTGCGAGAGTTCTTGGATATTTTGGGCTTTTCCTGGGCATTTGGAGGCCTACAGAGGTCTCCGCATGCACGGGCGGACCAGCTGTGAAACAGAGATGAGTACTTCGAGCGCAGGGGTGGTGCCTTTTTCTCGCGTGGGTGGGATGCTAAATGCCTTCCAGCATGCGCTTCAGATTGGCCTCAGTCTGATCGTTCCTGAGACCACCTTGGCAGAAGCGGGAGGAGTGGGGCTCGGGGAGGATTATTGGAGGGGAATTTTTGGATTTCAAGAAGTTATGCGGTGATCTGGAGGTTGAGGCAAGATAGGGAAATGCCGAGACTTGCTCAATCACTGACGCAACGCAATAGCACGATCCATTGGAATCCATGAGAAAGGACTAATCTCCTCTTCCAGTTCCGTAGCCATTTTGGCTCAAGCCAGTTTGGCTCAAGTTGTACCCGTCGCCCCGAGGTTATAGCTTGGTCGCAGCCAAGGGGCTGGCTCGAGGGCCCCAGCCTCCAGGACTGCGCCGTCTCTCCCACCCCCTGCTTGAGCTTCAGGCCTGGCAGGTTTCTCTCGAATCCCAACGGCGGCCATGTCTTCCACTGGCGGGCAGCTCTCCCAGATTCTCGCGGCCATATCGGGGATCAACGGCCGTCTCGATGGAGTAGACGACAAGCTGAAGGACATCAGCGCCATGAAGGAGTGCTTTCGGGACCACGACCAGAAGCTGGAGACCATGCACAAACAGATGTATGACTTCCAGGCAAAGACCGACGCAACCATGGCCAACCTCGCCCAACATGGCGTTATGCGCCCCGTGCAGGCCCAGTGTGACGAGGCCGCAGCTCAGGTACAAGCGCTATCCTCGGACACGACTTCGATTGCGAGTGGTTCTGTTGGTTGGAAATCCGTCGGGGCTCTCCCCAAGCGTCCTCGCGCGTTTGGACCCTCGGCCGCCCCCGCGCCCATCTCGATCGCTGACGACGAGCCCGAGTCCAACCCTTGCCGCGTCTTCATCGGCGGCTTCCCTCGCCCCGTTTTTGCGAAAGTCATGCTCGCATTCTCGGAGGCTCTTCGCGGCAGCAGGCTGATGCCGAACAAGGACGCGCCCTTCACTGCCAAGGCACATGCCATGAACAAATCCTTCAGCATCGACTTCGCCGAGACGATGCGCGCAAGGTCCTTCGTTGATAATGTCAAGGGGCACGGGTGGGCATGCACTGACAACGAGAGTCTTGAAGAGGTGTTCCTCCGTGCCCGTCTCGATGCCCCATCTGGAGTTAGGCGCCGCAACAAAGCTCTGGGCTTGCCCTGGACCAAGGTTCATGATTTCATGCGCGACAGCAACTTGTGGCGTCCATCGGTGAAGTTCGCCAGCCAGGGCTTCTAAGTGTTGCTCTTCCGCGTCGTGAGTGACGACTGCGTGGTCCTGTGCACGATCAAGGAGCTGGAGCTGAACCAGGTCGAGGTGGACTTCAACTACGGGGACATGGCTACCCTCGGCATCTCGAAGGAGCGCGCCGGCAAGATCAGTTCCGCCATCGCACCTCGATTGGGGTCTACCGTGCTGTCTCAGTCCTGCTCGGAGTTTCTCCTGGCGGAACGTGGCGCGGGCGCGCCGGCCACTAGCTCCGTCTGGCCGCGACTCGTTCCCGCCGCCCCGGGGCGCCGTGCTGTGTGGGCGCGAAGCTGTCTCACCAAGCAGTGCTTTCTTGTCCTCCTCGCCTTCGGCTGGGACTTCCTCTTTTCGCGCGCTACGGCTCCGCGCGAGACGGACCAGCTCCAGAATTCAGGCGGCGAGCACAAGCAGTTCTTCCCCCTATACGCCGTGTTCCTCGCCCTCCAGCGCTGTCAGCTGCGCTGGGTCTTCGGCGCCCTCTGTCTCCTCGAGCGCAGACGTGCTCGACTTGACCTCCCACTCGCCCTTCTACCCCAAGCGCGCTACGCCAGTGGTTCCTTGGAACGCCAGGCTTATCTGTGGTGCGACCGATGTCCCGCAAGCCTCCCATGAACGGAAATATGAAACAGCTCATGCCATTATGCGCCGGCCATGGCATTGTCTGTGCTCAGGAGGCTCGGGGTTCACAGACCTACCTAGATTTCTTCCACAGAGAAGTGTATCAAATATTCGGCGTCGGGGCGTTCCTCGTCTTTCGCGCGCGCTGAGCACCGCGTGATCGAGCGCGGGCGCATTCGCAGTGCCACTTTGTATAACCAGCACGAGTGCTTACATATCGTGATCGCACCCCTCGAACATTCGCATCGCCCCGACGTCGGACAGCAGCAGCTCCGCCGCGTCCGCCGAGCCCTGCACCCCGCCGCCCATGCTACTCAGTTGATACTGGGAGACTTCAATGTTTCGGCGCGTGGCGAGGGCAGCCACCACCATGCAGTGCTTGTGATTTTGTGCGACCTCTCGACCGCCAAGGAGTTCGAGCGGCTCCTTCCTCGCGCTGCGGAGGTTGGCAAGTCTTTTTTTCATTCATCGAGTTGAAGGCTGGAGAGATGAGCGGCTTTATGTTGTGTCGCTTTCCTGAGTGGATCGGGCATGTCAGCTTGCCCCCTGGGGGCCTTTGCGACCTCTACTCCGTTTTTGGTGCCCTGGGGGGCCCTGCTGACATGGGCGAGCTTTTTGATCATGTTCCTGTCGCGCCATCCCTCCAGCCATCTCGATGCCCCATGGGGATCCCGCCCTGGATCGCTAAGCGCCCGAAGTATCCCGCGAAGGTCAGTGAAGTGCGGGGGCGCGGGCGTCATCTCCGAGGGCCCCTGGAGGCAGCCGCTGAAGGTAGAGATCGTATTAGGGATGCCGCGTGTCATCCCAAAGCTGGAGTTGAAGAAGTTGGAGTCTGTTCAGAGGTGGGCAAATTGTCATGGGCTCTCGAGCACTTCTGGCCTCTCGTTCCTGCAACTGCGTCACTGTGAATCGGGTCTTGCTGGCCTTCCCTGCTCGCGGGGGTGCTTTTATCGGCGCGGGCGCAGGCTCGTTCACCATGCTCGGTTATGCGCGTTCCTCGGAGGCCTTCCATCGACGCTGACGTCGAGGAGGTTTTTTTTTGTTTTTTTTTGGGGGGGGGTATGTCCGAAGCCAACAGGCAGAGCAAGCTTAACTCCCTGTTCGCATGCAAGAGTGTCTGGAGGTCGCGGCACCGCGAGCGCGGGCTAGGTGCGATTGCTGACCCCTCTGGCACCGCGCTCGTTGACGCCGACGAGTGCTGCCGCAAGCTCGCTGGGCGCTGGTGCCAGGTGCGCGGCGGCTCAGATAGCTCCCGCGATGCCCCCAGGTCTTTCGGTGCATATACTCAACCCGTGCCTCTTGACATTCGGTGAACCCTGGGCCCTGGCCAGCTTCAAAATCTCCTGGAACGCCTTCCTGCTAGCGCGCCTGGTCCAGACGGCACCCCGTTTTCTGGCTGGTCGAGAGCAGGCCTTCTGCTGCGCAGACCCTGTGCTCTCTCTACCTCTACATGCTCCAGGCTGGCTCCATCCCCTTCACTTTCAACAGCGCCACGGCAGTGTTCCTCGCCGAGGGCGACGAGCCCGACGATTCGCAGTTTGTAGTTGGGCCGCCAAAGAAGACGCGACCTATTTCTTTATCTAGCGCCGACAACATAATCATCTTGTCGGCCCTGAACTCTCCGCTGTCGGTGGCGTGCCAGCGCGTCGCCCCGGGGTAACTACGCGGCTTCGTCCGTGGTCGGCAGATGCTCGGAAACATGCTGGATCTCGAATCTAAGTGTCTTCGCGGCTCGCGCAGCTAGATATGCAGAAGAGTGGGTTTATTTTCTTCGGCGTTAAGGTGGCTTTCCCGAGCCTTCTTCACCGGGCCCTCTGGTTCACGCTGGGCAATGTTTTTTGTTGTCCTCCAAATTTCTCCCCGTGCGCCCTGCGGGCTATGCGCCGCCGAGCGTGCGTCTCGGTCTCCTTCCGAGGCAACCAGAAACACGTGTTTCCACTGAGTCGGGGAATCAAACAATGTTGTCCGATGTAGGGGCCCCTGATCGCCCTCGTCCACGACCCCATCCTTCGGCCGCTGGCGGCCGAGCTCCCCCTGCCCCTTCGCGAAGTCGGCGCGCGCGCAGATGACTGCGGACTAGCTAGCAGGTGTCTTCCAGAGGCTTACTTGTTCGCCACCGAAATTTAGGTTTTTGCGGGGGCCGGCTTCGGGCATCACCTAAACATCAAGAAAACAGTCGTTGTACTTATGGGAAGGTTCTCCGAGGCCGACTTCAGAGCCTGCGCCCAGCATCTTGGTAGGCTTGCTCGCGGGCTGCAGGTTGCCACTCATGCGCGGTACCCAAGCGTGATGCTCGGCCTCGACTGCCAGGAGAAGAGCTGGAAGCTCCCGACTAGCAGGTGTATTGCCAGGACGCATGGAGTCCAAAGCCTGGACCTGGGGCTGGTCAAATCGATAAGCCATTACAACAATGTGTGTGCATCCGTCTTGGGATTCGTGGGTCAGCTCATCCCTCCATCCGTCCAGCTGCAGCAAATTGAGAATGCGATGATCCAGGTCTTCGTTTGGGGCCCATTCGATAGCATCCCCTTGGAGACCATTCAGAACCTGATGTTTTAGGATTCCCGGCTGAGGCCGCCCAGGTCAGGCTCATCAGTCAAGTTGTTCGCTTCAGAGTTGCTGAGCGAGTACCTGCTTTCATCGACGCGGAGACTCTGCCCGCGAGTTCCGAGAGTTCCGGCGATTGCTGTATTGCATGGCGTTTCCATCCCGCCTGGGGAACCAGTATCACGTGCAGCCTGATCGAGAACTGCTGTTCCTTGCGTGCTATCCCTGATGTCCCGCGCGAGGCCCCGAAGGTTCAGGCTGCGGTTATGAAGTACCTCAAGCATATCTCCCTGAAGGACCCCAGAGGCATGTTGAAGGCTCGCCTTATGAAGTATGACCCCGATGTGACGCACGGAGGCATAGAAAACGCTATAATCAGTTTCCAGAGGCTCCCGGAGAAGGTCCCAGCGTGCACCCCCTTCCATCCTCCTTAAGACCCTGCGTGACAGTTAGACCTCAGTGGTCGCTTTCGAGGACCAACCCACTCGGGTACCAGATGCGGGTGCCATGAAGGTGGCACCATGCGTCACCTGCTCGATTGCCCGAGGTTTTCCGAAGTCTGTCTCCACCTCGCCCTCCTTCCGAATGTTTTCCTGTATGCGAGTGCTGCCGATCAACTCTCCGTTCACAATTTTACCCTATCCCCACGGACGCCTTGTGCAGTGTTGCGCTTTACTTCGGTTCGTTTTTTGTTCTGACGACCACTTGAAACACATATCAAGTGTAGTACCCGTTCCAGTTTTGCATGCTTGTGCTCGCGCCCGTGTTTTACAAATTGTACGTCGCCAGCCCGACTTGGCAGACGTTTTCGGTCAGCGCCAGGTGGGGTCCCACCCTGACCGTCCGCCTCGTCGGTTTCATGTCGAACTTCCTTGTCCCGCAAGACCGCACCTGCCGCCACCGCCGCTGCCCGACTCTGTTGCCGTCCCTTCCTGGTGAGTGCGCTCCTCCTGCTTTTCCTCTTCCTCCTGTTGCCGATGGGGCACATGGCGACTGCTCAACAGACTGCATCATACGCACGCGCGTATACAGTGGGGGCACATGCCAAGAACCACCCTGCTTGCCTCCAGGGTGCCCTGAGTTTCGTGGGTTTCGATGGTTGGGCTATGGAAAATGTGACGCTCCCACGCCACAAATTAATGTACGTCCTGGGGTCTCAAGGTTGGGTTTTTTGTGGAAGGTTTTTTGTGGACTGGCCCCCATTGTACTACATGATGCATCATGCCACGGGCACTGGTTTGGCCCTGCTGCTGACTGTGCCTGCTACAGCTGGTGCGCATCGCACGCGTTGGAACCCAGTTTTTTGTGCGTCGGCGGCTAGGCAGGGGACGCCTGCGTTGGCGATGGGATTCTTAAACGGGGATGTCGTTAGAGCGAATTGTGCCACCGTGCAAAAGGAGGAGCGCTGGGAGGACGCGGCCAAAAAAAGGGGGGACGCGTCGGAGCCCGCGTTCCACCAGACCGGGGAGTGGATGTGGATTGTTGGCTGCGCTCTGCCAGGGAAGTGCTCTCTGCCAGGACACTGCCCCTCCTGCCCCCTACACCAGCGGCGAGCGAGGGGGGCCAGTGAGAAGGAACAGGTCCTTTCAGAAGGCTCGAGAGCCCCCCCCCGGCCTTCTGAGAAATTTTCCGAGCCTTCCCCGAAGACGCAGGAAACAACCGTTCAGAAGGCCCGAGGGCTTCCGAGAAGTGCCGCCGCCTTCTGAGAGGGCCTTCTCCTGCTCGCTTTCCCGCCTGGATCGCCGCCAAGAGGATGATGATGATGATGATGATGATGATGATGATGATGAGGAGGAGGAGGAGGAGGAGGAGGAGGAGGAGGAGGAGGAGGAGGAGGAGGAGGAGAGGAGGAGGAGCTTTCCGATCTTTCCGCCTCAGGCCCGCTGCCTGTCGCCAGGCCTCCTGCCTCCACCGAGGGCGGCGCTCGGCCCGCCACTCGCACCCACTACCCCCGCCAGGTCCGTATATGAACTCGTCGAGCGCGATGCCCCTTGTAGCCGGGTTCGCGTCCTTCGGGAATTTCCTGTACCGTCTTTCTTTCTTGAACTTTTGTCGCGAGCCACTTGTGGTGATGCGTCTCTGCTGTGGCTTTCTCACACGTGCTGATTCCGCTAGTGGCCTCCATCCAGCCTCCTGAGCCTCCTTACGAATCCTTGGACTTTGGCTGTCTCGGCTGCGTTGGCAGCGGTCTGCCACTCTGCGAGAGACCGCTCCAATTCCTTACAATAGCTGAAGACGTCGGGCTTTAACTTCGCATCACCCGCTCTCTCAGAATTCGCGTTTGGTGGTCCAGCCGTGGCGACGAGGGGCGACGAGACGGGGCCCACGGTGTAGCTAGCGATACTAGGCTCTAGCTTCCTTCTCACACTGCGCGCGCGCACAGTGTTCATCACCGAAGTCGACGGCGTCAGGCCTACGCTTCGCTTCTGGCCGCCACTGCCCGTCTTTCTCACACGCACCGCCTCCGCCTCCCTGAGGCGTTCACTGCCCATCCTTCTTCCGCGCACAGTTCTTGCCGTCCTGAAGTTGCCACTGTCCGTCTTTTTGGCACGCACAAGATCCGTCTCCGTGGGGTTGCCGCTGTCCGTCTTTCCCGCCTGCCGCGATGTAGCTGATGACGTCTGGCTCGTCTTCTTGAGGCTGCCACTGCCCGTCCGCTTGAGACTGCCACTGCCCGTCCGCTTGCGGCTGCCACTGCCCTCGCACGTGCAGCCGTCTCCCTCTCGATGCTTCCACTGCCCGTCCGCTTGCGGCTGCCACTGCTCGTCCGATTGAGGCTGCCACTGCCCGTCCTTCTCGCACGTGCAGTCGTCTCCCTCTCGATGCTGCCACTCCCCATCTCTCTCGCATACCCTGATTCCAGCGCTGTAGCTGATGGTGTCGGGCTCAAGCGTCGCCTTCCACTTCTCGCATGCGCTGTTTCCAGTAGCGTGGCTAGAGTAGTTGGGCTCCAGCTTTGCCTCCTGCCCGCTCTTCTCACACGAGCTCCCCGCACGGCGCTGCCACTGCCCGTCAGGTTCGTCCTGATCCGCGCGCTGTAGCTGATGACGTTGTGCTCGCCCTTCGCCTGGCTCGAAGTGTGCTCGGCTTCGTCGCCTCTGCGCCCTCTGCTCGGCCCACAGGATGGCCTGGGCGATACTGGGCTCTGTCCTCGCCTCTCGCAATTCGCACGTCAAGTTCCCAGTGCCGTAGCTGATAACGTATGGCTCTCTCCTAGCCTCCCGCTTATCGTACGCGCTGTTCCCAGTGCCGTGTCGAACGACGACGTCTGGCTCCAGCTTTCCATCCACTTCTTTTTGTACTCCCTAGTCCAAGCGCTGCAGCTGATGGTGTCTGGCTCCGTCCTTTCCTCTCGCTTCTCGCACGTCTTGATCCCCGTGCTGTAGCTGGCGATGTATGGCTCCAGCTTCGCTTCTCCTTTCTCGCACGCCCCGATTCCAGCTCTGTAGCTGATGGCGTCCGCCTGCGCCTCCGCCAGAGCAGCCTTCTCGCCCTTCGGCTATTGCAGCCACGTCACGATCGGCTCCCAGCCTCCGTCGCTGGCGCCGAACGGCGTGCCAGGTCAGCCGAAGTCGACTGCTGCTTGCCGGCAGGTCACCAGCCGCAGCCTCCGCGCCGCGCGCCTCTGGCTCCTGCTCGGGCGCCACACCTCTCCTGTGGGCGCACTCAGCACGGCCGTCGGCACTCGCGCGAGGCTGTCACCGCGTCCCGCCTCGTCCTGAGGAGGAGGAGGAGGAGGAGGAGGAGGAGGAGGAGGAGGAGGAGGAGGACTCCACCTCCGTGTCCGTGCCCGCTCATTGCCTTCCCGGGGCCGCCCTCCCCCTGCTCCCGCAGGGGGCTGCCTGCCAAGAGGCCTTTGCCAGCACTCCTCCCCAGAGAGACACTCGGGCGGCAGCCTCGTGCACGAAGCGCGTGTTTCGAGCCCCGCCGTCTCGCCGCACTCCTCCCCCAACCTCATCCTCCTCCTCCACCTCCTCCTCCTCCTCCTCCTCCTCCTCCTCCTCCTCCTCCTCCTCCTCCTCCTCCTCCTCAGCTGAATGCGCACGGGCTGAATTGCAGAGAAAGAACGACTCCTCTCAGGATATGCGTGCCACTCGTCTTCAGCTGCGGTCCCTGGAGAGGCGCTCTCGTCCCTGGTCCCCGCTAAATCGACGTGTATGCCTGACGGCAGTTACTGATCATAATGGACGTTCCGCATGTGACCCTGCCGAGCGCGTGGACCTGCTGAAGAGCTACTCGGGCCCCGTTTTCTCCAGGAAGCCTTGGGACCGCGACAGAGCTGTCGAGCATGCTACCAAGTACTTACCCGCCGTTGACGATGTGGTTCTCCCCCCTCCCACGCCACGCCTCCTTCGTGCTGTGCTTGCGCGGGCCGCCGACTCCGCTACTGGGTGTGATGGGCTCTCCTACACGGCATGGCGCTCCATCCCCTTCGGCGTCACCATCCTCTGGGACTGTCTCGAGTGGGTGATGAGAGGCCAAACGTTGTTCGACTCCGCGATTGTTGCCCTCCAAGTCTTTCTGCCCAAGAACGTATCTGAGGATGAGGCCCAAGCTGGCCAAGCCGCAAGAGGGGCCGACAACGTGAGGGTGCTCGGTCTTCGCAACTGTGACGTTAAGGTCCTCTCGGCCACCATGAACGCCGCCCTCCGCCCCATCCTCGATCACGTTGCCCCACCCTGTCAGAGGGGCTTTGTTCCTGGGAGGAACGTTGGCCTGAACGTGCTGGAGTTGGACGTGTCTAGTCGCCAGCTTTCGTGCACACCCCACGGCTCTCGGGACCTGCCCATCCTCTACAGTCTGGACTACCGCCAAGCCTTCCCCTCCTTGAATCAGGAGTTCGTGCTGTTTATACTTGGGGCTCTTCGTCTTCCTGAGGCCATCCTGATGTTCGTGGGGTTCTTGTATGAGGCCATCGAGGGGGTTGCGATCTCCATGGGGCTCCGTGTTCACCTGTACTGGGTCCGCAGCGGGATCATCCAGGGCTGCGCTCTATCGGGCTCGCTCTATGCTATTGCGTCGTCTCCGTTTTTGTACCACCTTGTGAGCGTGACTGAAGAGACTGGCCGCGGACTCGTGCGTGCGTGCGCTGACGACATCGGTGGCACGCTGGTGAGCATAGAGGACCTGACCTGGGTCGCCCTCGTGATGAGGGAGGCGGAGTTGGTCGCGAACCTTGTTCTGAAGATTCAGAAGTGCCAGATTGTTCCCCTTTCGGCATCTTTTAGTCCTGCCCTCGCTCTGGAAGCTCTTGGGAGGCTCTCTCGTGCTGTGCCCCACTGGTCCGCCATGAAGATCGTCTCGGAGCTCCTTTACCTTGGGATTTGGCTTGGGCCCTCCGTAGACCCTATGAGACCCTGGGTTGACCCTCTCGCGAAGGCGCGGCTGCGGGCTCGAGCATTCGGGCGAGGCGTTACCCCTGCCAGCCTCTCTTCCATCATCTACAATACCCGTATTGTCAGCACACTCTCATATGTCAGCCAGTTCTTTTGGATGCCGCGAGCTGTCCTCACCTGCGAGCTGGGCGTCCTTGCACAAGTCTATCGCGTGGCGCTGGGCACCTTCCCGCTGAGTGCCTGGGTGCAGATGGATCTCTGGCGTGGCCCCCGTGTTCTGAGCTGGGCCCACCTCAACTTGGCATCCCTGCTGAGGGCGGCCGCCCACACCTTCCCTGAGCACCAGATGCTGCTGAATGGCTCACGGGCCCACGCGGCGGCGCTCGCGGACTCCAGGACGTTGTACATGGTCGGCTCTGGCGCGCTCTATCCTGGCTTCTGGCGGAGCCCTGCTATCGTGGAGAACCTCGCTCAGGCCCTGGCGGGCCCCGCCCCCGCGGGCCCTTGGGCCTCGCTCCTTCCCCATGCTCGTGAAGCTCTCGCCGGCGCTGCTGATGGTCCATCTGGTGTCCGCCCGCGGCCTCAACGCGCTGTCCACCGAGCTCTTCGTGACCATGTGGCTCGCGCTGCTCCGTTGCGCGGCTTCCTACGGGCACGGCTTCAGAAGTTCTTCTTCCGACGCCATGGGACTCTCCTCGACCAGATCGATTGGCAGCTCATCTTTACCACGCTCAACCAGTGTCCTTGCTCCTGGGTGTGGGCCTCTCTGAGGACGTGGTGCGATGGCTGGCTTACTTCCTCTCGCATTCTTCACCCTGCAGGCAGGCGCAGCTGCGCCTTTGGATGCCACAGTTGTGCCGAGTCGCTTCTCCACTACTCACGGTGTGTGCGGATGCATGCTGCGCTACGTCGGGCCCTCGGACATGGTTTCCCCCTGGAGCTTGCTGAGAGGTGGGGCCTTGTTGCGCCCTCGACTGCCGCCTTCGGCTTCATCGCTGCCGCGGCGAGCATGTACAATGCGGTCCGTCTGATCCCCGACTGGCCGATCTCCGAGCAAGAAGCCCTTAGTGCCGCGCTGGCGGGGGTGAGGAGCATGCGGATGGCCACCACTGCTATCCTGCCCGACGACTCTCCACCGCAATGGAACATCCGTTTTATGACGCGACGGAGACGGTGCCCGCCCTCCTCCTCTTCGGCGTCTTCGGCGTCCTCGCCCTCGCCTTCTGGTGCTGACGAAGGCGGCGCGGACCTGCATGGCGACCCTGGTCTGACGCCGATGCTGATCCCCGAGCCGCAGGATATGGACTCCGACGAAGGCGATCTGGTGTCGTTCGACCTCTGCCCGCGCACCCCGCTGGCGACGCCTGGTGCCCCATCGACGGCTGTGGCCACCCCCGAGCGAGTTGGTCCCCGGCATGGCCTGTATGACTGTGACTGGGCGCGGCCTACCTCCTGCAATGTCAGAACGCAAAGTCCTGTCAGCGGGCGCTCCTCGAGCCCGTCTGGTCAGGCACTTGGAGGCTGCTGCGAAGTGGGGTCTCATTCGCCCACTCGGCTCAGAACGCAAAGTCCTGACGACGGGTGCTCCTCGAGCCCGTCGCCTCAGGCTCTTGGAGTAAGTTGCGAGGACGCCCCTGCTTTTGGGCGCGTGTCTCGGCCCGAGAGTTCTCTCCAGGCTATCACAAGTTGTGAGGATAATACTCGGGGACCTATCACTTCTCGTGCCGTCAGATCTTCGTCTCGCGGCTGGATCTGGTCGACGACTCCTGGGGATGCCTCGTCTTGCCCGCTGATGCGACCTCCTTCGACCAAGAGGGCGGCTGCGGACCCAATGGCACCGCCCGCGTCGAGGGCTGCCCCCGCTGCGTGCCCAAGTCCAGTCCATTATCAGATGCAGGCCTGCGCCATAAATCTCGTCCGCGACGACCCGCGTGACTGTCCTGTGAGCGTGAGTCCCACCAGCACTCCTGAGGCCCCACGCATGATCTCTCTGGCCCCCCTCACTTCGTGGCCTTGCGCACGGCAGGCCGAGACGTGCTCTCCTCGGCATCGGCGCTCGCTGTCGCTTTCTGATTTGGTCCCCCCTCCTGATCCGTCGCTCGCGTTATCTGCTGCTGCTGTTGCCTGCCCCTCGCCTTCTCACTCGCCTCTCGATGCCACGTTCACCGTCCCTGTCCAGCTGCCTAGCTGCTCGAATTCTGATCTTCTCTTGTCCACGGCTTCCAGCTCGTCCGCTGCCGTTGCACCTAGCTCTCCGCCCGATATAAATTCGGCTGCGCTGGGCACCATCTTCAACGTGACGCTGGGCGCGGAGGACGCACCTGGCGCCCCGCCGCCCCCGTCCCTGCCCCCGCCGCCGTAGGTGGGAGGACACGCGCCCCCCCCTACGCTCGTAGCCCCCGGACGCTAGCTACGCGCCCCCCCCTACGCTCGTCCTCCTCCTCCTCCTCCTCCTCCTCCTCCTCCTCCTCCTCCTCCTCCTCCTCCTCCTCCTCCTCCTCCTCTCGTCCTCCTCCTTCTCCTTCACCTCCTCCGACCAGTGGAGCCAATCGTACACACTCGAGATCCTGAAGTAACCATGTACTACGACATCTGAGTTTCGGCGCTCTGGCGCCCCCGCCGATCTCTTAGAGGGCCGCCCCCCGGGGCGCACATCGGCGCCTGTCCTGTCCTGTCCTGTCATCCACCTCCCCCGCCCGCTCCCCAATCTCTCTCTTTCTCTCTCCCTCCCGTTTGTTTTGATGCTGTTTTTTGTTTCTCCCTCCCTTTCTCTCTCTCTCTCTCTCTCTCTCTCTCTCTCTTTCTCTCTGTCCTCTCACTTTTTCGGCGGCGAGAGGGGGGAAGTGAAACGGAGAAGGCCTTCTCAGCAGGCGGCGGGATTTTTCAGAAGCCCTTTCGCCTTCTGAGAGGTGTTTTTTGTCCGTCTTCGGGGAAGTCGAAGGAAACTTATCAGAAGGCCGGGGGACGTCCGAGCCTTCTGAGGAGGCCGGCCCCTTCTCACTCCCTCCCCGCTTTCCACCATATTGTTTACTGTTCTCTTTTTTTTGTTCTCTCTCTCTCTCTCGCTCTTTCCATACGCAACCTGAACTTCAAACCGTAGCAGGAAAGGTAAGTATGCACCCAATGCATGGAGAAGCCCCCGTGTGCCATCGCGAATGTCTGTCCTCTTCCTCTGCCCGACGCCTGTTGCCATTTGGGCTCAGGCGATCAGTCGACCTGAGCAACGGTTGGGCGCTGAAGCTGGCCCCTGGGTGAGTGTCTCCCTGGCGCCCCAGAGAGGTCGGGGCCCGCCTCACCCCCGCGCTCGCGCAGCAGGAGAGCAGAAGGCGGGCGTCAGCAGCGCCGGGGCCCAGCACGACTCTTCGGGACGGGGGCCCAGCGGTGGTGTTCGAGCTGCTCTCTCGCACGTGTGCGGTGCGGCACGAGCGCAGGGGCCCGCACCTCCGACGCTCGCAGCGTCCGGTGGGGACCCCCCCCTCGCTGCTCCGAGGACCGCCGCGAGAGGGTGCGGGAAGCCAGCGTCCGCGACTATGGCGCTGGGGCCAGCGCCCGCGCCGCGAGGTGGGCGTGCCGCAGCAGCGGACTTTGGCGCTGCTCAGCGAGCCATGGCGAGAGGAAACTGGAGATCGGCCTCCACAGCTACAACTCAGGAGGGGGAAACAATCACACACACACAGACACAATTCCTCGTTGACTCCCAGGGGAATCTTGGAAAACATGGGTAGTGGAGGGGAAAACGAAAACCTAGAAAATTACCCCAGTGCGAGCCTACCTAGAAGTTGGAGCCCCTAGGAACGCAGCCTTAGTTGCTATGCTGTGCTATGCTATGCTATGCCATGTTATGATGCGCTATGCTATGCTACGCTATGACATGATGTGCTATGCTATGCTGCGCTATGCTATGCTATGATATGCTGTGCTAAGCTATGCTATGTCATGATGCGCTGTGTTATGCTATGCTCTGCTCTGCTCTGCTATGCTATGCTATGCGATGCTGCGCTGTGCTATGCTGTGCTGTGCTGTGCTGCGCTATACTATGCTGTGCTATGCTATGCTATGCTGCGCTATGCTATGCTATGATATGCTGGGTTATGTTATGGTATGCGATGCTGCGCTATGCTATGCTATGCTATGCTATGCTATGATGTGCTCTGCTGTGCTAAAGCTCAGCGAAGTTAATATGAAGGTAAGCTAGCTAAGACAAACCTGAGCTAAGATGAACCTGCGCTAAGCTAAGATGAAATAAGCTAAGCTAAGATGAGATAAGCAACGCGAAGCTAAGGGGACGTCACTGGGGGAACCGCGGGGCGGAGGCCGGGGGAACCGCCCGGGGCGCATTCCACTGCCCGGCCCCTTAAGCCTCAGAGTAAGAACCCTTCTAATTAGGCAGAGCCTAGGTAGGGAATGATATGGGAAATCATTGGGAATCCTGGGATTTGTGTTTATTGATTTGTGTGTCTCTGGGCCCCTTGAACAAAGCTGGTAGCAGCGCCCGCGGCGAAGAGGGGGTGAGCCGTCGCAGCAGGCTCCAGCACCTCCCCGCGAGCTAAGGCCAGGCGGCCCCCGCCATCGCACCGCCATCGCACGCACCTTTGTGTGCACCGCCGCGTGGCAACACGCATGTGCATCCTCTTCGATCCTCGAATATCCTCCCTCCTCCCCTCCTCCTCCATGCATCCATCTCCTCACTCGATCCTCGATCCTCAGGCTCGCCCCCTCTCCTCCTTCTTCTCCTCCTCCTCCTCCTCCTCCTCCTCCATATCCTCCTCCTCCGTTGCCCGGCATTTGGGCTCAGGCGCACATTTCACTCACCACGCTGGGACATCAAGTTCCTGGGAGTGGCCGGAGCCCTGCGCACAGGGTCCCTCGGTACGGCCACCCGCAAGGGAGGCATCGTCGCAATTTCGTGCTCTTTTACGGCCACCGCACAGCTACTAGGGCTCATCAAGGATACGAGAGGGAAGGGAAGGACAACACGACCGACTGGCGACGCCAACGCCTGAGACACCCCCGACTCACGAGGCCGGATCCCCAAATAACCGAGTCTGGCCGCGGCAAGGAGAAGCCACGAGCCAATGACCGTGGCCCATGGCTCACATCCTCCTCGTCCTCCTCCTCCTCCTCCTCATCCTTCTCGTCCTTCTCGTCCTCCTCCTCCTCGTCCTTCTCCTCATCACCTCCTCGTCCTCCTCACCGTCATCGTCCTCCTCCTCTTCCTCTCTGTCCTCCTCCTCGCCGTTCCTCGCCCCCTGTTCGTGGCAGCCGTGCTCGTCGGGCAGAATCGTTTCGGGAGCTGCCGCAGGCCAGAGGGAGCGGAGCGCCGCTTCCGCTCCTGCTCCTCCTCCTCCCGCTCCTCCCCCCCTGCGCGTTTTCCCCTCCCATCACTCGCGGCCCCCGCAGCCTCGTCCTTGTCCTTCTCCCCCTCCTCCTCCCCCAGATCTGGTTCCTCGTCACTTCCTCTCCTCTCCCCTTTCCTCCTCTTTCTCCTCCTCCTCCTTCTCCTCCTCCCCCTCCTCCTCCTCCTCCTCCTCCTCTTCTTCCTCCTCCTCCTCCTCCTACTCCTCCTCCTCCTCCTCCCCCTTCTCCTCCTCTTGGCGGCGACCCCCTCCTCCTCCCTCCTCCTCCTCCTCCTCCCCCTTCCCCTCCCCCTCCTCCTCCCCCTTCTCCTCCTCCTCCTCCTCCTCCTCCTCCTCCTCCTCCTCCTCCTCCTGCGGCACTGCGGGCAAAGCGGTCCTTCTCCGCCGAAGCCCGCGCCGCGCCCGTGCCCGTCGCGCGCGGCGCGACGCATCGCAAGGCCTCTGGGTCCAGGGCAACCCGCAACCAGGAGAGGAGGTAGCCTCAAGGGATCTGTGAGCGAAGGAACGCGGGAAACCCGAGGGCTCAAGAGAACCTACAGGGCGACGGGTCGGCGGGAGGACGAAGCGAGGGCGAGGGGCCTCCTGGACCAGAAGAGGGAGGCGGGACCAGGAACCAGATGCAGGTGATCGCTTGTGGATCGTCGTGCCCGTCTCCGTTCCAGCCGCCGTCACCCCACCGGCGGTCACGTACCACAGGTCGGCGCGGTGCGATTTTTGGGGTGACGGCGGATGGAGGAGGGGCGTCGCTGCGCTCGGGCCTTCGAATCCTTCGACTCGAGAGCCACGGCAACAGTCTCCGTGGCGTAAGCAACGCCAACCCCCCGCGGACGGGGGAAGGCGGAAGTAAAAGGAGCAGGGCCCGAGGGGGAACACCCGACCAAGAGTGGGGGGGGGCGAGCCTCAGGATGCCTCGAGGTGAGAGGACGGGATCCCCAACGGGCACACTGAACTAGGGGTCTTCTGAGGCCTCTAGTCTGGCTGCGGGCCGCCGCGGCCTGTTGTCACTTGTAGGTCTTCGTCTCATCCCCCTCGCTCTGCGAGGGGGCCTTCGTGGTGGTGTGGGGCCCGTACAGCTGATGGCTCGGGGCGATCGCGTAGCAGTTGCTGCCGTGGTCGAGCGTGTGCCCCTGTTACGGGCATGCGAGGATGTTTCCCAGCAGAGTGGCGTCGGTGATCCAGGTCGCTGACGATGAGCCTTTTGTTCTCGTCGCAACAGCTGTTGCAGTGCCATTCTCTTGCTGCTGTGAGAGCATCCGCTGTACTGCGCATGGCCATGCCTATGATGTCATCGATCTCGCTTCCGTTGGTTGCGTAGTCGTCGCGCATAATAGCAGTGAATCCGTCCATGGTTGTAGTCTGCGGGTGTTGTCTTAGCAGATGGTGCTCGTGGATGTTGAGGTGGCGGATGTCTCTCGGTCTATCACGATGGTGGGGGTGGTCGTTGCTAGCGTGTCGTATACTGCGGTGAGCGTTCTGTACATGACGTCGTGGTTGGTCACCTCTCGCTGCTGTCGTGTGCTCAGCTGTGGTCGTCCCCAGGGGTGTTGCTGTGTTCTTGCATGTCTGTCGGCTTTGAAGGACTCGATGTTGGCGTCGTCGTCCTCCTCCTCCTCCTCCTCCTCCTCCTCCTCCTCCCCCCTCTTCCTTCGCTTCCTCCTCCTCCTCCTCCGCCTTCTCCTCCTTCTCCACCTTCTCCTCGGGGGCGGCGGATCGAAGGCGCCTGCGGCAGGTCACCGCCGCCCCATACCTTTCTGGAACCTTCTGTGTGGCCAAACGTTGGGCCGAAGTCTTACTAAGCTGCAAGACTGTCTGTTCACCCAGCCGTTGCGGAATTCCTTGGGTGACTTTCTGGAGCAGGAGGAGGAAAAGGAGGAGGATGTGGAGGAGGAGGAGGATGAGGAGGAGGAGGAGGAGGAGGAGTAAGACGAAGAGGAAGAGGAAGAGGAGGCTTTAGGAGGGCCTCTTGGGTTACCCAGGGGCTTCTGGAGGGACTTCCTGAAGGCCTCTTGGATGCCTGCGAGGGGCCTCTTGGGTGCTTCCTGGGGCCTCTTGGGGGCTTCTTGGGGCCTCAAAGGGGCCTCTTTATCTGTGAATGCCGTCGTGGGGGCCTCACTAGGCCCGAGCCTTCTAGGGTAGCTTTAGGGCGGTCCAGGTGGTCTCTTGGCAACAGTGTTGCGCCCTCTTGGAGCCGTCTTATCCTCCACATCTTCCTCCTCCTCCTCCTGCTCCTCCTCCTCCTCCTCCCCCCTCCTGCCGCGCCACCAGCCGTGTCCGCAGGCCAGGCCGGGCGTTTCGCTTGAGGCTTCCCGGCAGCTGACCCTCAAGTCGGGCACGTCCCTCCACAGGAGGAGTACTTACAAACAGTCACAGTTTTCGAGTACTTTGTAACAGTGAGGGGAATAGTCAAGAATACCCAAAATAGTGTGGGGACGATTGTCTATTGCTGTTTGAACAGTTTTAAGCACGTGCTGGCTATTTTCCATTTTTCATCCCAAATCCGCCTGTAGGAGGACACGCCCGACCTAATCTCACCCCCCTGACGCTCTTGAGCGGATAGAGGGCGGGCCGCTGTCAAACTGCGACTGCCACCATAGCTCTACGCTTAGGTCGGGCATGTCCTCCTACAGACGGATTTTGGACGAAAAATTTAAAAGTATCCAAACATATTCAAAATCATGATGAAACTCGTCCCCCGATCTAGAGGGACATGCCCGACTTAGCTGTAGTCTTCCTAGATGAAATTCGAGCAGGTATGGTCGGAGGATCCCGCCGCATCGCCGATGCATCGGCGATGCGGCTCGATGCGGAGCTCGATTTTCTCCACGTCGATGTCGCCGATGCGTCGCCGACGTCGACAATGCATCGCCGATGCATCGCCGATGCATCGCCGATGCGGCGCGATCCTCCGACCCCATCTACTCGGACCACATCTAGGAGGCCTCTATTCGCGCCCCGCACATTCGTTTTTTGAAGATCACAGCAGCTACAAGGATGGATCGGGGGAGGTCAACATCCGGGTCTCGCTTTGGTTCCCCGCGCAATCGCTTTACGCTTGTAACCTCCACAGGGACAGGGGCCATTTCGTATTGAAAGGACGGATCTGGCTTGAGACTTCTTCACCTGTTAAGAACCAGCGTTTCAGATGGTGAACCAGCTACACGGGTAGAGGGCTTTTTCCAACATCGGGGTCACGCGTTCGCACCGCGCACACCCGTTTCAACGCATCAAACAGTTACACGGATGGAGGGGGGGTTCAACATCGGACGTTCGCCGTGGCACTTCACACGCTCGTGTTCCACATCCAGCAGTTAGGATGGTGGAAGTGCTGTTCTTTTTCAAGCTGGTTTCTCTCGCTTGGGACTCCTTCGACCATTGCGATGCGGAGCTGCAGAATTGTGCAATAGCTGCCGGGATGGAGGGCGATTCCTTTTCCATTTCGAACTCTTGCTCGGGACTTCCTGAACTGTTTTGGCCCCCTGTTTCAGGAGGGACAGAAGTACGTACACGTACACGAGTCCACGTTGGTTCCGAGAGTATGCACTGTGCGAATGTGCGTGTCACGCGGACGGTCTCGCGGATCGAGGGGCCCTGTTCATGTATGTGGTTGGGCGCGTACGTCCTGCTTGTGGGCTCCCCAATGCTTTGACTTGTGAGGCATCTGCGCGGACGGAGGGCACCATCCGTGTTCGATAAGGGGCCTTCGCTGGACACTTCCCCGCAAGTCTTCGCGTTCGCTTCTGGCTACAAGGGTGGCAGCGTCTGTCATCTGAATCGGGCCCTCGCCTGGGTGGACAGCCCACCAGGCGCTCATCGTTCGAGAGGGGGCGCCTCCCGCAGTGGAGAGAAGTACAGTTAGAGGTTCATGAGGGGGGGGGGCTTGGGGCGGTATGGGTGTATTACAGCATCGTTGGTTCATCCTGGGCTTACTGTGGTCTTTCTCTTCCTTCTACCCTCCTCCCCCCCTTCTCTTGTTCCTTCTCATCCTCTTTCTCCTCACCCGCCTCGCCCCCCCCCCCGTCCAGGAGCCCCCGAGCAACATACGACTTGTATGTTGGAAAGCGGGCAAGGGTCCGGCAGTTGTGTTCTCCTTCGCCAGCTGGAGGGTCCTTCTCCCCTTGGAATGAGAGAAGCAGAGAATAATGCATGCCAGTATCATGTTGTTGTTGTTGTTGTTGTTGTTGTTGTTGTTGTTGTTGTTGTGGTTGTTGTTGTTGTTCGTGTTGTTGTGTCTGTTGTTTGTGTTATTGTTGTTGGTTTGCGGTTGTTGGGGAATTCTTATTGCTACAAGATAAATGTTGTTCATCGCCCCTGCGTGTTAACCATTGTAGTTTCCAATTGAAGTGCTTCTCACCGGGCTCGCACCCCGTAGTTTACAAGGGGAAATTAGGTGTCACCAAATTGGGCCCCTGGCGCACGGTCTACAACAATAGCGGCTCCCGCCTGATATCTCCTCACACCCCATTTCCAAATCGCGCTCTCGCACGGGGCTTCCTCACCATGTATGCAGGAATCGCGCTCTCGCGTGGGACTTCTTCGCAATTCATTCAAACGCCGCGCCCTCGACGCTCAGGAATCACACTCTCGCAATGGATGTTCTCGAGATTGTTTTGGGGATCGGCTATCGCTCGAGACTTCCCCGCGATTCATGCAGGACGCACGCTTCAGCAACCCGCCTGCCGCTTGGTCCCTTCCTTCCATCCGTCCTCTCTTCCCCTGCCTGAAGTGCTGCACGAAGTGAACGCTGCAGGTATGAAAGATATAATCCTAACGGGGTACGGTCGAAGAGGAATTGGGCGGGTATGCACGCGAGCAGATAAGGGCGAACAGCCTTAAACTGATTGTTGTTGTTGTATTGTTGATGTTGCTGCTGTTGTTGTTGCTGCTGAATTCCCACTACTGAAGGATACCCTGGGCTTCTGAATAAGCGTGGGGGGGGTACCCCCCCGACAGGGCGTCAACCTCGCCTCGTCGTCGCGCCGCGACGGGGGTCGGAGCGTCTTCGGTGCGCGGTGGCTGCCCGCGACGGGGGTCGATGTGGGGCTGTGGGCGGGAGTGACGCCCCCCGACGGTGATTCAGAAACTCGTAGCAATTATTGTTGATCACCCCCGTCTGGTAGCATATGCGTTTTGCAATTGAAGTGCCATTTCCGGGGCTGGCACCCTGTTTTTTTTATCAAGGAAAGTGTTCCTGCTCAAATTAAACCCCTGCCCCCCGGTTTACAACAACAGCACCCCCGCTTGATACTTCTTCGCAACTTACTGGGGAATCGCGCTCTCTCTAGGGACACCCTTGCAATTTATTAAAGAATCGCGCTATCGCCTGTGACTTCCTTGCAATTTGTTCAGGCACCACGGCCTCGTCATTCAGGCATCGCGCTGTCACTGGAGACTTCCTCATCAGTTGATTCGGAATCGCGCTCTCGCCCAAGACTACCTGGTGAATAATGCAGGACTCACGCACTAGCGTAACTCATGTGTTTTTGTCTATTGAAGTGCCCCTCCGTGGGCTCGCTGTGTTTTTTACCAAGGGAATATTACAGCTCAAACTGTGCCCCTGGCCCGCGATTTACAACAACAACGGCTTTCGCCGGGATATTTCCTTGCAGTGTATTGAAGAATCGCACTCTCGTTAACGACTCCTTCGCAACTTATCGAAGCATCGCCCTCTCGCCTGATACGTCCTCGTAATGTATTCAGGCGTCGCGCTTTCGACACTCTAGAATCGCGCTGTCGCTTGGGATTTCATCGCAATTGATTCAGGCGCCGCGCCCTCGACACTCAGGAATCACGCTCTCGCAATGGATTTCCTCACGCGATTTCTTGTGGAATCGCGCTGTCGTTCAAGGCTTCCTCGCGATTCACGCAGGACTCACGCTTCAGCAATCCGCCTGCTCAACCTGGCCGCCTGGGCCCGTCTGTCAGGGTCAACCCGCCCGATCTGCCCGTCTGATAATGCTTCGTGTTTTCTGCTCCTAGCCCCCCTCCTGCTACTTTCTCTCGTGCTCCATCCTCCTCTCTCCCCCTTGTCCCTTCCTTCCATCCGTCCTTTCTTTCTCTGCCTTAGGTGCTGCACGAAATACACGTTGCAGATGGGAAATATTAACCCCCTAGGGGATACGAACGAAGACGAAGAGTGTGGGTATCGAGGGTTCGGGAAAGACGTGTTGAATGGCACGCGGGCAGACAGAGAAGAGCGACAGTCTTAAACTGATTGTTGTTGTTGTCGTTGAATTCTCGTTTTTGAATCATTTGCGTTGATCCCCCCTGCCCTGTGCACATTGTATTTTAGTTAATTGAAGTGCCCCTCCCAGGGCTCGCACCTTGTTTTTGATGAGGGAAACTCTTCGGCAGTCGTCCGGCTATGAGTTTCCTATGCTTCTGAATTGTGGGAAGCCCATCGCCGGACGATTGTCCGGGACCCTGGGGGGGTAGAATTACTTGTTGTGGTTCCAGGTTTCCCATATTTCGGATTATGGGAAACCTGGAATCAATTCAAAAAACCGCACTGTATGAGCCGCTTCTGGGTTTTCCTGAGTCCTGAATTTTGGGAAACCCAGGATTACCACTTTCGTGGTGGTTCCAGGTTTCCCAAAATTCGAAGTCGCGGCTTCCATCATTCGAGCCCTTCATTTGGGTTAGCGGGGGGCGACAGTTTCCTGCAACGCAACGGTTCCCCGTATTTCGAATTCAGAATTTCGGGGAACCAGAGGGAAGAGGCCGCCAGGGGATTCGAATTACGGGGAACCTGGAATCTCCATACAGAACATGTTGTTTCGCAGTGATTCCAGGCTTCCCATAACTCGAATTTATGGTTACCTATAATTCGAATGATGGGAATCTTGGATTCACTACGGAGACCATATATTTTTGAGCCGATTCCAGGTTTCTCAGAATTCCGAATTATGGGAAACCCTGAATCACCGCGAACATTTTCCTCTTTTCGTTGTGATTCCGGGCTTTCCATGATTCGAACCCCTCGCTTGGGGAAGTGGGGCGCGGCAGTTTCCCGCAACGCGCGAGGCTCCCCGTAATTCAAATTCAGAGCTTCGGGAATCAAGGTAGCGAGGCCGCTGGGGGATTTGATTTGCGGGAAACCTGAAATCTCACGAGAAAAGAGATGTTATTCGTGGTGATCCCAGGTTTCCCATAATTCGAATTCGAATTTTCCCATAATTCGAGTTATCGGAAAGTGGAATCACTACTAAAAGAGATGGTTTCTGAGGCGACTCCGGGTTTCATTATGGGACACCCCATGCCTTCGTGGTGATTTCGGATTTCCCATAATTCGAACCCTTCATTTGGGGAAGCGGGTGGTGGCAGTTCCCCGCAATGCGGAAGGATTTATGTGACTCGGATTCAAATTTTCGTAAAACCAAGGGGGTGGGGCCGCTGGGGGGTTCGAATTATGGGGTATCTGGAATCATAGCGAACAAATGAATATATCCTCTTGGTTCCAGATGTCCCATAATTCTAAATCGAGGGTTTACTCCGAATCATGGGAAACCTGGAATCACTACCAAAAATATTGGTATTGAGCCAATCCGGGTTTCCCATTATTCCGAATTATGGGAAACCCGGAATCACGACGATCACTTCTTTCTTTTCGGGGTGATTCCGGATTTCCAAACGACGCCCTCATTTGGGGAAGCGGGGGGCGGCAGTTTCCCGCAATGCGCAAGGCTCCCCGTAATTCGAATTCAGAATTTCAGGGAACGAAGGGGGAGAGGCCGCTGGGGTATTCGAATTGCCTGAAACTTGGAATCACCACGGAAAAAAAAGCCTTTGCGTGGTGATTCCAGGTTTCCCATAATTCGAAGTCAAGTTTCCCCATACTTCGAATTATGGGAAACTTGGAATCACAGCGAAAACAGTTTCTTGAGCCGATTCCAGGTTTCCATAATTTCGAGTTATGGGAAACCTGGAATCACCACGAACACCTTCCTCTTTTCGTTGTGATTCCAATTTTTCCATAATCAGACTTTCCATAGTTCGAACTTATCATTTGGGGAAAGTGGGCGCGGCAGTTTCCCGCAATGCGCAAGGCTCCCCGCAATTCGAATTTAGAACTCTGGGGAACCAAGGGGGAGAGGCCGCTGGGGGGTTTGACTTACGGGAAAATTGCATTTACCATGAACAAAATATTTGTTCGTTGTGATTCCAGGCTTCCCATAATTCTGACTTCAGGCTTCCCATAATCCGAGTGATGAGAAACTTGGACTATCTACGAAAATTATGTTTGTGAACCGATTCTGGGTTTTGCATAATTCCGAATCCTGGGAAACCTGGAATCATTCCGAAAAGAGGAAGGCTCTCGTGCTGATTCCAGGTTCTCCATAATTCAAAATTGCGGGAAACCTGGAATCACAACAAAAACATGTTCTCCTGATCATTCCAGGTTTCCCATAATTCGGCATTGCGGAAAACTTGGAATCACCACAAGACAAACATTTGGTGGTGATTCCAGGTTTCCCATAATTCGGCGGAGTTCGAATTTCGGGAAAGGTGGTGACAGCGCCGCGGGTCCTGGGTTTCACAGAACCAGCCTTTTCCGAACTGTGGCATTCTGGGAAACCCATAGCCGTACGGCAGCCAAGTCTTGAGCATCAATTTGCGCCACCGGCTCACGAGTTACAACAACAACAACTGCTCCCGCCTGATACTTCCTCACAATTGATTGGGAAATCATGTTCTCGCACGGGACTTCCTCACAATGTATGCAGGAATCGCGCTCTCACGTGGGACTTCCCCGCCATGTATTCAAACGCCGCCACTCAGCAATCACGCTGTGGCGGTGGATTTCCTTTGGGAATCGCGCTATCGCTTGAGACGTCCTCGCGATTCATGCATAACGCACGCTTCAGCAACCCGCCTGCTCGGCCTGGCCGCCTGGGCCCGCCTTCCCGACCCGCCCGTTAGGGTCTACGATCTGCCCGTCTGGTTTTGCCACGTGTTTTCTGTTCCGAGCCCCCCTCCTGCCATTCTCTCGTGCTCCATTGTCCTCCACCTTGTCCCTTCCATCCATCCGTCCTTTCTTCCCTTGCCTTAGAGGTTAAAAAGTACCATCCCAAGGGAGGTACGATCGAAGGCGAAGAGGGTCGTTATCGAGGGTTTGGGAAACACGCTTTGACTGGCCCGCGAGCAGATAAGAGCGAACAATATCAAATGATTGTTGTTATTGTTGTTTCTGTTGAAACCGCATATATAAAGAATAAGTATTGTTGACCCCCCTCTGGTAACCATTGCATTGTTCAGTGACAGTGATTCCAGGAATCACACCCTGTTTTTTACAAAGGAAGGTGAGGGTTCGTCAAACTGCGCTGTTGGGCGCAAGGCTAAAGCAACAACAACATCAACAACAACAATCATTTTAAGACTGTTCACTCCTATCTGCTCACATGCCAATAAATACGTCTATCCCAAACCCTCGGTACCCGCCCTCTTCGTCTTCGATCGTACCCCCTCTGGGGGCATGTCTTCCTGACTTGCCACGTGCACTTAGTGCAGCCCTGGGTGGAAGGAGGAGGGAGAAGAATGGAGCACGAGAGGAATTAGCAGGAGGGGGGCAAGGAACAGAAAACAAGTGGTAGAGCCAGACTGGCAGGTTGGGTGAGCAGACCGAGGCGGGTTGCTGAAGCGTGGGTCCTGCATGAATCGCGAGGAAGTGTTGAGCGATAGTGCGACTCCCGAGTAACTCGTGAGACAATCCAAAGCGAGAGCGTGATTCCTGAGGCGCAACTTTGGAATACATTGCGAGGAGATCCCCCGCAAGAGCGCGATGCGTACATAAACTGTGAGGAGGTCCCGCGCGAGAGCGCGATTTGGGAATACATTGCGAGGAAGTATCAGGCTTGAGCCGCTGTTGCTGTAAACCGGGGGCCAACGACACACTTTGGGCCCCGTGGCTTTCCCTGGTAAAACAGGGTGCGAGCCCTGGGGGGAGCACTTCAAATCGAAAAAACATAACGGTCCCCGGAGGGGGGATCAACAATCTTTCTATTTCAGTAGTGAGATTTCAACAACAACACCAAGAAGAACGGCTCCCGCCTGATTCTTTATTCCAAGAATCGCGCTCTCGCGAGGGACTTCCTCGCAATGTATACAGGAATCGCGCTCTCGCGAGGGACTTCCTCGCAATGTATACAGGAATCGCGCTCTCGCGTGGGACTTCCTCGTGCTTCATTCAAGCGCCGCCCCCTCGACACTCAGGAATCACGCTCTCGTTGTAGATTTCCAGGCGACTTATTTGAGAGTCGCGCTATCGCTGGAGACTTCCTCGCGATTCATGCAGGACGCACGCTTCATCAACCCGCCTGCACCTTGGTCCATTCCTTTCATCCGTCCTCTCTTCCCCTGCTTCAGGGGCTGCGCAAACAAACACGTGGCAGGTAAGAAATATATACCCCTGAAAGGGGCACGATCGAATACGAAGAGGGCGGGTATCGAGGGTTGGGGAAATACGTGTTCAATGGCCCGCGAGCAGATAGGAGCGAACAGTCTTAAAATGAATGTTGAATTCTCATGTCGAAAAAGCAATGATTGATAATCTCCCTTCACCAGTAATCTTTGTATGTTCAATTGAAGTGTTTCTCCCGGGGCTCTTACCGTGTTTTTTACAAGGGGGAGTGAGGTGTCACCAAACTGCGCCCCTGGCCCCCAGTTTTTCAACAACAGCGGCTCCCGCTTGATTCCCCCCAATGTATTCCCAAATCGTGCTCTCGCGCGGGAATTCCTCACAGTGTATGCAGAAATCGCGCTCTCGCGTGGGACTTCCTCGCAATGTATTCAGACGCCGCGCTCTCGACACTCAGGAATCACGCTGTGGCAAAGGATTTCCTGACGATTTATTTGGGAATTGCGCTATTACTAGAGACGTCTTCGTGATTCATGCAGGACGCACGCTTCAGCAACACGCATGCACCTTGGTCCCTTCCTTTCATCTGTCCTCTCTTCCTCTGCCTCAGGGGCTGCACGAAATACACGTTGCAGGTGAGAAAGATATACCCCTGAAGGGGCACGATCGAATACGAAGAGGGCGGGTGTCGAGGGTATGGGAAATACGTGTTGAATGGCCCGCGAGCAGATAAAAGCGAACAGTTTTAAACTTATTGTTGGTATTGTTGTTATTATTGTTGGTGTTATCGTTGTTGGTGATGTTGTTGGTGTTGTTATTGCCGTCGTCGCTGTTGCTGTGATTGTTATTGTTGATGTTGCTGCTGCTGCTGTTGTAGATGTTGGCGTTGCTGTTGTTGTTGTTGTTGCTGTTGTTGTTGCTGTTGTTGTTGTTGCTGTTGCTGTTGGTGTTGAACATTATTAATTCTAAAGAATAATTATTGTTGGGACCCCTGGTGCACGGCCCCCCTGCGCCGCCTAGGCCGCAGCTACATTTTCATCATTTTCGTGAGGAAGCCTCAGGTAATTCGATGTGATCAAGATCCGGTTGTTTTGTTCCCCCCCGCTTTCCCTTGCAAAAAACACTATAAAATGACATTTCTTGTTCTAATATAATCAAATTTCAAGAATCCCTTGCAAAAAATAAGGTAAAGTGGACATTCGCGCGCGCAAGACGAAATCCTTCCAAAAGCTTAGTGTTCGGAAGCGATTTCAACATAAAAACATCAAAAAACTAATGGTTTTTCAACAAAAAAATGTCAAAATCTCATCCCGCGCGCTCTTGCGGATTCGTAGGAAACCCAACACTTTTTAAACATTTCTGTCAAACGGGCTTTTGCGAGCAACTTTTTCGAACTTCTGCGACAACGGTTGCGCACCTGCCAGGGCCATCATCCCTGTCAAATAATACCATGCGGGACACATTCGTTTTTTCTTCGCGCGCGCACGCCGAAATCTCCAAAAACCATTGGGCTTCTTATCATGTGTATCATGTGTATCATGTACCATATGCATCATATGCAACAGATGTTCTGTGGAAGGCTTAACAACTTCTGTGGGTTAACAAGGCTTAACAACTTCTGTGGGTGTACGAACGTAGGCTTAACAACTTCTGTGGGTGTGTACTCCACGCCAGTGTAGTAGCCACGGTCGTCCGCAGGCCACGAAGTGAAGTGTCCGAACGTCATAGGGCGGGAAGCTGGGTGTGGGTGGTGGCGAAGAGTCGTGTGGATATTTGGTAGAGCTTGCACTGCCCCCCCACAAAGTGGGGGTATTGGCTGGCGTCGCATGAAAACCCTGGCACTGGTGAGAACACTGAGCGTTCGGGTAAAGTGATTGTTGTTGTTGTTGTTGTTGCTGTTGTTGTTGTTGTTGCTGCTGCTTTGCTGTTGGTGTTGTTGTTGCTGTTGTTGTTGTTTCCGCATCCTTGGTCTTGCTTTGCCCCTGTTCGCATCAGGGAGTGGGGACGGCCAGGCTTCCCCCCTGGGCAGCCGTTCGTGCCGGGCCCGTACGGCGCGCCTCCGGGGTTCCCGCAGCATGGGCCACCGCCCCCAGGCCCGTCCCGGGTGCTTCACGGGAGGCGTCGTCGTCGCCTTCGTCCTCCTTCCCCCCTCCTCGTCTCCCTGCCACCTCCTCCCTTGCTCGTCCTCCTCTATGCCTCCCTCCTCTCTTGCCCTCTTTCCTTCTCCTCGACGGCGTGTCATCCTCCGCTGATGCATCTTCTCCTGCAGGGTGCAGCAGGGCGCGGCGCGCGTCCAGCAATCTGGAAAGGGGAAAGGAGCCTGAATACCGTTCACGAGAATGAGCATGATGATGACGACGACGATGCCGATGAGGATGATTATCATTCGTATGAGGATGATGACGCTGCTACTAGTCATGATGATGATCATGATGGTGATGATATTTCTGACGAAGATGGCGGTTGCGGTGGTGATGGTAATCCTGATCAGGATCATGGTCTTGATGATGTTGATGGCGACGACGGTGATGTTGTTGAGGGATTTGATGATGGTCTATAATTCAAAAATGAGTGCTGAAGGTCATCTTCGCACGCCTCTTGTCCGTTGGGTCGTCAAAGTGGAGCCCCAGTGGGCCCGGACCGAGCTGGAGCGCCCGCCAGGCTTGTCAGGCGCGCCCTTCCCAGCCGCCCCCCCCCCCCAGAACGGAACAACAAAAGATTGTGGCCCCTGCCCCACCCTCGGCGCCCTCGGCTTTCCTCACCCCCCTCACAGGAGAACAACAAAAACATCGAGGGCGCCCCTGGCACGCTCCTGGGCCCCCTCTTGGGGCATTTTTGGGGTTCTCTTCGGGGAGGCGCTGGAAGCATGGAAGCACCAGGGCTGCGCAGTCTCGAGCTCCGGCCCTATGCCTGGGTCAGCCCCCCCCCCCCCCCCCGAGGGGGGGAACCAAAAAAGCGCCGAGGGAAATGGGAACAGCGCCGAGGAACACCAAAACAAGCGCACGAGGGGAACAAATACAGCGAAAACGCTTGGAGGGGGAACGAACAACGCTGAGGGATAACATAAAAGCGCTCCCGGTGATAGTGGTGATGGTGGTGATTGTGTCGATGATGCTGCTTCTGATGGTACTGCTGCTGCTGATGATTATGATGCTGGTCATGGTGCTGCTGATACTACTGACGATGTCCACTCTTATGATGATGCTTACTTATTCTGACGATGATGATGCTGGTGCTCATGATGCCGAATACGATAGGAGAAGGCGTGTGATGCTGATGATATTGATGATGAAATAATGACGATGAGGATGCTGCTGATGATGATAATGCAGATGATGATGCTGATGATGCTGCTGATGATGATGACGATGCTGATGGTGATGCTGATGCTGCTGATGATGATGAGGCTGATGATGATGATGATGATGATGATGATGATGATGATGATGATGATGATGATGATGATGATGATGATGATGCGGAAACGGAGGGGGAGGGAAGCGGAAGAGAGCGGAGGAGGGGGGAGGAGGGGGAGGGGGAGGAGGAGGAGGAGGAGGAGGAGGAGGAGGAGGAGGAGGAGGCGGACGATGAGGAGGAGGAGGAGGAGGACGAGGACGAGGTGGATGACGAGGAGGAGGGACGAGGAGGGAGGAGGAAGGAGCAGGAGGAAGGAGCAGGAGCAGGAGGAGGGGGGACTGGTATGATATGAGTTTGCCTCAAATGGCGAGGCTCAAGCCTCCGTTTTTGAGAAGCAACCGGCCCCGGACTCGATACCCCTTGGAGGAAGAGGAGGAGGCGGAGAACGAGGAGGAGATTGAGGAGGAAGAGGAGGAGGAGGAGGAGGAGGAGGAAGAAGAATAAGGAGAAGAAGACGACGACGACGAAGACGAGGGATGGATGTCCTGGTCGGGGCCATGCCATTTCATGGCCCCCCCTGCGCCTTGCCATACGTCCCCTTCCCCGTCCCTGGAGTCTCCCGTCCGAGCCGCCGCTGTCTCGCAAACCTACGGGCCGGACGCTTTGAATGCCTCCAGCCGCGCCCCCCCAAGTCCACGTGCCCCCGGGCCGTAGTCTCACGTTGGGCATGTCCCTCTGCAGGAGGAATCTTCAAGCATTGTCAAAACATAGTGTGGGGACGATTGTCTGAGTATTCCATGTTTCGATTATTTCCCAACCCTCCTGCGTTGGGTTCTCGTTTTAAATAGAGCACTGCTCGCGCGTCTCCTTTCTTCCTTCCTTCCTTCCCGCCCCTCTCTTCCCCCTTGCCTTTCGCCTCGCTCGTCGCTGCGTGCCAGCTGGGGGGCTGCGATCTGTGAAGCTGTCGCCACTTTCGCGGCCTGCTGGAGGGCCCAGCACAGTGGGTACTCACCGCAGACTCAAATGGAACCTCGCCATTCCTGGGGGGCTGCGATCTGTGTAATTGTCGCCACTTTCGAGGCCTGCTGCGGGGCCCAGCACAGTGGGTACTCACCGCAGACTCAAATGGGACCTCGCCATCCCTGGGGGGCTGCGATTTGTGAAACTGTCGCCACTTTCGAGGGCTGCTGGGGGGCCCAGCACAGTGGGTACTCACCGCAGGCTCAAATGGGACCTCGCCATCCCTGGGCCATCGCGATCTGTGAAACTGTCTGCCACTTTCGAGGGCTGCTGAGGGGCCCAGCACAGTGTGTACTCACCGCAGACTCAAATGGGACCTCGCCATCCCTGGGGGGCTGCGATCTGTGAAACTGTCGCCATTTTCGAGGCTGCTGGGGGGCCCAGCACAGTGGGTACTCACCGCAGACTCAAATGGGACCTCGCCATCCCTGGGGGGCTGCGATCTGTGAAACTGTCGCCACTTTCGAGGGCTGCTGAGGGGCCCAGCACAGTGGGTACTCACCGCAGACTCAAATTGGACCTCGCCATCCCTGGGGGGCTGCGATCTGTGAAACTGTCGCCACTTTCGAGGCTGCTGGGGGGCCCAGCACAGTGGGTACTCACCGCAGACTCAAATGGACCTCGCCATCCCTGGGGGGCTGCGATCTGTGAAACTGTCGCCACTTTCGAGGGCTGCTGAGGGGCCCAGCACAGTGGGTACTCACCGCAGACTCAAATGGGACCTCGCCATCCCTGGGGGGCTGCGATCTGTGAAACTGTCGCCACTTTCGAGGGCTGCTGGGGGGCCCAGCACAGTGGGTACTCACCGCAGATTCAAATTAGACCTCGCCATCCCTGGGGGGCTGCGATCTGTGAAACTGTCGCCACTTTCGAGGGCTGCTGGGGGGCCCAGCACAGTGGGTACTCACCGCAGACTCAGATTCGACCTCGCCATCCCTGGGGGGCTGCGATCTGTGAAACTGTCGCCACTTCCGAGGGCTGCTGAGGGGCCCAGCACAGTGGGTACTCACCGCAGATTCAAATTGGACCTCGCCATCCCTGGGGGGCTGCGATCTGTGAAACTGTCGCCACTTTCGAGGGCTGCTGGGGGGCTCAGCACAGTGGGTACTCACCGCAGACTCAAATGGGACCTCGCCATCCCTGGGGGGCTGCGATCTGTGAAACTGTCGCCACTTTCGAGGGCTGCTGAGGGGCCAGCACAGTGGGTACCCACACGCAGATTCAAATTAGACCTTGGGGGGCTGCGATCTGTGAAACTGTCGCCACTTTCGAGGCCTCCTGGGGGGCCCAGCACAGTGACGCCACACGCAGATTCAAATGGGACCTCGCCATCCCTGGGGGGCTGCGATCTGTGAAACTGTCGCCACTTTCGAGGCCTGCTTGCGGGGCCCAGCACAGTGACGCCTCCCAAGTAGCTTACACATCAAGTTGATTGTCCATACAAGTTTCGGCCAACTCCTCGTTTCCATTGATACAAATGGGTTGGGTACGTCACAGGGTAATTTGTAAACTTGTCCGTCCAAGTTCCGCCTGTAGGAGGACACGCCCGACCTAACCGTATTCTTCTCCTGCGCCTCTTCAACATGGGACAGTCGGGCAGTCTGCTGCCCAGCCAGGCTTTTCGGGCCGTGCGTGTCACCAGACGGTGTAGAGAGCCTTGGGTTCAGGGGAGGCGGCGTCGTCGTCGTCGTCGGAGGGGGGGAGGGAGGGAGGGAGAGAGGAAGGGAGAGATCAGGAGAAGGAGGAGGAGGAGGAGGAGGAGGAGGACGAGGGAGGAGGAGGAGAAGGAGGGGGATAAGGAGGAGGAGGAGGAGGAGGAGGAGGAGGAGGAGGAGGAGGAGGAGGGGAGGAGGAGGAGGAGGAGGAGGAGGAGGAGGAGGAGGAAGAGGAGGAGGAGGAGGAGGAGGAGGAGGAGAAGAGGAGGAGGAGGAGGAGGGAGGAGGAGGAGGAGGAGGGAGGGAGGATGGTGGATGGAGGAGGAGGGGGGGGAGGAGGGAGGAGGAGGAGGAGGGGAGGAGGAGGAGGAGGAGGAGGAGGAGAGGAGGAGGAGGAGGAGGAGGAGGAGGAGGAGGAGGGAGGAGGGAGGAGGGAGGAGGGAGGAGGGGGGAGGACGAGACGAAGGAGTTGTTCTGCCATCAATGGCAGCATGCAGCCCCTGTGCGCCCTGGAGAGAAGTCAGGCCCTCCAGGGACAATCCCTGTAGGACAGATCGAAGCCAAGTCAGCCCTGACCCCGTTCCTCCTGGGACCCTGGGATGGAGTCCACGGCCTTAGCTGCCTCGATACGCACGTTTTGATTCGCAACACGTGCCGTGCTCAAGACGTCCGTGCCAATACGTTGCGTGTTGGCTCAACGTATTGGCCCACGTTTTGGCGAAAGTATCGCGTCAGACCCACGTTTTCAGGGTACGTGTTGGGCTCCGTATCAATACGCTACGTGTTGCGTTTTGCGTATCCCGGCGGCTACGTCCACGGCCCAGCCAGCTCCTTGCTGTGCAATGTGGATTGGGCTCTCGGCATGGCTCGACGAGTCGCAGGGGTATCCCATCTGAGGTGAAGCAGGGACAGCGCTGGCAGATGTAAATAACCGGGCCATCGTCAAACTCGATGAACGGCACAGCGGCGACCGTGCTCTCGATGCTTTGCGGGTTGAACCTTCAGGGCGATGGAGCACACCTGGGTGTGGGGGGAGGGCTCTCTGCATCATGTCGGTCCTCCAGATCCGAGGCACGCAAGCACTGAGAACATCGCCGAGCAGTCCCAACCCGACCCGGCAGGTGGGGAGGTTGAGCTGGGTTGGCTGGCTTCGGGGTCCCGGAGTACCCGGCACATCCTGTCCGAGCACAACCCCGGGCCAGGAGGGTATCAACTAATTTAGCCGCCTAACTACCACTCGTTCTGGCCATATTGCGTATCTGGTCGATGCGTTCCAAAGCCTCGGGGTCAGGCTCTGGGTGAAGTAAAGCAACATGCTTGGCCGACACGTCAACCGCCCGATTATCGTCACACATATAAGGCGCCCAATCATCTTCGCAGGAGCCGGCATCCCCGCTCTGCGCGGGGGGGTCCCAGTGGAGGGGGAGGAGGAGGAGGACGGCAAGGAGGAGGAGGAGGAGAGGAGGAGGAGGAGGAGAAGGAGGAGAAGGAGGTGCATTAGGGGTTTGGTCGGGGAAGGGGCGTGTGAGGGATCCAAGTCGACAGCCGCGCCCCCTCCCTCCGCCCCCCCCTCCCGACTCGGTACCCCCCCCTTCGTCTCCTCCCGGCTCCTCCTCTCCGCCCTGGCCCTGAATCTCTGCCCTGTCCTCCTCCCCCCAACTCCTCCCCTCCTCCCTTCCCGGCGTCGTCGACGTCGGCGGCTGCGTCAGATAGGAATCGGCATCCCGGGCCAAGCCGATTCGACATCGGCATCCGCAAGGCCGACTCCATTGGAATCGAGAGCGTAGGTCGTCGTCGTCGCCGTCGTCGTCCTCGTCGTCGTCATCGTCGCCGTCGTAGTCCTCGTCGTTCTCGTCGTCGTCGTCGTCGTCGTCGCCATCGTCGTCGCCATCGGCGTCGGCGGCGGCGTCGGCGCCGGCGTCTCCCCAGGCGTGTGGACGCCGGGCGGCCCGGGCATGCCGCCGCCGATGGGCTGCCCGCCGCCGCGGCCGCTGGTGCCCCCCGCCCCGCCAGACGACCGCCGCCGCCGCAGCGCGGTCGGCGACGGCGGCGACGCCGCCGACGGCGACGTCGACGGCGGCGACGAGGACGGCGGCGACGATGGCGACGACGGCGACGACGACGACGACGAGGACGACGACGACGAGGACGACGACGACAGCGGCGACGACGGCGACGGTGGCGACGACGACGAGGACGACGACGACGACGACGGCGGCGACGGCGACGATCGTGGCGACGACGACAACGACGACGACGGCAACGACGACGGCGACGACGAGGACGACGACTACGACGAGGACGACGACGACGACGGCAACGGTGGCGACGGCGACGATGACGACGACGACAACGACGACGACGACGACCAAGACGATGACGATGGCGACGGCGACGACGAGGACGACGAGGACGACGAGGACTACGACGGCGACGATGACGACAAGGACGACCACGATGACGACGACGACGACGACGACGACGACGGGGACGACGACGGCGACGACGACGACGACGACGAGGCGACGAAGACGACGAGGACGACGGCGAAGACGACGAGGGCGACGATGACGACGAGGGCGACGACGACGACGAGGACGACGACGACGACGAGAACAACGACAACAACGACGAGCACGATAACGACGACGACCACGACGACGACAACGACGACGACGACGAGGACGACGGCAACAAGGACGATGACGACGACGGCGGGGGCGACGACGACGACGACGCCGGCGACGACGGCGACGACGACGACGAGGACGACGACGGCGACGACGACGGCGACGACGACGACGACGGCGACGGCGAGGACGGTATCGACGACGACGACGGCGACGACGACGACGACGACAGCGACGAAGACGGCGACGGCGACCACGACGACGACGACGAGGCGACGATGACGACGAGGACGACGACGACGACGACGACACGACGAGGACGACGACGACGACGACGACGGCGACGACGGCCGACGACGACAACGATGACGGCGACGACGGCGATGACGATGACAAGGACGACCAAGACGAGGACGACGACGATGGCGACGACGAGGGCGACGACGATGGCGACGACGACGACGACGACGACGACGGCGACGACGACGACGACGACGACGACGGCGCTGACGGTATCGACGACGACGACGGCGGCGACGACTACGACGACGACGACGGCGACGAAGACGGCGACGGCGGCCACGACGACGACGACGGCGACGACGACGACGACAACGAGGGCGACGACGACCACGACGACGATGACGACGACGACTACGACGACGACGAGGACGACGACGACGAGGAACGACGACGACCACGACGACGACGGACGACGACGACGAACACGACGACGACGACGACGACACGACGACGACGGCGGACGAGACGACGACAATGACGACCCAAGACGAGGACGACGACGGACAAAGACGACGACGCGACGACGAGGGCGACGACGACGATGACGACGACGACACGACGACGACGACGACGACGACGACGACGACGATGACGGCGACGCGACGACGATGACGACGACGATGGCGACGACGATGACCTCGGCGGCGACGACGACGATGACGACGACGACGACGAGGGCGAGGACGACGACGACGACGAAGACGACGACGACGGCGACGGCGACGACGACGACGACGACGAGCACGACGATGGCGGCGACGACGACGACGACTACGACGGCGACGACGACGACGACGGCGACGACGACGGCGACGACGACGAGGGCGACGACGGCGACGACGGTGACGACGATGACAACGACGACGAGGACGACGACGAGGTCGACGACGACGACGACGACGACGACCGCGACGACGGCGACGACGGTGACGACGACGACGGCGAGGACGACGCAGGCGACGACTACGACGACGTCGGCGACGATGACGGCGACGACGACGTCGGCGACGACGGGGATGACGACTACGAGAACAACGACAACGACGAGGACAACGACGACGACAACGGTGACGACGACTACGACGACGTCGGCGACGACGACGACGGCGACGTCGTCGACGAGCACGACGACGACAACGACGGCAACGACGAGGGTGACGACGACGATGACGACGGCGACAAAGACGACGACGACGACGACGACGACGACGACGACGACGACGACTACGAGGACGACAACGACGACGAGGACGACGACGACGACGACGACGGCGTCGACGACGACGACCGACGACGGCGACGACGCGACGCCGACGACGCGGGCGACGACGAAGACGACGAAGACGAGGACGACGATGACGACGCCGACGGCGACGACGCCGAGAACGACGTCAACGACGAGCACGACGTCGGTGGCGACGACGACGACGACGACGAGGATGACGACGACATCGACGACGTGGACGAGGACGACGGCAACGACGACGACGAGGACGAGGACAACGACGACGACGACGACGACGACGACGACGACGACGACGACGGCGGCGACGACGACGACGACGACTTCGACCCAGCTGGGCTCGGCCCGGGCAGTCTGGTCGTCGTCGCGAGGAGAACCCGGAGGGCGTCACCGGGGGGAGGGGAGAGGGACGGGGGGCAAGTAACGTCAGGCTTCGCGCCGGCGCCGTCTGGACAAGGAATCCTGAAGGCAAGAATCCGCGACTCGCCTCGGACCCAGAGATCCGACGTATTAAAAAAAGAGGTTCTTCGCATAGTTCGGCCCCTAGGGGCCCTTCGCCGGGCCTCCGGACCGTCAAAACTCAAGCAGTGGCGAATCGCCCTGGCTCGCCTATATCCCTACCAAACAATGTTCTAAGAACCTTGTGCGGTTTCCACGTAATGTTCTTAGAACATTTCTGACGGAGTCTGTTTTGTTTTATCACATCGGGTTCATGTTCTAAGAACTTTGTCTTTGTTCTTGGAACATTTTTGGGTTCCAAGAACATTTTGTGGTAGGAGTATGAAAATTCCTGGACGGTCGGTCCCTGCTAAAAAAAACAATTCTGGATAACCACGGTTCCTGTGGAATGGGTCGAGACTTCCGGGGGCCCCGTATTCCGACGATCACGACGTCCGATCTCTGGGGGGTAAGCAGGGCCAGCTCGGAGGTCAGCATGAACCGTGGCGCGACCTGAGGCGAGGAGAGCTCTGTGGGGCTCCTTTTGGAGGTGAGCAGGCACGTGCAAGATCACAGACAACGCAGAGAGCTCCACTGCGGTCGGAGCCGGAGCCCTCGGGGCACTGAGAGAGTGCCAACCATTTTCGAACGACATGCAGGGCGGTCTCCGCAAACGGGGGGCGGCGAGGTGCGAGATGGAGATGGAGGAGGAGGAGGAGGAGGAGGAGGAGGAGGAGGAGGAGGAGTAGGAGGAGGAGGAAAAGGAGGAGGAGGAAGAGGAGGAGGAGGAGCAGGAGACACTGCCGAGTCAGTGCGACTGCCCCGCGACCCGCCGCCTGGTTGACAGCGCGGGCCCGCGCCGAGGCCCCAGCGCAGAGGCCTCAGGACACTTCACCCACTTTGCACTCGAGTGCAAGGGTCGGCGAGGTGTAAGTCGGGCTTGTCCCTCTACAGGAGGAATTTCCAAAAATAGTCCAAAAATATAGAATTTTTGACTATTGTCGACAATTGTTTGAACACTTTTTGACTGTTTTTTGTTTGTCGTCCAAAGTCCGCCTGTAGGGGACATGCCCGACCTAAGGCGAGGTGCACAATTCTCCTCCTGGTGCTGCAGAAGAGGAAAAAGTACTCATACAGCAACCCTTTGCCCGCTTTCCCCGTTTTGGGCCTCCTGGGAGGCCCTCGTCGCCACCGCTGGATTCGCCTCGAAATTCTAGTCAGAACGCACCCTGGGAGAGGTCCGGGGAGTAAGCGTCATCGGTACCTTTTGGTTTCCCCGGTGCTGATGCATGCGGGTGCGCATGGTGCGCCTGCATTCATGTACACGCGCTCGCGCCACTGCCAACGAGCACGTGCGCGCACGTGCACCTCCGGAGCCGCAGAAGAGCATGCGCACGAGCGACCACCCGATCGCGCATGCACGCAACTTCACGCATGCACTGGTCTGTTACTTTGCACTATTGCGCGTGCGCGCGCATGTGCTCACGCGCTTTAGGCTCGCCTGCGTCGGAACATGCAGACACATATCGCCCCAGAACCACGGCGACCCCATCGCGGTGTTCGTGGCGGAGAATCGGCTCGACGGCCGCGTCGAAGGCCAGCTGAGGCCCGCCCTGCAAGATGAGAGGCGGAGGAGCGGGAAGATGCAGTGTGCTTGGACACTGAAAGTCTACACATCGTTCGTGTTTCATTCGTCCAGGGAAGCCTCTACACTGCAGAACTCATCTTTGCTTCATGTCCAAACGTTTAGGGGGCCCAGCCCACGGGGTGCAATCTACGGGGCGCACCTCCCTGGGTGCAGCTTCTGGGCTGCAACATGTGGGTTGCGGCTTATTGGGCGACATCTGATGGGGCGCAGTCTGCGGGGTGCAATCTCTGGGCGGGATGGTATGCTGGGGCCCACGGGGTGGAACGCTACGGGTGGAACCCTGCAGATGGGACCCCGCGGAGGGGTTCCTACGGGTGGGGGGCTACGGATGGGACCTTCTGCGGGGAGCCCACCCGTGTTCGGACCCACGGGTGGGGCCCTCTGGGCCCCTGGGGCCCTGCGAGTGAGGCCCAGCGCTGGAACTGGCGCGCAGGGCCACCTGGGACCCAGCGACCGCCGCCGAGAGGCGATGGGGCCTGCCGCCCGAGCTGCGCGCGCGGGGCGGCGCCATCAGAAATCAGGGACGCCGGCGCGTGCAGCTCGAATAGTGGGTTCTAGTAGCGCGAAGGCCTCACGGCCGGCGCCGCCGACCCTGAAGGGGAGCGACGACGACGACGGCGACGACGACGACGACGACGACGGCGATGACGACGACGCTGACGCCCTGGAGCCGAAAGCTTCTCCTGGGATCCCCCCTCCGTTACCCCCGCCCCCCTTGCGGCGGAGGGATCTAAAAGAACGGCCTTTCCTTTTGACTCGATTACGACGTTGCTCGATTTCCCCCTTGCTGGGACGCTTGGGGGGCAGCGGCGACGACGATGATGGCTCAAACGGAACCGTCCCACACACGCCGACGGCGTCGGCGGATTGTATTCCCGATGCGCGAGCAATGCGGTGCAAGCCACAGGGCCACAGGGCACCAAGCGTAGGGCACCATGCGGTGGGGGCGTTCGTGAAGGAATGCACCCATGGGGGTTCGGAGCTGACATGGCTCCTTACCTGGCGACGGCGGCGATATCCATGGCCAGGCTTCCAGGGTTCCTTATCTCAAAGCTCCTTGCCTGGTGACGGCGGCGAGATCCATGGCTCCTTACCTGGTGACGGCGGCGATATCCATGGCCAGGCTTCCAGGGTTCCTCATCTCAAAGCTCCTTACCCGACGCCCTCACCGCATAGGCCACGGGAGGAGCGCGCAGCGCTTTTCCTCGACGAGGATGCAGGCCCTGCAGCGGGGGCGCGAAGACAGCCACGCCTCGCGGCCTGCGCTGAAGAGCCGCCCGTCTCGGGCGCGGAGGGGGAGGGGGAGGGGGAGGGGGGAGGGGGATGGGGGACGGGGAGG
>CAUYUJ010003859.1:0-25000 GCA_963575745.1 Prorocentrum cordatum | reverse complement strand
GGCTTACGCAGCAGCCAGCTTCCACATGCCACCAAGGTGGCGGCACCGACTTGGAACGGCCGACAGCGGCACCCATGGCCAGTGCCTCACAGAGCAAGTGCGCCTCTGGCTGCAAGCACCGCTCTTGAGACTGGCGGAACTCGCTTTGCCAGCATGGCCTCCCGGCAGACGCGGATACGACATCTGCTCGCCCCGAACCTGCCAAAACGTGCGCGAGTTAAAATTCATTCGTGCTGGCGGGTACCTCTCACTGCGAAAATCGTCGACCATATACTGGCCGATGTCTGATTCAGGCCGTGTCGAAACGAAGTTGATACTTCGGTTTCTACTACTTCCGCCGTTCCTTGCCGCCGCTGTCGCCGTCGTCGCTGCTGTCCCCGTCGCTGTCCCCAGACGCCAGAACACCGACCTCGCAAGCCCGATGAGGTCCCCAAGACGGCCAAAGAAGGCCCCTGCAAGCCCAACAGGGCCCGAAGGTGGCCCGGGATGGCCCTCGGCCGGCAGCCCGTCCTGAAAGCTTTCGCAGAGAACTCTCCAGATCCGTAGTTCCCTCGCGGAGGGATTTCCATGCCGCGTCTCCTCACGCGCCTCAACTGCGGGGCCGGAGCTGCCATCGTCGTCGCCACCGTCCGCAGCCAGCGTGGCTTGAGCAGAGTGCCTCCGGGGTGCACGGCCGCCCCCTGCCGTGTCTCCTCCGCGGGCCGGCCTCATGTAGGGGAGCGAACAGCGACATAAACATAACAGCTCGGAGGCCGCGCGGATTCCTCGGATCCGCGCTGGGGCCCTCTGGCGGCGCCTCCGGCGCCGCCCCTGGCGCGCTCCGCGCGGCAGGGAGGGGGGGTCCAACGCCGATCCGAGAAATCCGCGCGGACCTCCGAGTTGTTATGTTTATGCCTTTTTTGGTTACCCTACTCATGGTCCGGGGCACCATCCACGATCCGATCGGAGGGCAGTCCGCGGACACGATCGCTGCCAAGCAGCGAAGGCCCATCGAGGAGTTCGAGCAGAGACGCCAGGCGGAGTTCGAGGAGCGGCGGAGGGAGAGGAACGCGGAGGGCGGCCGTGGCGGAGGCCACAACGACCGACAGGTCGTGGAGCGAAGAGAGGCCCGACCAGAAGACGAGGGTGGCATCCAGGGGAGCCAAAAGTGGCGTAAACGTAACAACTCGGAGCTCCGCGCGGATTTCTCGCATCGGCGCTGGGACTCCCTACCTCTCTGGCGCGCGGAGCGCGCCAGGGGCGGTGCCGGAGGCTCCGCCAGAGGGTCCCGGCGCGGATTCGAGGCATCCGTGCGGACCTCCGAGTCTTTATCAGGAGGGGAGAAAACACACAGACACAAGTAATCGTCGATTCCCCGGAGAATGTGAAAAATATTGAAAGTGGGGGGGAAGACAAAAACCTAGAAAATATTGAAACATATGGGAATCCTGTTATTTGTGTCTATTTATATGTGTGTCCCAGGGCCTCTTCACTTTATATTTATGCTACTTCTTGTTCCCCGAAGCATCGACGAGTTCGGCCGAAAAGTCGGCGGCCGCGCTGGCGGCCTGCCGTCGAAGGCGGAGCGGGCCGCCGCGGCCCTGGAGCGCCTGCGCCAGAAGAGCAAGGGCACGGCCGACGAGGGCATTGGCGCGAGGCCCGGGCCCAGGGGTCTCGAAGAAGACAGAGCGGCAGACCCATACAGGTAAGTGGGGCACGTCCCTCTACAGGGGGGATGTTCAAAAAGAGTCAAAAACTAGTCTGGGGACGATTTTTCTCGTATTTGGTTTGACCATTTCTGGGTATGTTTGGACTACTGGTTTTTTTCCACAATCCGCCTGTAGGGGACATGCCCGACCTAAGCATAAACATACAGTGGGGGGCTATGCCAAGAAACACTCTTCTCGCCTCCACTGTGCCCTGGGTTTCTTGGGTTTCGATGGTCTTGCTAAGGGAAGCGTGACGCTGCCGCACCAAGAATCCATGGACGTCCTGGGGTCTGAGGGTTGGATTTCTTGTGGAAGGTTTCTTGTGGACTGGCCTCCACTTTAAAGATACATGTCTGGCGTTCCGTGCGCATTCCTTGATGCCGGGACGGTCGGGCCCTGCATCCAGAAAGTCTGCGCGGAGCTCCGAAGGTTTGTGCCAATGCTGCCGTTTGGTCCTCGAGGGCGGGGAGCCCGCAGCCGCACACCACAGCCAGCCCTGGCCAGGTGCCTCCTGGGCCTCTGGACGGGCGTGTACAATCGGGGACGAGAGCTTGCTCAGCGTGTCGCTCCGCCAGTTCTGGCCCATCACGCCTCGGCGCGACGCGTTCGTGGCCTCTCAGGGCCTCTCGGGGGGCGTTTCGGGGCCTCTTGGAGTCTTTCAGGGGGCCTCTTGGGGGCCTCGTGGGGCCTCCAGGGGGCCTCCGGTGGAAGGCTCGAATCGATGGTTCGTGTTCCCCCTCTTACGCCCCTCTTGGGGCCGTCTTGGGGCCCTCTTGGGCGATCTTCGGCGCCTCTGGGGCCGTTTGAGGGCCGTCTTGGACCGTCTGGGGTCCATCTTGGGGGCCTCTCGGGCCGTCTTGGGGCAATCTTGGGGGCCTCTTGGGCCATCTTGGAGCGTCGGATAATCGAAAAGGCCAGAAGGCCGAAAACCTTCAATATCCTGTTTGGAAAATCGATGATTTCTGTTTCTGGGGACCAATTGGGAGGCAGCGTGGAAGCCTCCTCGGCCGTCTTGGCGGCCTCTTGGGCTGTCTTGATTCCATCTTGGGCGGCTTGGGGCGATTTGGGAGCGTCTCCGGCCCCTCTTGGGGCCGTCTTGGGGCGTTCTTGGCGCGTGTGGCCGCCTCTTGGGCCGTCTTGGAGCCGTCTTGGGCGATCGTGGGGCCGTCTTGGGGGCCTTTGGGATGTGTTGGGGCTGTCTTGGAGCCCTCGTGGGCCATCTTGGAGCGTCGGAAAGCCGAAAAGGCGAGAAGGCTGAAAGCTTTTAACAACCTTATGGATATCAATGATTTTTGTCTCGTTGGCACCTCTTGGGTGGCCTCGTGGAAGCCTCTTGGGCCGTCTTGGCGGCCTTTTGGGCCGTCTTGAGGCCATCATGGGCGGCTTGGGGCGATTTGGGGGCGTCTCCGGCGCCTCTTGGGGCCGTCTTGGGGCGTTCTTGGCGCGTGTGGCCGCCTCTTGGGCCGTCTTGGAGCCGTCTTGGGCGATCGTGGGGCCGTCTTGGGGGCCTTTGGGATGTGTTGGGGCTGTCTTGGAGCCCTCGTGGGCCATCTTGGAGCGTCGGAAAGCCGAAAAGGCGAGAAGGCTGAAAGCTTTTAAAAACCTTATGGATATCAATGATGTTTGTCTCGTTGGCACCTCTTGGGAGGCATCGTGGAAGCCTCTTGGGCCGTCTTGGCGGCCTCTTGGGCCGTCTTGAGGCCATCATGGGCGGCTTGGGGCGATTTTGGGGGCGTCTCTGGCGCCTCTTGGGGCCGTCTTGGGGCGTTCTTGGGCCGTCTTGGGCCCTCTTGGGCTCCCTTAGGCCCATCTTGGTCGGGCCCTCTGTGGACGATGTTGGAGGCCTCTGGAGCAGTTCTGGACGCCGTGAACTCCCAAACGTCGCACATGCGAAAAATGTACGTTTTCCAAGGGGAGTGGGACGATCTTTGCTTGTTGGGGCCGGCTTTTTCGCGGCCTCTGGAGCCATCTGGAGACCATCTTGAGCGTCTTGGAACGATCTTTCGGCGACTCGGGGCCTCTCGGGCCTTTTCGGGGGCGTCCCGGCACCCTCTTGGCGCGCTCCTGGAGCGCCTTGGGGGAGTCAGCCGGGCAGCGCCCGGGCATCGCTTGGGCATCGCGGGGGATTCTTTTCGTCCAGGGGTCCCCAGGGAACGCCACGCGCGCGCGAACTAGAAAGACTGGTACCCTTTTACCGGGGATCTTGGCACGCCTCTGGACCGTTGGGCCGGCGAATTCCCCTTTTGGGTCGGATTCCCGCATCTGCACACCGCAGCTCTCTTGCCTGTGCCTCTGGGCTGGTGTGAGGACCCTCGAGGCCCAGGCCTGGATGGGGATGTACGGTCGAGTTTGCTCAGTAAGCCGACCCTGCCGAGTTAGAGGCGCCCCTTTGTGTCCTGCGTATTGTGCCTGCTGCCCGGGGCCCAGGGAGGCCTTGGCCGAGGGCGGCAGCGGTGCGTACGTGGTTGCTGGTTCCCAGACAGGGGGTCCGCCCGGGCGCGCTCGAGAAGCCGGAGTGGCCCGAGGCGCTGAGTGCCCGCTTCTGCCTGGTGGCGCCGCTGCCTGCCAGATATAGAGCCGGGCTGGTTCGCTGCCCCGCGGGGGCCCCAGGTGCGCGCGCGCACAATGTGTGGCGCACGGGCGCAGAAATTCGTCACAGTCGTCAGCATCTCATCCTCTTCCGCCTCCTTCTCCTTCTCCTCCTCCCTCTCCTCCTCCTCATCCTACTCTTCCTCCTCCTCTCCCCGACGCCCGACGCCTTGAAGACGACCCCGGCAGAGCCCTGACTTCTATTGTTGGCCATTCGCTTTGCTCGAAGCTGGGGCCAAGGGAGAGGACGACGAGCAGAACTAGGAGGAAAAGGAGGAGGAGGAGGAGGAGGAGGAGGAGGAGGCCCGTAGCCATTTTGGTTCAAGGTCCGTAGCGTGTGGCTCAGTGACCTTGGCATTTTGGCGTGGGGATTTGCGGCCCCAACCTCTCACCCTGGCAGGAGCCAGACACGTCAGTTCGGAAAGTTACCGTCCTGTCTTGGTTTTGTTCTCACTCGACATCAATGGTCATGTCTCGCACACGTGGACGTGCACCAACAAACGGTGCGGGTACAAAGGGAACTTCGGGTGGAGGACCTCGTGCCGCATCTGCGGGTCCGAGTCCAACAAGCCGAAAGCAGACATTGTGCAGCGCGGTCCTGCAGGCAAGTGGAAGCATGGGCCTCCTCGCTCTGGGCCTACTCCTGTCCTGTCTGAAGAGTTGGTCGCCGTGTATGCCATGATGTATCATGATGATTTCGGTGTTGTTGCGAAAGGTTTGTCTCCTATGAATGTTGCTCGAGTCAGTGCAGCTCGCAGCCTACAAGCTGGGGACGCAGTGCCCAGCGCTCGCGCTGCTCGTCAGGCGTCTGATGCTGTGCAACAACAGCTCGAGCAGGCACAAAGCAAGTACGACAAGGCGGCGGCTGCGGCGGCCAAAGCCATGGAGCATACGCAGGCTTGTGCCATCAGTCTGGCGGAGTGCAAAGCCAAAACCGATGCGGCGGCTGCCAAGGCCGCGGCAGCCTACGCTGAGCTCTCTGGTGGTGTGGGTGGGGCTCTCTCCCGCAAACCCCCTTGAGCACTTCGAGGGTCTCGCCAGCAGCCTCGCCATCGCGCTGCCCGCCGCAGCCGAGGCGCTCAAGCCCATCGCCTGGGCTGTCAAGGAGCAGCTCGAGAAACAACGCGGTGATGCTGAGTCGGCAGAGCGTGAACGTCAGGAGCCAGCGGTGGAGCAGCCAGGCCCTGCAGGTGATCCGCCCTCTCCTGCTGGTGTTGCTGGCGTGCTAGATGCTACCTTCGGAGGGCAATTCGACAAGCCAGAGTTCTTCTCGGAGTTTCTCAAAGCCCGGGGCGTCCCCGTGGACGAGGACGACGCCGAAAGAAGATGGGGGCGACTCCACACCAGCGGCAGGCACCAGTGCAGGTGCTGAGAGAGGCTCGTCCTCCACCAGGCCCAAGATCAGTCGTGCCCTGTTCACCAACCTGCTTCAGGCCATGTAGGAGAACGCCGCGAAGCGGGCGCGCTCTCAGTCTCGGGTTTAACCAGTGTGTGTTCATCACCTCCAATGTCTCAGGTTGAGCCGGCCTGGAAGCAGTTCTCAATTCCCAGTCAGTCATCGAGGCCGACGCTGTTGGCATTCAGGCGCATCACTTCGTCATGTGCGAGGGGTGGGAGCAGCGGCTACGCAACATGGGTTCGAGAGCATCGGCCTCGGCAGCCCTGCCCACAGGCCAAGGCGGTACGTCAGGCGGAGCGTTCCAGTTGGCTCAGCAGCGTCACGGGCTCTCTGTCTTGGTCGGCCAGGATCCTGTGTTTGAGCCAGCTCGTACTGCAGTCAGAGACTGGGCGCTGTACCAGGTGGCATTATCTGGGCTGTTGTTGTTCTTCATGCTTCGCAGGATGTTGCTGTGCTCAACTGGCGCCTGCTGTGCAAGTTGGGCGCGGTCCTCAGGCAATTCGGTATGCCGCTTGTGTTGTCTGGAGATTGGAACCTCAGTCCCGATGAGCTTCTGGGCTCAGGCTGGGTCGAGGATGCACAGGAGGCTCTGGACGAGTGCTGGACTACTTCATCGTCTGAGACGGCTTGCAGTACCAGCAGCAGCTCAGTGTGCTCACCGATGTAGGCACGGCTCCTGATCCCCCTGTTCAACTGGTGCTGCATGGCCTCAAGCAGTTGCCTTCGCTGTCGCGGATTTTCGTTCCCCGTGCGCTCTCTCGACAGAGGCCCCGTGGCGCGCAGCGGCGCAGCGATCGTTGGGGGCGCGCCGCGGACAAGGTGCTTGCTGAGGCAGGCGCGCAGGAGTTGCGGGGCAGTTTCGCGCAAGCCATGGAGCTCGAGTTCATTGACGCCAACCAGATTCCCAGTGACAAGGCGCACCTCTAGCAGGGTAGGGCTCGCGCTCTGCATCGCCAGCGCGCGCCTGCGCGCAAGCCGCCCGCCTCGCCGCGCCCCCGCCTTCCCCCGTTTACCACCTGGTGGAGGTTGATCACGCAGGCCTTTAGTGAGTTAGGCACGTTTCCGTCAGCAGCCCATCGTCGTGTCACCCTCAGTTTGCGCAGTAAGCTCGCAGATCCGGGTGATAAGTTCACCGATGCCGGCGCGCGCCCCGGGGCGGTGCTCCTTTGGGCCGCTCCGTCGCTTGCCTGGGGGCTTTCGGCGGCCCTTGCCACCCGCGCCAGACAGCTTTCGGCGAAGCATCAGCGCGCGGCCGAGCATCAGAGAGACTCCAGTTGGAAAAGCTGGGCCAAGTCTCACAGCATCGCTGGAGGAGGTGCTCTGTTCAAATTGTCCAAGCTTCCCGCCCCCTGCCATAGTTGTCCGCAGTTTCGGGGCGACGGCTCTCTGCCGCCCGCCCCAGCCAGTCAGAAGCAGGAGATGGGTCTCCTGGTGGCGGAGCGGGGGGCGCACTGGGAGGAGTGGGGGCTGCGTGATGACCCGCAGTGGCCAGAAGACACGGGGCCTCGAGGCCTGCCTCCGCAGTTCCAAGGCCAGCAGCGGGGCAGGGCGTGATCAGATCTCCCCGAGGCAGCTGCTCGAGCTCCCCGATGCTGGCCTCGGGTGTTCTAGGCAGCTCGCCCCCGCCGTCGAGACCAGTTTCGTCTGGCCACAGCTGTTGTCCAAGGTGGTCTTCATTTTGACGTGCGCAGGGGGGCTGCGGTCGATGGCCCTCGTGCACATCGCCTCTAGAGTGCAAGGTCGCCTGCGTCGCCCCCTCACTCAGCGCGGGCAGCAAGACAATTTTCGCGCGTTCTGGTGGCCGACTCGGGGGCGGGGCTTGGGTCGGCTCGTCTGGGCGCAAGCTGCCTTCGCCGAGTGGGCCAGGGGCGTGGCCTTTTTTGCATGCGCTGTGCTTTTAGATTTGCTCGAAGCGTTTGAGAACGTCAGGCGCGGAGAGCTACGTGGAGCGGCTCGGTCAACGGGATGTCCTTTCAGGCAGTTGCGTCTCTCTACAGGGCCCCGCGGGCCCCGGGCCGCGGCAGGGGCCGCGTCGGCCCCCGTTCTCGCCGAGGAAACCGCGTTGCCAGGCTGTCTTTTCGCCGCTGTCATGCTGCAGTTCGTGCTGCTCGCTCTGCTGGGCACGGTCCAAGCGGCGCTTCTGCTTTGCACTGCTCGGGAGGTGCACGTCGAGGCGGGCGTTGACGACGCCGGTTTGCACGTGGTTCTTCTGGGCAGGTGCGAGGTATTTCGCGCCAGGCCACGCGCGCGATGCGCGATGTGCCCGATGCCATCCATCTTCCAGCCAGCAAGCCCAAGTCTCGGGCGCTTGCGCCCTGCCCTCGGCTGCGTCTGCAGCTGGCCGCTGCGCTCCGCGCTGAGAGAGAGCTCTCGGTGCACAGTCAGAGCGCAAGCTCGGCGTGGGCGACGCAGCAGGCGGCGCGATCAAGCGTCGCACTAGGAAGGGCGGGCGCGTCGCTGCCAAATGCGCGCCGCAAACGCATTTTCATGTTAGCTGGGAAGTTGCGCCAGTCTCAGGTGCATCGCATGGATCGCGCCGCCGCGCAGGCTTCCACCTCCTATGGGTCAGGGGCGATGGGCGCCAGCGCGCGCGACCTCAAGGGAGCTCGTTTTCATCGGGCGTCTGGTCCGAGTCAATGGTTGTCAACGGTTGTCATGCTGCAGGTGTCTGAGGGCGCGCGTTTGGAGCCTGCGCATGATCTTAACGTTTCTCCTCTCCTCTCCTCGCCATCGCCCCCTCTCTCTGGGGCGGGTGGGCGCCGAGGGGCGTGTTCGAGCAAGGTCTCGCAGGAGCGCGGCAGAAATTCCAGGAGCACGGCTCACCTTGGCAATGCGTCCGCGGCCCTTTCCTTGCCGCCGTGGCCGCGGCGCTCCGTCTCGGCATTCGGATGAGCGTTTCACGCGGCAGCATTCCAGCGAGGGCGCCCTCTCGGTTGAAGAGTTGCGCCCGCGGACCGTCAACGCAAGCTCTGGGCGCGGTTGAAAGTTGCCTCTAATGTAAAGTGTCTGATCACCTCCAAGTGCTTGGGTTCCGCAAGGCCCCTTTCTTGCGCTTGTTAAGTCCGGCTTGGCCAACTTAAAAGGGCGCTGGCGCGCGGGCGCCATCGGCGTCGCTGCAGGCGGTCAGCGACCGCGTGGCAGGCAGTTCCTTGTCGCAGGAGCAGATGCGTCGCGTGCGTTCTGCTGCCCCAGGAGCCCTTCTGCGCGGGCACTTCAGCTGCGCGGGGCACCGGGGGCCGCTTGGATTGGAGCAGGAGCCGCCAGCGTGCGCTCAGGCGTGGTTCAGGCTGCAGGCAGTCCCCAGTCCGTCTCCTGCTCGAGCGGCTTCTCGCGCCACTGCTCCCCCCCCCTCCTCGTCCCCCCCTCCTGAGGAGCCGTGGCTTGTGGGGGGCCCCGAGGAGTTCGGAGGGGGTCGTTTGCTTGGCGGGAGTTCGTTTGACTCCGAGCTTCCCCCCGCCGCTCGCTCGCTCGGCTGGGCCATCGTCGCGCTCCACGGTGATCCGACCCTTCCTCCCGATCGAGCGAAGCGTGCGGTGGTTGCTGGGGGTGGGTGGGTGCACCTGCTGGCCATGTCGATATCGACGCGTGCGAGCTCTGGGCGATGCTGATGGGCCTCAAGCGCGCCGTGCCTGGAGCGACTTTCTGGACGGATTCCAGTTTTGTCTTCCAGGGCGTTAGGGAGAGAGGCCGTCTCTTTCGTTGCTCGTCCAGGGCCGCCTGGGCCAACATCTGGAAGCTTGCGCGGCGCGCCATCGAGGGCAGACGAGGCCTCGATCAGCTCAGGCTTCTGAAGGTCAAAGCGCATACTGATAGATTTGACGCACTTGCTGGCGTCATTTCAGCCAGAGCTCAGGTCGGCAGCAACTCGGCTGATGTGCCACAAGCAAGCCGCCGAGTTCTGCAGAGCTTCCGAGCAGTATCGCGCGAAGTTAAGAAGTCAATACGAGGTTGTGTCGGCACTCACAAGATGGGTCGGACTGTGTGGGCCACCGATGGCCGACCTTGATTGCGAGCGTGTCCCCGCCTCCAAGCGCGCTAAGAAAGTGCGCGATGCTGGGCCACCGCTGCAGGTAATTCCTCCTCCGCCCGCGGCCCCGTCGGCCGAAAGTACGGCTGATGTGGCGATCGCGGTTTTGCGGGGGGGGGGTCACGCCACTCACCGTGCCTTCCCTTTCATTCTCGCGGGTGTGTGGCGGGGGGTGGTCTGTGCCCTGTGCGGGGCGGACGGAATATCCATTTCCACGCTGTTCAGGGAACCGTGTCCGCCCGCCCCCTCTGTCTGGGGCAGTCGGGTTTGCGAGGCCTTGCCGAGGGCAGGTACAAGCAGGGGAACGAGTGGATTCTCCTCACCGAGCCTTGGCGCCCTGGAGATTTAGAAAGAAGCGGCCTGGGCTTGGACCCAGGCCGCCCACGGAGAGAGCACCCTGTCGCTGGCCCTCCGGCTGGATGGCGCCCCCAGTCAGAAGTGACAAACAGGTCGTCCTGATGTGTGCTCTCCCGTGGTTTTCGCCGTGCTGGGCTCTCGTGGGGACCTCATGAACGCCTGTTGCGTGCGCAGGAGAAGGAGGAAGAGGAGGAGGAAGTGGAGGACGTGGAGGAAAAGGAAAAGGAAAAAGAGGAGGAGGAGGACGTGGACGTGGAGGAGGAGGGGGGGAAGGAGGAGGAGGAGGCGGAGGAGGCGGAGGAGGTGGACGCGGAGGAGGTGGAGGAGGAGGAGGAGGCGGAGGAGGGGAAGAAGGACGACGACGGCGACATCGACGAGAAGGAGGGCGAGGTTCACGACTCCCCTGCCTGGCACCCGCTTGCGGGAGAGACTGGCCAGCGGCATAGTTTACAGCTGCATACCAGAAATAGACACCAGCATGAGAGGACGAGGGGAGGAGGAGGAGGAAGAGGAGGAGGAGGAGGAGGAGGAGGAGGAGGAGGAGGAGGAGGAGGAGGCGGAGGAGGAGGAGGAGGAGGAGGACGGAGGAGGAGGAGGAAGAAGAGGAGGAGGAGGAAGAAAAGGAGGAGGAGGAAGAACAGAAGGAGGAGGAGGAGGAGGAGGAGGAGGAAGACGATGAGGAGGACGAGGAGGGAGGAGGGAGGAGGGAGGAGGGAGGAGGACAGGAGGAGGAGGAAGGAGAGGAGGAGGGAGGAGGGAGGAGGGAGGAGGAGGAGGAGGAGGAGGAGGAGGAGGAGGAGGAGGAGGAGGAGGAGGAGGACGAGGAGGAGGAGGAGGAGGAGGAGAAGGAGGAGGAGGAGGAAAGAGGAGGACGACGAGACGACGACGACGACGACGACGACGACGACGACGACGACGACGACGACGACGACGACGACGACGACGACGACGACGACGACGACGACGACGGTGGCGCGGCTCGGCCGCGCCAGCGTGCGCCCGACGCCACGCGAGGGGCTCCTGGGGGCGCCCCGTCGGGAGGGCCGAGGAGCGGTCGGCGCCTCCCTGCGAGCCTTAAGTGGGGCCTGTCCCTTTGAAGGAGAAACATTCAGATATAGTAACAACAACACTCGGGGGACGATGTTTTGACTTTTGGGGGGTTTTGTTTTTGGATATGTGTTGGCTGTCTTGCATTTGCCGTCCAACATCCGCCTGTAGGAGGGCACGCCCGATCCGATGCGAGCCTCCTTCTGGGCTTGCCCCCTGACACGCTCGGAGCGAGCTTCCCCGCTTGCCCACCCGAGAACCTGCGGTGCAATTTGAGACCCAGGTCTTGCGGCTGTTTCGCAACGGGCGCCTTCGCTCGGTTTCGGGCCGTGGGGCCCTCACGGGTCGATCCGGCTCGAAAATGAGACATAAAGAGAGGGTCTGGCGCTTTGGTCGTGATTATCTCGGGGGCAGAACAGAGGGGGGTGATGACTAGGGGGGGGTGGATTTCATGGCGCGGGCCACGATTTTTCCTCAGATTTCGTGGCGCCTCTTCTTGTTTCATTACGTCCCTGGCGCCCCCGCTGGGCCGCGCACATGCCGCCGGTCATGATTTGCATCCCCCCCTCTTGGACACCCCCCTCTTGACCGCCCCTGGTTATCAGAGATGTTGCATGTTCGGCAATGTCGGATCTCAGGCTTCCTGGCGGCAGCACTGGCCAGACGATGGCTGCTGGCAGCGAGCGGGCAAGGTCGGAGTGAGCTCCTGTTGGCCTCCTGGCAGCAGCGCTGGCCACGCGATGGCAACCGCGCCGGCCACGCGACGTGCACCACCAGGCGCGAGCGGGCGTGCACGGGAGACGCACGCGAGGGTCATGGGAGGGCGGCTGACACGGGGCACCTGGTGGTACGGGAGCTATGGAGCAGGCCCTCTGGGCAAGCCAGGTTCCCAGAGATCCAACGTATGAAAAATGTCCAGACGGAGGTTTTTCGCAAACTTCGGCCCCTTGGGGCCCTCGCCGGTCCCCAGGACCGTCAACAAAAACGACTCAGGATGAAAAACCAGTCCTGGGGAATGGGTCGAGACTTCCAGGAACCCCGTATGGACAAGAATCACTAGGTCAGATCTCTGGGTTAGGGGAAGCGCGACGCTACCCAAACCCCCGAGCAGCCTCTGAGCCGTCGGCCCCGCCATCTTCGGCAGGTGCCGTCCGAGCCGGACGGAGCCGCGAGGGTGCCGGGGCCTTGGGCGGGGCAGGAGCGGTCGCCGTGATCCTTCCTCGACGCCTGGATGTGACAGCCCCCTCCCGCCCTCATAGTAGGCCTGTAGGAATGCCGGGACGGTCGGTCCCTGCTCGACACAGGATCCCCTCCTCCCCTCCCACCTCTGTTGGGCCCCCCACCGAAAGTCTTACAGCTCCCTGCGGCCACTACATCGAACCTGGAGCCTGGATCCACGGTGCTCGCCCGTCGTGACGCAGATCTCGAGCCTGCCTCGTGATGCACGGATCCTCGAACCTCGCTCCTCGCCTGTCGCGCCTCGGTCCTCGATCCAGCCCGAGCCGAAGCACAGATGTGCGCGCACACTGATAGCATAGATTTATGCTCGCTGAAGACGAGAAGTGGAAAATGAGCTAACTGAAAGCAGAGCAATGCTCACTGAAGGCAGCCACTTTTCAAGCCACACATTCTGACTGGAGGCAACCTTGTTGCCTGCAGTGAAATGTCCACTCTCCGTGAGATTCTAGACGCTTCGCCTAATCCCACCAGCCCGTCCAGAAACAATTCCCAGACGAGTTGCCTTGATCAGGGATGCTTGGGAGTTTGCGGTGGAATCAAGGGCTGGGTGGGACGTCGTAACCCAATAGGGGGCGGATGGACGAGGGATCGGTGGAGAAGCAGGAGGAGGAGGAGGAGGAGGAGGAGGAGGAGGAGGAGGAGGAGGAGGAGGAGGGAGAGTAGGGAGAGAGGGATGGGGTCGAGGAAGGAGGCAGGAGGAGAAGGAGGAACAGGCTGATGATGATGAGGAGGAGGAGGAGGAGGAAGAGGAGGAGGGCAAACAAAACAACCAGAAGCCTCTTGGATGTTTGTCGGAGTCTCTTCGGATTTCTTTCAAGAGCTTCTTCGAGTCCTCTTGGGGCGTTTTGGGGGTCTCTTGGCAGTCCCAGGGGCCTCTTGAAGCGGGCCTCCTGGGCACCTCTTGGGGCTATCTTGGGGCACCCTTAGAAGCCTCGGAGGCCATCTTGAGGCCATCTTGGAGGAGATCGATCAATGGATGGGGGGGGTCCTTAATTGGGGTCCCCCCCAGGGGGCCAAACAGTGGCCAACACCTTAGTACAATCATTGACTTTGGCCTTCTCGCCGAGGCCTCTTGGGGCGTTTTGGGTGCCTCTGGAGGGGCCTCTAGGGGGTCTCTTGGGAGCCTCTTGGGGGCACCTCTTGGGAGCCTCTTGGGGGCCGCTTGGGGCCTCCTGGGGCCCTCTTAGGACCCTCTTGGGGCACCCTTGGTAGCCTCGGGGGCCATGTTGGAGGAGGTCGATCAAAGAAGATGGGTTCTCAATTAGTGCCCCTGTGGCCAAAACCTTAGTCCAATCAATGAGATTGGCCTTCTCGCCGAGTCCGCTTGGGGCGTCTTGGGTGACCCCGGGTGGTCTCTTGCGGCCTCTTTGGGGTCTCTTGGGGGCACCTCTTGGCGCCTCCTGGGCACCCCTTTGGGCCGTCTTGGGGCCACCTTGGGGGAGATCGACCAACGGACGGTCCGTGCTCATGGGGGTGCGTGCACATTAATAATTTTAGCGGGTTTGGGAAGTCGGTCTCATCACCTCATTGTGTCACTCTGTAGTCGTCTAGGCTCGAGAGTTTCAGCCGCATGCAGGGTGCGGCAGGAGCGATCCTCGCCTTCCTCACATTCGTCTTGCGCGACCATTTCGCAACTCGGCCGCCTTGGTACTGCGGCGAGGGCGACTGGTGCCGTGCAGCGGAGCCTGTGCCCGCTCCCGCGCCCCCTTCCGCGGGTCGAGGTAAGTTGCCCCGAGAGTTGGGTCCACCCTGGCATCGTGGAAGGCATCGCGCAGCGGCTCGCCGTTGACCGCTGCGTGTGCGAGGTGCAGTGCGGGAGCGACGGTCGAGACTTCGCCCTCTTCGCGGGCGGCATCGGTTTCTCCGGCGGGGTTCAGATCTTTGTCCACGTGCTGATCTCTTTCGGCAAGTGTCGTCGCTGCCGTCGCGATGGCCGTCGTGCCGCTCCGAGCGTCTCGCCTCGGGGTCACAGGAGAGCGTCTTTCGGTGCAAGCGTTATTGAATGCGTTGCTCCCTGGGCGCCTTGTGGCGATCAGATACCCTGGGGAGGACTTGTACCATGAGAGAGTGATCCTGGGCCCGTGTGTCAGTGATGGTATGGGCCGAGTTAGCCGTTGGGATTGTTGGCCCTTGATCACGATAAGTATGACGAAGACATGTCAATGGAAGGCGACGAGGGCGAGGCCATAGTCCTCTTAGACAACATGGGCACCTGCCCAGCTTCGCTTCGAGGCAAGTTCTATCGATTCGGACGCGATCAGTACCCCAGCAGCCAGCAGATCGTGGACTGGGCCAAGGCGCAGGTGTCGCAGATCCGAGCTGCTGGGGAAGAGCCGCTGGCGATGACCCACTACATCGACGACACTGGCGCTCGGGTGCCTCTCGCTGGCGTCGGGAGGCGCCTCCGCCTTGGCGCTGCCCCGCCCTTGCCTGCGGGGGGGGGCCTGACGCCGCTGGGGGTGCTGCCGCTGCGGGCGGCGGCGTGGCCGCCGACGGCGGGGGTGTCGGCGCCTGGGCTCCCGTGGGGCCCGCGGCCGCGGCTGGCGCTGGGGCCCCCGTTGCTGCAGGTGCGGCGCCCCCGCGCGACGCCGCCGAGGGCCTCTTCGGGCCCTTGCAGGCGCGCGACGGGCCCGCTGTCGATCGGGTCTGGCTCGTGCGCGAGAGCGCCGAGGGCCACGATGCCCTCGGTATGGAGGTCGCGCTCACGGCAGGCGACATCGCCATCACCAGTCACGATGGGCTCGTCTTTCGACATGGCGGTTTCTTGAGGGTTCGGTCCGTGCTGTCGAGCGAGTGCGTGAGATTCGCCGCCCGCTCGAGGTCTCGATGCCAGTCGGCCGAAGCGCCCGTCGGTGCTCAGGCTGCCGGCGGTGCCGAGACCCCTCGCGTCGACCTCGATGATGACATCAGGACGTTGTGGGTCGGCTACGACGAGGCAGGGAATCGGTTCAAATCTTCGAGAAGGCTGTGCAGGAGAGCCGCGAGGAGCCCATCACGGCCGTGGAGGTGCAGGGCCCGCCTGGCACCCTCCACCTCGCTCGGTTCCTCGAGCGCTACGGTGGCGACCCTCGGCGGTGGTGGCAGGGTTTCGCTCGAGACCATGGCATCAGCAAGACGGACAGGGCTTACCATGATATGACGGACCTCACGGAGAGTTTCAAGCTGTTCGGGGAGTATGGTCAGTTCAACTTGGGGGCGTCCGCGGGCATCGAGAAGCTGACGAGGCGCATGCTCGGGGTGGTCGACGCCTTCTCGTCGGGCACGGGCGTGCCGAGTTGGAAGATGACTGGCGTCTACGAGGGCGAGGCCAGCTCAATGGGCGCCATCGCCCCCGCCCTGCGCAAGTGGGGCCTCGCCAAGGTGAAGGACCATAACGAGATGGAGCAGGCTCGTTCGCGCCATCCGCGGCCCGCGGACGGCGCCGACCCCAGCGCCGCCTCAGCAGGCGCTGCGGGCCGTGGCGACGGCGGCCGAGGCCGCGGTGCAGGGGCAGGACGGGGGGGCCGCGGCAGAGGCGAGTCGGCCGCCCCCGATGGCGGGTGACCTAGACGACGGGTCGCGGATTGGCCCCCCATGCCGCGGCCCGCTGGGAGTGGGGGATTTTCGGGCGAACGGCCGCCCCGAGCTTTTTGACCGGTTCCCGATCGCGCTGCCGCTGCTGGAGCCTGCGTCGATTTCGGGAGGGCGTCGCTCGAAGAGATACCGCAAGCGAGATCATGTGTGGCAGCTCGTCGAGGGCGCGTCTAATGCACTTATTTGGCTAGCTAAGACTGATGGCCACCGACTGCCTGATGTCCGCGGGCGGCTTCGGCGTGTTCCGGAGCTTTTTGGCCAGGCGACTCGCGAGCGTGACGAGGTCCTGGCCTACGTGGAGCAGCTGGCAGAGCTTTAGATGCGCGACGGGGGCCTTGCGTATTATTTGCCGCCAGAAGTGGCCCTGCGGGAGCTGGCGTCTGGCTACAGGATGGGCGCCTCGATGACTACGCTCGCGCCGTGCCAGCGAGGTCGGGTCTCCCTGCCTGCGTTGCAGGGCGTGGTGCCGTCCGTCTTCGACTTGGTGGGGGGTCGTGGCCGTGGATACTTGGAGGGTGCAGGAGAGCGCATGCTCGATCCCACTGCTAGTGACGCAGTTACCGACGATGCCCCGATGCTATGTCGATCCCCAGCTCGCCAGCAACCCGAAGCTCTACGCCCGCTTCGCGCGCGACCTGAAGGCCAGGAACATGCTGGTCTTTGGCACGTGGGCCCACGAGCGGACACGTTTCTTTTTGTGAGAAAGAAGAATGGGAAGCTTCGACGCGTCCTCGACGCGAGGCGGACCAATCGGTTGGTCGCGCCGCCGCCTCGCGTCGAACTCTTGGCGGCCGAGGGCTTGGGCCGTATGGAAGTCGAGCTTCCCGACGATCAGGGGTTTTCATCGGTTTGCTGCGGCACGGCTGACGTGCAGGACGCCTTCCACAGGATGGGCATCCCCTTGTGGCTCTCCCGTTGGTTTGGCCCCCCTCGCGCGCGAGCTCGGGACGTCGGGCTCGCCCCTTGCGAGGACGGGCCTCTGGCGCCAGGCGACTGGGCGATGCCGATGCCGCGATGCCTTCCGATGAATTTTGCCTGGGGCCTCTTCTTCGCCCAGTACATAAACGAGGACCCCGCGAGCCGAGTGCTACCCCGCGCGAGCTGCTGCGCGACCGCGGGCAGCCCCTCGTCCTCTCGCTGCGGGGTGAGGCCGCCGCCGCCACGCGCCACTACATCCACGTTAACAACATCGGGGTGTCTGGCGCTGACGGCCGCGTGGTGGCCTCGAAGCTCGACGACGTCGTCTCGGCCTTCGAGTCCCGCGGCTTGGCGGTGCACGAGGCGCCCACCTCCGACGAGGGGGTCGAGGCGCTGGGCGTGCTGCTCGACGGCCGCAGGCGACGCACGCGCCTCACCCCCGAGCGCTTCTGGAGGGTGAGCGGGGCCATCCTGGCCCTGACCCGCAAGCGGCGCGTGTCGGGACGGCAGGTGGAGGCCATCTTGGGCCATGCCACTTTCTGCGGACTGTTTCGGCGTGAGACGCTGTCCGTGTTCACCACCGTCTACCCGTTCGTCAGGGCTCACTACGACCACGCCGTCGCTCTCTGACCGTCGGCCGCGGACGAGCTCCGCAACTTTGCTGGGCCCATGGTCCTCCTCGTGTCCGACTGGGAGTCGAACTGGGCCCCCCTGATTGTGGCGTCGGATGCCTCCGGGTGGGGCTGCGGGCTTTGCGGCCTCTGGAGCAGCGTCGACGACGTGGCAGCTGTGGGCCGCGTGCGGGAGCGTGACCGCTACCTCGACCCCGACCACGTCGCTGCTCGTGCCGCTGCCCTGGGATGCCCCCAGGCCGCGCCCTCCGTGCCTGCCGAGCCCGACGACCTGCTGGGCGCTTGCGGGGGGAGCGGCCTGACGGCCGAACCCACTTTCGAGTAGGTGCCCGCGCCCTTGCTGGATAGCGGTTATTGGAAGACCGTTGGCGGTTGGCCGTTCTCAGGAGAAGAGGACATCCGGGTGCTTGAGGCGCGGGCGCTGCTCCGTGGGCTCGAGCGCGTCACCCGCACGCGCTGTGGCCGCAACATTCGACAGGTGCGTTTTGCAGATAATCTCGGCCTCGTGCTCTCAGTGGGCAGGTGGAGGTGTCGTAACTTCAAAGTGCTCGTCATCCTGAGGAGGATGGCTGCCTGGTGTCTGAGCCGAAACGTGCACCTCTCTGTTCGGTGGGTCCCGTCCGAGAAGAACCCTGCCGATGTCCCGTCTCGTCTCTTCCAGCCTGGCCCTCGCTCTTTGTCAAGCGAGGTTGATGATAAAGACCGCCCCGATCCCATTGGGCGCGCCCCCCATGAAGGTTTTCCGCTTGTTGTAGCGAGCCCCTGTCGGGTGGAGCCCCGTGAAGGCGACGGTCGCGGACCAGAGCCTGGTGATGGCTCTCGTGTTGGCTGTCCTTCCGTAGCCGTTTCAGCCCATTTTCGCATCCATGATTCAGCCAAAAGCGACCTCTGCCAGACGCGCCCGCACCCTGGCTCCCTCTCAGCCGTTCGGCGATGTCGCCTCAGCGGGACCTGTGAGGAAGCGACGGGCCCCGTCGACGGGCGACCCGTCCGCCTCTCGGCCGCGCACTTCCCGTGCTCTGTGCCCGAGCGGCGAGGCTGGGGCCAGGGCGCTGAAGACGGCGGCTGGGCCCTGGGAGATCTCGGGCGACGAGGTGGCGCAGCTGCTGTCGGAGTTGCGCCGCCGCCGTCAGCGGGGGCCAGAGCCAGAGGGCCCCTCGAGCTCCTAGGGCGAGCCCGAGGCCGCGCCGACCTCCCGAACGATCGCTCGTACTCGGACCCCTCCGCCGCGGGCCAAGAAGACCCTCGAGGCCTTGCTCGAGGCCAGGGCGCTGCCAGACTTTGCCCACCTCACCGCGGGGGGGGGCGCGCCGCCGCGAGACCGAGGACGGAGGCCCAGTACGCTCAGGAGGTGGCGGCCTTCAGAAGGTTCGCCGACGCCGAGAAGCTGCTCGACACCCCAGTCACGGACCTGGACGACCTGCTGGTGAGCTATATGGACCGCCAGATCCGTCAGGGCGTGTCGGCGGCTCGTGGGATGAAGCTGATCGCGGGGGTTGCTCATGGCCAGCCGAAGGTTGACAGAAACGGACCTCGCACTCTTTCACGCAGTTGGCGAGCGCTCAAGGGTTGGCAGGACCTTTGCCCGTCTACATCTCGCTTGCCCGAGGCGTGGCCCATGTAGTGTGCTCTCGCGAACGGCCTGGCGATGTTGGGCCGCTTCGACATGGCGTTGTTCATCTGCCTGACGTGGCACCCACGCCAGGCCCATCCAGCTGATGGTCCTGCAGCCCGAGCACTTGTGCCCGCCGTCGCGGGCGGCGACCTTCTGGACGCATCAGCTCAACCCCGAGCCCGAGGGCGCCCCGTCCAAGGCTAAGGAGTTCGACGTGACGATCGAGCTCGACCACGACTGGTGGCCCCGCCTTCCTCCGATGCTCATGGCGCTGAAAAGTTTGCGCGCGGGGCGGCGGGCGCGGTCTTTCACCTGCCCGCGGCTGGCGGCGACGGTGGCCAAAGTGGCGAAGGACCTCGGTTCCGACCCGGTGGTGCACCAATCTCGGCACAGCGGCTCCAGCGCGGACATGTCGCCCCGCAAGCGCACCTTGGCCGAGGTCAAGAAGCGAGGCGGCTGGAAAGTCGATCGGACCGTGGTGAGGTACGAGAAGGGCGCCCGTCTAGCCAGCACGTGGCCCCGACGCCCTCGCTGGTTGCAGAGCCACGCCGAGCGGTGCGAGGAGAGGTTCGTGGAGATCTTGCTTCTCGGGCTCACGGTGCCAAGGCCCGCTTCCGCTGCCCGTTGATGGAGCGGCGCCTGTTCGTGCTTGTGATCGGCGACGCTTTCATGAAGCCTCACCATGTGACGCGGCAGGGTTTCCTGGTGAGATACTTGCCCGAGTGCGGGCTGGCGCTGGGATCGATTCTCGGACTTCGTCGTGATCTCCAGGAGTCCCGCATCGCCGTTCTGTTTCTCTCAGCAATTGATCCAGGCATGCTGTCGCGTGCTCGTCCAGTGACCTCATTGGCATTGCAGTTGAGCCTCCCTGTAATTGTTCCAGGTCGGGCCTATCTGAACTCAGATTTCCAGGCCGCTTTGAAAGACACGTATGATGACCTTTGTCACGTTTCGCACATGTGCAGATCTGGCGGCCGAGGTAGATTCCCAGTTACCTCGCACACTTTTAATATCCAGTCTGACGACTGTTCCCGCTTTGGTCTCCTTTGCCCGGGCAAGCGTTTCCGTGACAACCACCAGCCTCACCTTTTTTCGCCCCGCCCTACCCAGCTGATCCCGAAGAGGTTCCAGAGGGTCCTTGCTTTTGCGCTGCTGGCTGTCCCTCGGCCTCAACATCTATCAGTGTGAGAACAGAACCTGTTTTGGGTTTTCTGATTCGGGACGGTGCGTGAAGTTTAACAGCGGAGTTCGAACTCCGCCCATTCTTCCCATATCGGATCCGAGTCGCTTTGACCAGCGAGTGCAATAGAGAGAAATACTCACCGCAAACAATATGCATGTAAGTCATGGGGGTGCGTGCACATTCCTAATTAATTAATGACTTAGCGGATTTGGGAAGTCGGTCTCATCACCTCATTGTGTCACTCTGTAGTCGTCTAGGTTCCCCTCCCGTCTCGAGCCACTTCGGGCTCGCCCCCCTTTTCCCATCCTGGACGGTGTGTGAATTTTAACAGCGGAGTTTGAACTCCGCCATTCTTCCCGCCTCGGATCCGAATCGCTTTGACCAGCGAGTGCAGTAGAGAGAAGCATTCACCGCTAAAAATATGCATGTAAGTCAAGTAGGTTCCCCCCCCCAAGGGGGGCACACTGTGACCAAAACCTTTGTACACACAATGATTTTGCCTTCCTCGCTAACGCCGTCTTGGACGCTCCAACCCCCAGCAAAGCCTCCCCTCCAGACCTAGAGGGATGTGGCAGGGGGAGGGACCAATACACCCTCCTAGATAGCAAGCCGCCTAGCTCACTCCCACCCGCCCTCCCAACACATAACACCCGAGCCTCTGCATGCTCAGCGGTCGTCTTTGGATGGACAGCTACTGCGAGCCAGAACCAAGCCCATGTGCGGGACGCTGGGGCGCGGTGCGCGACGCGTGGCGCGCCACGAGCTCCAGGCACCCCTGGGGCCCGAGCGTTCCAGTCACGCCTGGTGCGCCAGATGCGCCACGTGCTCCGCGTGCGCCAGGTGTGTCGCATACTCCAGCTGCGCCAGGTGCGCCACGTTCGGGGCACGCGCAGTTTGTGTCAGGTGCGCCTGAGCACGTTACAGCACAACACATCGGGAAATATGTTGACCCCCACCACCCTGGTCGATCAGCAATGCCCATCATTGTGTCGGGTGGGCCTCCGCACAACAGGCCATGCGCCACCACCCCCGCGGTCCCTGTCCAAAACCACTTGGCAGTGATCTCGGGGTGGCCGCGCATCATCCAGATTTAGCCGCGATGTGCATGTTGTATGGTTTTTCTTAGGGATGGTAGCCTTGCGCGCAGGAGGCAATATGCTGACACCCCCGCCGTCCCTGTCAAAAACAATACAACGTGCTCGTGGGCCTCACGAACATGACTCAAGACGTTGCCCCAATGTGTACTTGACAGGGAAGGTGGGGGAGGCCGCATCGGGTTGGCCGCGCATGCTCCAAATATGGAGGCAGAGTGCGTGTTGTATTATTTTTTGAAAAGGATTGTAGGAGGGGGGCCGCATGGTTCCTGGTTGGCCGCCGGTCGCCTGGGGGAGGGCAGTCGCCTGGTTATATCAACAGGGCACAATAATCAATCTACCCACCCATCCGCGAGCCGTCTAACTCACTCCCACCCGCCCCCCCAGCACATAGGTAACACCCGAGCCTGAGAATGTTCAGCGGTCGTCTTTGGATGGACAGGTACTGAGGACCAAAGCCGACCCCAGGTGCGCGACGCTTGGGCGAGGTGCGCCACGCGTTCCAGGGGCGCCACGCGCGCCAGGCACCTCTGGGGCCCGAGCGTGCCAGTCACGCCTGGAGAGCCAGATGCGCCACGTACTCCGAGTGCGCCAGGTGTGCCGGATACTCCAGCCGCGCCAGGAACGCCACGTTTGGGGCGCGTGCAGAGTATGTCAGGTGCGCCTGCGCACGTGACAGCACACATCGGGAACATGTCGGTCCCCGCCATCCTTGTCGAAAACCAATGCCCATCATTGCGTCTGGTGGGCCTGCGCACAGCAGGCCACGCGCCACCACCCCCGCCGTCCCTGTCAAAACCACTTGACAGTGATCGCGGGATGGCTGCGCATGCTCCAGATTTAGCCGCGAGGTGCATTTTGTATTTTAGGTTTTTTTCCCAACCCTCCTGCGTTGGGTGCTCGTTTTGAATAGAGCACTGCGGTCGCGTCTCCCCTCCTCCTCCTTCCCGTCCCCCTCCTCTCCTCCCTTCTCCTCCTCCTCCTCTTTTCTCTTGCATCCCTTCTCCTCTCTTCGCTCCTCCTCTTCTCTGTTGCTTCCCTTCACCTCTCAACTTCGGCCCTCCTCTTCTCTCTTGCCTTTTGCGTCGCTTGCCCCTCGCCATCCCTGGTGGGCTGCGATCTGTGAAACTGTCGCCACTTTCGAGTGCTGCTGGGGGGTCCAGCGGAGTTGTGACGTCTTACGGAGACTCAGATTAGACCTCGCCATCGCTGGGGGGCTGCGATCTGTGAAACTGTCGCCACTTTCGAGGTCTGCTGGGGGGCCCAGCGGAGTGACGTCTTACGGGGACTCAGATTAGACCTCGCCATCCCTGGGGGGGTGCGATCTGTGAAACTGTCGCCACTTTCGAGGGTTGCTGGGGGGCCCAGCACAGTGACGTCTTACGGGGACTCAGATTAGACCTCGCCATCGCTGGGGGGCTGCGATCCGTGAAACTGTCGCCACTTTCGAGGGCTGCTGGGGGGGGCAGCGGAGTGACGTCTTACGGGGACTCAGATTAGACCTCGCCATCCCTGGGGGGCTGCGATCTGTGAAACTGTCGCCACTTTCGAGGGCTGCTGGGGGGCCCAGCACAGTGACGTCTTACGGGACTCAGATTAGACCTCGCCATCGCTGTGGGGCTGCGATCCGTGAAACTGTCGCCACTTTCGAGGGCTGCTGGGGGCCCAGCACAGTGACGTCTTACGGGGACTCAGATTAGACCTCGCCATCCCTGGGGGGCTGCGATCTGTGAAACTGTCGCCACTTTCGAGGGCTGCTGGGGGGCCCAGCACAGTGACGCCCTACGGGGACTTCAAATTAGACCTCGCCATCCCTGGGGGGCTGCGATCTGTGAAACTGTCGCCACTTTCGAGGGCTGCTGGGGGGCCCAGCACAGTGACGTCTTACGGGGATTCAGATTAGACCTCGCCATCCCTGGGGGGCTGCGATCCGTGAAACTGTCGCCACTTTCGAGGCCCAGCAGACGCTGGGGGGCGCCACGCTGGGGGGCTGCGAGTGACGTCGCACGGGGACTCAGATTAGACCTCGCCATCCCTGGGGGGCTGCGATCTGTGAAACTGTCGCCACCTTCGAGGGCGGCTGGGGGGCCCAGCACAGTGACGTCTTACGGGGACTCAGATTAGACCTCGCCATTCCTGGGGGGCTGTGATCTGCGAAACTGTCGCCACTTTCGGGGGCTGCGGGGGGGGCAGCGGAGTGAGGTCCTACGGGGACTCAGATTAGACCTCGCCATCTCTGGGGGCTGCGATCTGCGAAACTGTCGCCACTTTCGAGGGGTGCCGGGGGGGGGGCAGCGGAGTGACGTCATACGGGGACTCGGCGCGAGCTTTTTACACGTGGACTCCGTACAGGAAGCTGTTGCCCGATGAAGATCGGATGGTGTGTTACGGCTTCTGCTCTGCTGGCTTCAGCGTGCATCTCGATTCGTCTCAGCCCGCGTCTGGGGGGCTGCGATCTGTGAAATTGTCGCCACTTTCGAGGCCTGCTGGGGGGCCCACCAAAGTGGGCACACACGGCGGACTCAAACTAGACCTCGCCATCCCTGGGGGCTGCGATCTGCGAAACTGTCGCCTCTTTCGAGGGCTGCTTGGGGGCCCAGCACAGTGGGTACCCACGGCGGATTCAAATGGGACCATCGCCATCCCTGGGGGGCTGCGATCTGTGAAACTGTCGCCACTTTCGAGGCCTGCTGGGGGGCCCAGCACAGTGGGTACCCACGGCGGACTCAAATTGGACCTCGCCATCCCTGGGGGGCTGCGATCCGTGAAACTGTCGCCACTTTCGAGGCCTGCTTGCGGGGCCCAGCACAGTGACGCCTCCCAAGTAGCTTACGCATCAAGTTGATTGTCCATACAAGTTTCGGCCAACTCCTCGTTTCCATTGGTACAAATGGGTTGGGTACGTCACAGGGTAATTTGTCAGGGATGGTAGCCCTGCGCGCAGCAGGCAATATGCTGACACCCCGCCGTCCCTGACAAGACAATACAACGTGCTCGTGGGCCTCACGAACATGACTCCAGACGTTGCCCCAAAGTGTACTTCACATTGTTGTTTGACAGGGCTGGGGGGGCGCATCGGGTTGGCCGCGCATGCTCCCAATGTGGAGACAGAGTGCGGTTTGCATTGTTTCTGACAGGGATGGTGGAGATGGGGGGCTGGGGGGATTTCTGCTCTCAGTGAGCCTCATTGCCGCCATCCCGAGTTCACATGGGGCGTTCCAAAAAAGGCCTTGCCCTTAAGGACCAACGGAGTTGTCATATCTTTCTCGGCGGAAGGCGGCGGAAGGTCCGCGGAAGGTCGGCGGAAGTAAAACGAGGCCGCTTCTGCCAGCGGAAGCCGGCGGAAGGGCGGCGGAAGGCGGCGGAAGTAAAGAAATGCCTCCAAAGAGATGAAAACGCTTGTGGCTTCAGGGTTTCCGAGATCGCTCACACGAGCGACGAGGACACCGGGTTCGTCTTCACCGACACTGGGACGTAATTTGCCCGCGTAAAGTCGGGCGCAGGCGTCCTCGTTCCAAATGTGGGGTGCCACGCTAGCGGTCCGCGTAAGCCATCGCGCAATGACACGATGCCGTCGTGCGTAAGACGCGGAGGAGGAGGAGGAGGAGGAAAAGGAGGAGGAGGAGGAGGAGGAGGAGG
>CAUYUJ010003858.1:550569-578236 GCA_963575745.1 Prorocentrum cordatum | reverse complement strand
TGCCACGCCAGTATTTTCCCATCCTTTATTCCCGACCAGCAGGCATGGCAACATATAAAACGTGGTGCTCGGCGTCAGGACGCACAGGTACCCACCCGCTGCGAATCGCTGGACGCGGTGTGTGCCTGTCACCTGCTCACCGTTACCTGCTTACGGTTTTTCTCCTCCCACCGTCTTCCTCTGCCGTCTCAGTGTGCCATTTTTCCTCTCGGCAAGAGCCCAGCGACCCCCGTTCCTGCTGGAACCATGGCGTTGTCTGCGAGCTACTCGAAGTGGGACAAGCTCGTGGTCGAAGAGGACCATTCGGTGGCGCACTCATGGGGGGTGAGGTGAGGGCTGCGGACTGTTGACAAGGCAGGGCTCTCCTGCTTCGTCTTCTGAGGGGTCTTCCAACAGACCTCCGATTCCCATGAGGGCGGGGTTTCTTCAAAGGAGTCCTCTTTGAAGCGAGAGCTGCCGCCTTATAGGAGCGGGTTTTGGGGAGCGGCCCTCTATGAGGCCCCCTCTTTTATTCTTAGAGGGCCGCGTCCCCGCCGCACCCAACTCTGCGCGCCGCCGTGCCATGACCAGTGGGAGGACCCCATGAGTATGCCGGTGTGCTCGGAGATACCGTGGCAGCAGGTGACGCCCTTGATGAACAAGATGCTCCACGAGGAGTACGCCGCCGAGGATGCGGCGCTCGGGCCCGCCCCTACGAGGAGGGCCAGGACCGACCCCATGGCGCAGCCGCCTCGGCTGGTGTCGCCGCCCCCGTCGACGCCCGCACCCCCAGACATCTTCCGCTGTGGCTTTTCAATCTGCGGTTCCGACCCCCTCCCCTGGGGGTAGTTTTACGCCCCTGGCTTGTCGGCCATACGTAGCAGTGACCTTTTGCCAGAGCGACTTTCAGTGCGGACGCAGTGGGATCACCAGATGGCTAAACGTGACATGAGAGTACAGTCGGCCTGGATTAGTAGGTCGACCCTGCCAAGTCAAGTGTCCTGTGTCTCGCGACCCATGCTTTTTACATTCCTGCGGCAATGTGGCCCTCGGAAGGGTCTCGTGTCCTCTCGCGCGTCCTGTCCGATCGAGTCCGACTGTAGCACCTTGCGCGCTCTGGTCTGGCCTCCCCGCGGCTCCCGAAGGTCGCGCACTAGAGGTCGCTCTTGCCTGGGGTAACTCTCATGTGTAGCCGAGTTTATTGGGACGGCCGTGCAGCCGGCGCCGCCGACCCTGAAGGGTGGCGATGACGACGACGACGACGACGACGTGACGCTGACGCTCTGGAGCCCTTCTTGGGGCTCTCTAGGGAACCTGTTGGGCTCTGTTTGGGGACCTCTTGCGGGACTTCTCGGGAAGCTCCGTGGCCTTTTGGAGCCCGCTCGGAGCAGATCTCACTCTCACCTTGATGGGCCTCTTTTCCACCACCACCACAAGTTGGAGGGGAGAAGGAGGTGGAGGATGATGTGACTACACAACAATATTCACGAGTTGATGGATGACATGATGATGATGATGATGTGATGATGATGAGATGATATGATGATGATGATGGATGATGTTGATTGATGATGATGATGATGTGATGCTGTATGCTGATGCTGATGTGATGGATGATGATGTTGATGATGATGATGATGATGATGATGATGATGATGATGATGATGATGATGATGATGATGATGTTGATGATGATGTTTGTGATGATGATGATGATGATGATTGATTGATGAGGAGGAAGGAGAGGAGGTAGGAGGAGGAGGAGGAGGACGAAGAGGAGGAATCTGAGGAGAGGAGGAGGAAGCGGAGGAGAGGAAGAGAGGAGGAAGTGGAATAGGAGAGGAGGTGGAGGAGGGAGGAGGAGGAGGAGGAGGAGGAGGAGGAGTGGTGGTGGTGGGTAACAAGCCCATCACACCCGGGGCCACTCTCACCTGCAGCCACGCTTACTTTTGATCGCCCAGAGGCCGAAGTCGTGAACCATCGCCCTCGGTCCTCGGGGCCTCCCCGCGGCCCGCGAGAGTCGCGCACCAAATGTCTCTTGCCTGGGGCCGCTCAAGGAGGAGGAGGAGGAGGAGCAGGAGGAGGAGAGAGGAGCAGAGGAGGGAGGAGGAGAGGAGCCGAGGAGGAGGAGGAGGAGAGGAGGAGGCGGAGGGAGGAGCAGGGGAGGAGGAGGAGCAGGGGAGGTGGAGGAGGAGGAGGAGGAGGAGGAGGAGGGGGAGGGGCGAGGTGGGAGGAGGAGGAGGAGGAGGAGTGAGGGGGAGGGGGAGGTGGAGGAGGAGGTAGGTGCAGGAGGAGGAGGGGCCCAGATAGCCCCGAAGAGCCTCAGGACGGAGGAGGGGAAGTTTGGATCCTCCATTTTTCGGCCTCTGGGTGTGGCCCCGCCTTACCTGGCCCGGCTCCCCCCCCCCCCCCCCCCCCCCCCGCCCCCCCCCCCCCGCCCCCCGGGCCCCCCCCCCCCAGGGGTCGGGGATCCGGGCCCAAGACCAGCAGCGTCCTGATAACGCTCCTCCTCCTGCTCCTCCTACTCCTCCTCGTCGTCGTCCTCCTCCTTCTCCTCCTCCTCCTCCTCCTACGGGCCCCAGGAGCGACGAAGAACAACAGTTAAGCTGCGCCGACATTTGCGCGCAGGCTGCCCGCGTAAGGTCGTGCGTGAGCGCCCTCGTTTCCAGCGCAGTGTGCCGCGCGTTGGCGGCCCGCGCGAGCTGCGACTGTACTCCGGGCCCCTGACGTCGTGGTTTTTTCACAGCGTCGACTCCCAGAGGTCTCGACCCATTCCCCAGGGCCGGTTTCTCGTCCCGTTTTTTTTTGAGGGCCCTGAGGCCCAGCGAGGGCCCCCTGGAGGCCGAGAGTGGCGAGAAGCGTCCGCCTCGGTTTTTGTCGCAGCGCGAGGGGGTCTGGGAAGGTCGCTACGGCATCTCACGTGAGACTCACTCCTGTTCGTCGCCCACTTCAGGCCCGAGGTGATCCTCCAGCTTCGGCCTCCATGGGGTCCTTCCTACGGGGCCCCGGGACCACCTCGACGCGACGCCTCGGGGCGAAGAGCAGGCCTGTCGGGGACGAGGCCGGGGCTATCTTTGGAGGGCCCGCGCTGACCGGCTTCTCGGCCAGAGTCGTTTTTGGATGGCCATGAGGCCCAGTGATTCAGGGCCCCCAGGGGAACCCCTCCCGCTCTGGTTTTGCAGGATTCGGGGGGGTCGGTGTCCTCTTGGAACCCTCCCAGGTTTCTCTTGGGCTCTCCAGAGGTTCAGGGGTTCACTCGGGTAACTCTTGGCCATTGAAAGCGGGAGCGGCCAAGAGAGGGGCGATGACTGGGAAGGGGTGGGTATCATGGCGTGGGCCATGATTTTTCCTCAGATGTCATGGCGCCTCTTCTTGTTCCCCTACGTCCCTGGCCCCCCCCGTGGGCCGCGCACGTGCCGCCGGCCATGCTTTGCGCCCCCCCCCCCCTCTTGGACGCCCCCCCTCATGGCCGCCCCCGATGAGAAGCTCAGGACGTCGCATGTCTGGGGGTTTTCTTCGCCCGCGCGGCCTGCGGCCGGGCCGCCGGGCGCCGCCGCGACCCCAGCGGCGCAGCGCCTGGCGCCGCAGGCGGCCGCGGCGCCGCCGCCCGGCCGAGCCCCGGAGCAGCTGGCGCCGCCGGCCCCGCTGGCGAACGCGGCGGCCAGGGGAGGAATCGATTACACGTAAGAGTGACCTTTCGCCGGAGTGACCTTTGGTGCGGGCCCAACGGGGTCCCCCGATCGCTGCACGCGCAGCGGTAGCAGCGGCTTGCCCCCCCCTCGTTTGGTCATTCTGTGTGCCCCCGGAAGTCGCGCACCAAAGGTCACTCTTGCCTAGGGTCACTCTTACGTGCAGCCAAAGGAAGACCCTCTCCAAGCAGTGGCGAAGCGTCCCGGCGCGCCGATGGCCCTACCAAGCCATGTTCTAAGAGCCTTGTGTGGTTTCCACGAACTGGTCTTAGAACGTTTCTGGCGGAGTCTGTCTTGCTTTAGCACATCGGGTTCATGTTCTAAGTTTTTTTCGATTTTTTGATGTTCTAATAATATTTCGTGGTAGGACTATAGGAATGCCGGGACGGTCGGTCCCTGCTCAACCTCTTCTCTCACCGAGCACGTTCCACTACTCGCACAGTGCCTACTCGCAAACGCTCGTCTATATTCGGGGAACGAACAATGACAAAAACATAAAAACTCGGAGGTCCGCGCGGATTTCTCGGTTCGGCGCTGGAGCCCCCTGGCGGCGCCTCCGGCGTCGCCCCTGGCGCGCTCCGCGCGCCAAGGAGGGGGGTTCAGCGCCGATCCGAGAATTCCGCGCGGACCTCCGAGTTTTTACGTTGATGTCATTGTCCGTTCCCCTATCTACAGCCAAGGTGCCCAAACTCAGAGGAGGAAAAGGTACCGATGCCGCTGCGCACTACTCAGCAAGCAACCCCCACCCAACCCGAGGGTCCCAGACTCTCCCAAGTTTCGGGTTTGGGGGTATACGGTTTCCATCGTGTGTTTCCTCACTGTTCTGGAGTGCTCCCCCAGCAGAAGTTGAAGATTTCAATTGTGGCTTCGGGGTGGGTTGGGGTAGTTTGGTAGGTAATCCTTACCCTGGCCTCGTTTTCCCTTGGATGGGCCTCCTGGGAGGCCCTCGTCGCCACCGCTGGATTCGCGTCGAAATTCTTGTCAGAACGCACCTCTGGACAGGTCTGGGGAGTAACAGTATGGGTACCTTTTGGTCTCCCCCGACATGAGGACCGCTTTGGGTTCGGAAAGGAGCTCGCGGTTCCTCGAGCTCTTCCGCGGCTGTTCCTCCTGCACTCCTCGTGCACCCGTGGGCGCTTCTGGGGCCAAAGAGGGGCCTCGCTCCTGATCTAGCGTTCCTCACAGTGGGGGCCCCGGGGTTTCTTGGGTCGCGATGGGTCTGCTGTGGAGAGCGCGGCGCTCCCGCACCAAAAATCAATGGACGTCCTGGGGTCTCAGGTTTGGGTTTCTTGCGGAAGGTCTCTTGCCTCAGCTTTTCCTTATGTTTTCGATAGGAAATCGAAGTTTAACTTGTGGAAAAAAGGGGCATCGTTCCTCATTTAGGGTTCCTTAGGTCATCGCGTCGACTGTACCACGCAAAAGCCCACGCCGGACTTCCTGGTATACGCTCCGTCCCCTGGGGCCGCAGGTGGGGTGGTGACGTCCTGGGGTCTCAGGTTTGGGTTTCTTGCGGAAGGTCTCTTGTGGCCGGGCCCCTATTTTTTGCCAGGGGGGGAACAACGCACACACAGATACAGTTCACCGTCGATTCCCCGGAAAATGCGGGAAAGTGTGGACAGTGGGAGGGAAGCCCAGGAAGTGTGGGAAGATGTGGACAGAGGACTGGCCTCCACTGTATTCAGCAGCAGCCGGCTGTACAGTCGTGGCGCTGAAGTATCGGGGAAACGTAACTTTAAACGGAGAAGGTTAAAGGCGAGATGTATATCGAGCATGCACCGCTGCCGTGCCTGGCTCAAGCCGGGCCCGGCCTAATATGTGATTGTGCCTCATTGAGGCGCACGACTTGTATCTGAGATCGGAAAATACCTTTTCCATTGACGATGCCCCTTCTATCCTTTACTCCAGATCCCATGCTTCGTCTTGCTCTCTTGCTCATGCGATATGAGCCAAAGCCTGGGATATGGGAGCGCCTAAGGCGGAACATATATCATGGCTTACCAGTGCGTTTTCGACTTGGTAGCGGAGCTGGCTACACTCTCGTGTGGCTGGCTCTCGCTCTGATTCCTGTAATCCACGGCACAACTTGGTGGACTACTACTACTACGGTGGAATACCATGTTGCGCCGGCTCTGCGAGGAGCGGAGCCAGTCCGCGATCGAGCTAGCGGGGCGACCCGCGAGCTCGAGACGCTCTCTCCTACCTCACTGCGCTACTTCACTCCCGACTTCCACCAGATGCCAATCGGCAACTCGATCGAGAACGTGGTCACCCTGCGGGGCTACCCGCAGCGGGGCCACCTGCATCCCGTGCCAGTCAGGCGCCTCACGGCTATTACGCCAGAGCCTGACAAACCACAGCCTAAACCAATCACCGAAGCCGAAATGCACATGCACTGGATTAAGATAACTATCTTCGGCATTCTATGGGTGATAATGGGATGTGCTGTGGGATACATGCGGCAGGGGATGGACGACACGCGTACTACCGGCCCTTCGTGGGACCCAGCCGGTACTACGCCTTTTCGCGGATACGTTCGCGAAGTACATGCATGGATAAACGTAACGAGCGGCAATATGACGCCACCTCAGCAAGCTGCAGCACTACAACGTGGTCTTCAAGGCCTTGCTCGTCGTATCGCCATGCAGGTCCCCTCCCAGATCATGAATTATGGTTTAACTGTCAACGGACAGCCAACGGATGCAGTTACTTACATACTGTACCTACTGAGCACCAAATTTGAAAATCTGGAAGATGAGCGCCAGCTCAACTCTGGCACTGCCCTTATCGACTTCCGCGTCGAAAGGGGCGAGCGAATCGACTCAGTATTAGCTCGATTCGAGATGGCCCGTGACGAGGCTAACTCTGTTGGCTTTGTCACCCCCAACTTTCAGATCCTAACGCTGATTCTCTTCAGAGCGTTAGGCGTTGGCGCGTCACGAGCCCAACACCTGCTGGAGCCTGTTAATCATCAGATGCCCAGAACACAAGCAGACTATGACAGGCTGCTGACCAGGATGAGGAACTACGGACATGTTGCCGAGCGCTCTCCTGGCAACATTGCGGGTATCTTCGCAGGGCACCACTCACATGCAGGTGTCTACGCCACGACTGCGGGGTCACCCGCTGGTCCTGGCGAGCCAAGTCCCTGGGCTGACCCAGCCGATATGCCCAGCGAGGCCACTGCCTTCTTAGGGCAGACCGGCCAGGCATCGGCAGAGGCAGTTGAGGCGAACGCCTGGTCGAACTACTCGCCAGGCGCCGCCTACACTGCAAGCCCGCCCTCGGGCACAACCCTCTGGGGCCAAGCGGGGTCATCCGCTCAAGGGTCTCAGCCACCCTCACCGTTTGAATCTGGCACTGACACAGATACCTCATCTGACGATGAGCACAATGGCATAGTCTCTGCTGGTAATGACAATCCAGCGGATGACACTCACCTTTCTGAACAACAAAGAGCGGAAGCCGCTTTCATTGCTTATCGCAGATCAAAACGCCGTTGGAGGCGCTTTATGAAGAAACCAGTCAGAAAAGTGAGACGTGCAGTACGCCGACATTTCAAACGATATGGAAAGGGTCGTGGCAAAGGGGGTCGCAGACGCCGTATGCATGGTAGGGGTATTACTGCTTTCCTCACGTCCTTAACTGATATAGTTTTTGAAGAAGTTCTTATCGGAGGCAAAGGTCGGGGTCGCAGGCGGACCTCTGGTAAGGGAAAAGGGAGGAAGGGGCAACCCTAGGGGCGCTTCTGGCAATACTATGAAGTGTCATACATGCGGTAGTACAGAGCATTTGCGCGATCAATGCCCGAAAGGGAAAGGAAAGGGATCCGTACATTTGGCTCAAAACTCTTTTATGGATGACATAGACTACATTGACTACGAGTTTTACGTCAATCCAGAAGCGGCTCCCGCCGCGGGCTCCTCCACGTACTACGTGATGGCCCGCTACGCTGATGCGACCGTAGCCCTGGAAGAGTACGCGGTGACCCTCTTCGACGAGTTCCACGGATGGGCTGCTGGTTGATATGTTCTGTCTGCCCTTGTTATGGGTTGTGCGTGGACCTCCGTTTGCTGTGTGCATTTTCTTGCGTGATGTTTGGCTTGATTTTCGTGGTTGTTCTTTAGGCAATTTCGCGGCTCTTGCTCTCTTAATTCTGTTCTTCGCTTGTGGGACTCTATATGGGTGGGACGATAAAGTCGACGAGGGCGCGTTCAACGCCTGGTTCGGTCTTCCAGCGGGGCCACCCGCCGACGATGAGATCTCCGAAGCTGAGACCGTCCCGGCGACCGAGGAGGAGCTCGCCGCCGCGCTGGCACCGCAGGTGATTGGCACGCCGTTGCTGCCAGATCTTCCGCGAGCTGGCTCGGAAGCGGGAGACGCTGATGACGAAATGCGGGGCCATCCCGCTTATTCTGACTCTGAAGAGGCCGAAGAGGACATAAGGACATGCTCCAAGAGCAGGTCGCAGAAGCGATCCAGCTCCTGAGTGCGCCAGCACATCAGCAGATAACCATGAACGACCTGCTGTCGCGCCCAGGGGCCGCAAGGCTGCGTCCATACCTGGATTCGGACATGTCGGCACCTCAGATGCTGACAGCACTCCAGGCTCTAGCGGGGTCACCCGCCGAAGTGGCGCCAGCCGCAGCAGCGGGGCCACCCGCTTGGTCTATGGATGTATTCATGCAGGGCTGCGACCAGATGGACCTCAACGACCTCACGATGGAGCAGCTAAACGACATCGGGTACTTCCGAAGCCCGTATCAGCACGCATTCATGGTCCAGGACAGCTCAGAGGACTCGGAGGACATGCGCCATGCCAAGAAGGACAGACGACCATCGCCTCCCCGAGACTCAGAGCATGAAGATGAAAGGCCCATGGAACGTGGCAGTGCGTCAGCGGGGCCAGCCCGCAGGAGGAGCCGTTCAGCTCCACGACGCCCTACACATGATGCATCTGGCTACCCGTACAGTACGGAGCACTCCGTAGGTGTATCCGCTCAGTACGTGCCGGAGTGGTACATCAATTGGTACCCCGGCTACTCGATGGACGTGATCCGCCACTGGCATTCTAAGGAGTACTGCACCAAACGGGACGACTCTGGCATGATAATACGTACCAAGGGTGGCGAGACTAAAACGCCAGAGGCTTGGGACAAAAGGGCTAAGAAATAGGAGATCATCAACGATCGCAAGACATACAGGAAACAAGTATGTCAATGCGAGCCCTTCAAAGGTCACATGCGCAGCTGTCCAATGGGCCGCCCCTCCAGGGGCCCTCATCACGGTGAGACCCCCTGGAATTGGTCCCATGGAGATGACGCTGGCAACGCCCATGATCCTAACAAGAAGGTCCCTGGAGGAGGAAAGCGCATCACTGAAGCCGATCGCGTCCCTATGACCGAGGAGGTTGCTAACACTGTCAGGGAAAATTGGGAACAGCTTCCCGATGACCATCGCCTCAAGGAATGGAACCGCCGATTCCATAAAGAGGCGGGGTCACCCGCAGAATCCAGCGGAGAAGCGGGGTCACCCGCAGACGCGGCGCCAGCTGCTGGGTCCGCGGACGAAGAGCGGATAGCTGTTGCATCTGCTGCCGGATCCGCCGCCGGCACTGACCAAACCGAACTGAATGAAGAATTGGCGGCGGAAGACGGCTCAGAGAATCCATTCCCTGATGGGTGCGCCTGCTGGTACTACAGCTCCTCGGCGCAGAAGTGGTTTTGCACGAGGGTACTTCACCGCCACGAAAATGGCAAGTACAAGCTGGCCATAAAAGGTACTGCCAACATCGACCAGATGAGGCAGATCATCCATGATCATGGCCAGCCAGAAGGCCCTCCTGAAGACCCTCCTGGTCCACAACCAGGCAAGGGCAGCAGACCACCTCCAGGACCTGAAGCCGACTTCTCGTCTCCACCGTCTCCTGCGAAGAGGTACCCTTCCAAGAGCCCCGAAGGCGCGCGGGGGCGTGCGAAGGCCAGAGGGATCGCCAAGAAGGACGACCCTGAGCAGGGAGAGCCTACCGGCCCGTCCGTGACGGAGAGGAGGAAGGCTTTTGCTGGACCATCAACCCCGATGCCACCGGCTGTCCACGGCGATGTCAAGGACGAAGTTCGCGACCAGCCTAAGGCAGCCTTCCGAGGTGACTGGACTCCAACTCTGCATCAGCCGCGCCTTGCACCACGACCAGGCTCGGCACGAATGAAAGCACAGCCGAAGCCCGAGGCTGGGATGAGGTCGGCGCGGGCAGAGGCAGCCGCCAAAGCTAAGGAGGACAAGGGCTCTGCGGGGCCACCCGCTAAAGCGGCGCCAGCTGCAGCAGCGGGGACACCCGCAGAAGGCACTCTCTCAAGAGAAGAACGCTTCAGAGCCCTCAAAGAATTTGGCGACCGACAGAAACTAGCCGACGATGCGGTGGCTGACCAAGGTCACCCGCACCCTGGCGCGGGGTCATCCGCTGGAGCTGCTTCGGCAGCCGCAGGCTCTGCGGGGCCACCCGCTAAAGCGGCGCCAGCTGCAGCAGCGGGGCCACCCGCGCATCGGCAACCAGCGTCGTCTATTCTCACGAACATCCCTCTGGGAGCTATTGAATATTGGCAAGGCATTGAAGGCAATGGCCCGAGACGCACCATAAACCCACGAGTCACTCGAGACGATACAGATCGATACGAGGTCATTAATTGCCCTGATCGTCGTAACTTCGAGTGCCGTAACGATTGGGAACGTGAACAACAAGCCGTGGGGAATATGTTGCGGGACAGGCCGCCATTGCGCGTCGCGCAACACCGGGCAGAGCTCATGAAGGTCATGGAGAAGTTTGACACTGATCCGACTCTGCCGCGCGATTGGCAAATGACCAAGGTGTCAATATGGTTCTCTACAGCCCTACGCCATAGTCCGTATTGGAAAGATGGATTCAGCCGACACTTCGAAAAGATCAACACTTTCGATCCATACGATGGCTGGGTTGTTGTTGACGATTTGCTGACAAACTGGACTGAAACCGATCAGTGGAAAGGCTACCGGGACATGCACGATGTGCTGATCAAAGGCAACCCTCACTGTTCATACGTGTATTGGGTGTTGCTAAACTGCTGCGAGATGATCGACAACCATGGCATGCAGAAGGGCAGGCTCCAGATGAAGTGCGTCGAGGATAGCATGAAGCTACCTCCTAGATTCCGACCAACGGCACGCAGGCCACAATACTTCATCAGAGCCACGAACGGCCATAGCAGCCCAGGCATCCACTGCCCCGAGTCGCTCTATAAGCCGATCACAACATGGATGAAGGAACCAGACGACCCGGTATACTTCATCCACGGGACACAGTGGGAACATGTCAAGGGCATCCTTGATAATGGCCTTTCATGCCTCGCACAGGACAACCCTAAGGGGCAGGGGGGGCGCCAATTCGTACACGGCTGCCCCTACCTCCCGGGTGACCCGAGGATTCAGTCGGGCATCCGTCCTGACTCTGAGGTGCTCATCTTCTGCAGCATCAGCAAGATGTTGTCCAGCGGCTTTTCTCTATGGAGGTCAGCGAATGACATCGTCATGACACGGGGCCACGACGGCCGCATACCGCCCGATCATATCCTCCAGATTGTGAGCATTGCAAAATATCGGGTCGGTGAAGCCTGGAGCAATCCGCTGGCTTATGACAAATCGCGGAGGCGGGGCCAACCCGCAGACAGGATTCGCACCGATGATTACCTGCCACTTAAATTATGTGACAGAACTCTGGGTGTGATGGAAGATCACGCCATGTACCTAAAGGGCTGGACTAAGACGGGCGGTCGCCCATTCAATCTGACCATGACCGAGCAAGATGTTGCTCCACGACCGTACCTCACACAGACAGTCCTCATGATAAATGCCCAGGAAGACGAGGTCATGCCTGAGGCGGGGCCACCCGCAGGAGCGGGGACACCCGCGGCAGACACCTCGGATGGTTCATGGCAGCAAGTGGTCACGCCAGTAGCCGCGGTAGCATCTCCTTGGAGGCCGGACCAGCAGACATGGGTCCAGGCCCTCAACAGCTACCTGTCACCAGCCGACGTTTCTGGACTGACCGATCAGCTATATCGTGCTGACCCGTGGGCAGTGCATACAGGTATCCAAGACGCACAGCAGAGGAACCTGCGCACACCTGCGGGGCCACCAGGCGCCCTAGGACCACAGCCACAACGCCCTCCGCAGCAGGCTGGAGGTGCGAGGTTTGTCCCTATGGGCGGCTCCGATGGTGGCTCGCCGTTCCGGACTCCGCCGTCTGAAACGAGCGAGAACAGCTTGTGGCAAAGACTCCAGGCGATTCGCGGGAATCCAGCACTCGCGGCAGCACTCCAAGCAACCAATCCCTTTGGCACTCCGAGGGGTAGTGAAGGAGGAGTGGCTGCGGGGTCACCCGCCGAGCGAACGCCTGCGGAGCCACCCGCTCAAGCGGGGCCACCCGCTGACGGACAGCAAGGTTCAGACTACGAACGTCTGGCAGCCAACTTAAGAGCACAGGCTACTTTTCTGCAGCAACAAGCTGATAGAGTGCCCAGCCTGTTGCGGAACCGCAACATAGATGTTACAAATCATGGCGACTTTCGACCTCTCTGGAGTTGGACTTCTGAAGATGCTCCAAATGCTGATCCCACGAATCCATATCGACATGTGTTTATTCCAGGAATAGCATCACACCCGATATATGGATGGGACAATCACGGTCCAGCAGAGGCGCAGGCCATGGACGCGCCGATGTACCCGGAGTACTACGCGCAGATGAATAACACTCTTATGATTGCGGGGCCACCTGCGAACGAAAACATTCGGAACCTAGCTAATGAGATGTTTCGTTTGCAGTTTACACGAGCGGTCGATGCGCAGTCTATGCCGCGCTACGCCTACATGCCCACGCCGACGGACCCCGAGACCATAGTTCAGCCAGCTGGTCTCGCGGTGCCAGCCGCTATGGGCAGCATGCCAGACTACATCCGCGACGCGCACAACACGCAGCAAGCGATACTGGCATCCAGGCAGCAGGCTCGGGACAACACCAGGCTGCGCCAACAACGCGCGATCCAGAGAAGGATTGAGCGTGAGACCCAAGCGGGGACACCCGCAGAAGCGGGGCCACCCGCTGAACGGCCAGACAGACGGCCGCCTCCGACGCCATATCGGGAGGGCGAAACCACTTTCGAGCGCCAAGCTCGGACTCGCCCTGACGTGCCTGCTCCAGTCATTTCAGACTACAACTTCACTCAGTGCCCAATCTGCATGGACAACTACGAGATGGGCACTACAGTGTGGAGACTGGCGCGCGGGCACTTCTTTCACGACATATGCTGGGGCCGTGTTGCACAGCAGCACGTCCGCAATCAGCGGCCAGGTGCGCCGAATGAGGCCCCCTGTGCCGTATGCCGTGGACCGGGCATAGTGATAGCACACTTCCCGTATGCTGGACAGCGCGACGCTGAGTCGGACCAAGCGCGCCAGCAGGAAAGGCACGTTGCAGATGCCCGAGAAATGCGTCGGTTACGCGAAGCAGTGGAGGCACTGGAGGCTCGAGTCGCTCTATCGGCGGAGCCATCCGCACGTGCCCCAGCTGCACAGGCATACCCCTGGCCAGCGCCAGAGCAAGGCATTCAGATGCCGATCCTGTCCACGCTCCGAGCGCAGGAGCCCCCAGCTGCGGGGCCACCCGCTGAAGCGGCTCCCGCCGCCCAAGCGGGGCCACCCGCAAACGGACCTCCAAACCCAGGTTTCTTGAGGGCCATGGAGGCCAACATCAGGCGGAGTGGCAGGAGCGGAGGCGGGATTCGGAGGCCAACTGGATCAACCAGGACCTCTCGAGTGGCAAGCCCGGTCAGCGCCAGAAGCCGGGCAAGCGCTGAGAGCGCAGAGGCAGCCCAGTTCCATTCCACATTCATGATCGACACAGAGGGGCTGACCTACGCGCGTGACGATACTGACACGCTGCCACCAGGAGGCGAATGGATGTCCACGCTATCTGCAAAATATTGGGTCCTCCAGCAGGAACCGATTACCGTGGAGGAGCGCCGCCAGTACGAGCAGATGTGGTGCACCGAGCTGACCATGAGTCAATGGGTTCTTGAACAGCGCCTGTTGAGGGGTACACTCGGATCGCAGATCACGTACCACACCAACGACCACACTGGCGTACAGGTCGCTCTTGCAGCGCGCAATGGGACATTCTTTCCTGATGAAGGTGGTATGCCCTGTATCTCGTTCATGCTGGACATTGGTTCAAATGTGAACATCATTGGATCCAACACGGCGCGGACCTTCCAGGAGATAATGGCCAGGTACAACTACCGACCTGCCATCTGCACCCTGAGCAAGACCCTCTACATCAATGGTGTTGGGGAGGGCGCTGCGATATGTCGGAAGATGGGCAACTTCAAGATCGGGGTACAGTATGCCAACGAGGCAAGCCCCCGAATTGAGGAGTATGCCTCCAACATCGCAGAAGGCTCGGGTGCCAATCTCCCGGCCATCTGGGGCCTAGGAGCCATGGAGGCACGTGACACGATCATCGTGTTGAAGCCGGGCTACCAGAAGGTCATCTTTCCCAGCGGTGACTACACCCTGAAGCTGGGAAGAGGCGCCAAGGTCCTGAAGGCGAAGAAGACTCCCTCGGGACATCTCGCGATTCCCTGCGGGTTGTACGATGGGGCCAAGAGCCACGCGGTCACGAATACCTTCGCGATCCGCAGCAGTCGAGATGGCTACACCGAGACGGAGAACGAAGAGGACCCCGTCAGTGCGGGGCCACCCGCTGAAGCAACAGCGGGGCCACCCGCGACGGGACAGTCCGCGACCTTCACGACCGATGCGTACATCGTCGAGCCGTGCATCGACAAGCAGCTCCTGGAGGACACGACCCGTTTGATCGTGAACAGGACGCTGAACAGCTTGGTGGGAGGGCCGACAGGGTCCCGAAGGGACTGGGCCACACGTGAAGGCTGCCCTGAAGTCCAATATCTTCTGGGCAGTCCAGGAGGCGGTGAGCAAATGGACACCTGAGGATCCAGCGGGGCCACCCGCGTCGCCGCCACCACCACCAAGCTACACGGGCGGAGGTTCGTCGGACTCTGCGGGGCCAACCCGCGTGGAGATCGTGGGTCACGCTACGGATCGGACGGAATACTTTGACAGTTCTGAAAACAATCCGCCGATTCTGTCTGCGAGCGTGGCCACACCAGCGACTCCTGCGGAGCCATCCGCTAACAGCATGCCTCCGAGTCAGACGGCAACGTGGTCACACGACCGCCGCTGACGGGGGCAGGCGGGCGCGCCGGCGGCGCTCGCTTGCGAAGAGAAGCCGAATACCGGCCTCTTCGCTACATACGTTGGCCGCGCTGAGGCCCGAGAGGAAAAATATCATTCAAAATGTCTTGTCATCGAAGATATTCGCACAGCTTGCGCTGAACTCCGAACCCGTGGATATATATATATATATATATATATGCGACCGGATTACCCATAATGAGGTAATGACTTCAACTGGAACACAGGATTTGGGAAATTTGTTGGCAGGAGACTACAATATGTTGTGGGTGGCCACACCCTCTGATTGGTACGTTCGTACTCCAGGAAAGAGGGCGGGACCACATTATCAGCGTATACAAAATCTCCTGATCAAAGCGCGTGCTCTGAGAATGCAGATTGTTATCCTGGGGCCACCCGGGTATTTCTGGAAACAGGGTCCGATCAAAGATGTTATCGAAGATTTGAAGCTAAGCATTATACGAATGAGACTCTGTCATTTCGGTATCAAGTTTGGCCGCTCCAGTAAATATCCAAGTGGTTCTTATATACAAGTTGCTACACCTTGTCCTCCTATACCGATAAACTTATGGAGATGTACTTGTGGCTCGCACAAAGAACATGATTTGGATTGGTATGGCCAAGATCAGCAACGTGCCGAGTTCCGGCATAAAACCTTGGCTATCATCACTGCACGCTTCCTTGATCAACTCAATAAGGCCAACATGATTAGGAATGAGCGGAGTGCGGTACACCTCAGTGTGTGTACGCGCGTTGACAAAAAGGTAAGACACTACGTTCAATGTCCACAGAAGGGCCCTCAATGGGACCATGTTGTTCGTAGAGTCACGACCGACCTGGACACGAATAAGATCGTTCAGGATATCAGAATCCAGGATCAGCCGACTGGGTACAATTATGTCGCTCCATTACCTGATGGGGTTACAAACATCAGTACCCGGTTATACTGGGAGCCTCCGGCTCCAGTTCTCCACGGCGACGGTGAGTCGCGAAGGCCGCGCCCAAAGCGTGTGACGATCGTCGATGACGATCGGCCCCCTCCCCCTTCGATTGAGCGTTGCCAAACGCGACCCACCAACTTTCCTGAAATTCCGCCATTTCCTGACTTAACAGCGGATCCTTCCGCAGCGGATCCCTCCGCAGCGGATCTCTCCGCGGAAACTGCGCTGCCCACTGATGCCAGGATAAAACAGAAAGAAAAGCAGAAAGCTGACAAAGAAGCCGGCATCAAACCGAAGAAAGTCCCGAAGAAAGTGGAAGACGGTAACGACGATTGTGGAGAGGACCTCAAAGGGCTTGATTGCTCCACATATTTCAACGACGTTCCTCTTGACGATTCGGACTCGGACAGCGAATCAGAGGACATCTTCATGATGTTACCGGCGGGGCAACCCGCTGACTCACATGCCGATGTCTTCTCGATGGTCCAGTCACTATGCTACGGCAGAAACAATCAAGTGGACATGCTTGAATTATGTGGGGGCAAGGGTGGTATATCCATATTAGCCTTCAAGAGGGGACTCTCGTCGGGCGGGAACCTTGATAAGATATCCATGGTTGACCTTGGAAACTCGGAAGTACAAAGAGCAGTCCTTTTTTTTTTTTTTTTGTTTTTGTGTTTTTTCTTTTTTGTTTTTTTTTTTTTTTTATTTTTTATTGTGTTTTTTTTTTTTCTTCGTTTTTTTTTTTTTTTTGTTTTTTTTTTTTTTTTTTTTTTCTTTTTTTTTTTGTTCTTTTTGCTTTTTTTAATTTTTTTCACTACCTCAAGACTTGCTTTGTCAAGATCACGATTTTGCAGCCGAGCTGCAGAACTACTGGACTTCCTTCCTACTTCAATGCACAGGTCAATCATGATACGTGGCTTAAACACCACAAAGAGGACCTGCCTCATATCACGTTCTGCGGAACAGTCGCTCTATTACAAGACGACCTAAGACGTTTCTTTCTCAGGGAACAACCAATGGGCACGTGGGTGGATGAGATCCAGCCATGGAAGGAATTGGCACAACGCAAGGTCACTTGCCAAACGATTATTGATCAGTGCACGACTGGTCTCAAAGATTCATTTGGACAATACATCCGCAAGCCAACACAGATGATGGCAAACAAAGAAGAGTTGTTGGCACCTTTCAGAGGCAAGCGTTGTCCAGGTACTCATGTGCACGCCAATGCTTGTAATAAAGAACTAGCAAGGGCGGCACAGTATACCTACAGAATGCAGTCACTGATCGTTGATGCGGTGCAAATCGCCAAAGATCTGTTTGCTTACGGACGCGATCCATTCGCGAATCGCGAACGCAGTTACGCATTCGTAACAAACAGTGCTGGCTACGACTTGGATGACCCAACAATCCAGAGACACCCAAACGGAGAAATCCGGCGACCGCCACCTGGCGGTCTTGGGTGTCCTGGCTGCGTAGACAACAACTACAAACAATCACCAAGACACAGCAGGGATCCGAATATGTGTCGATGGTATGATGTTGAACCATACTATTGGGACTGTCCAAGCTGTAAGAAAGAATATCAGAAGAGCAATCCTCACCATGCCAAGATTTCTGGCCAATGTAGATTCGCCGAAAAATGGAAGCTGCCAGATAACTTTGGTCAGCCGCGCCCAGCGGGGCAAGCCGCTCCTGCGGCGCCAGCCGCGGAAGCGGCTCCAGCCGCAGAAGCGGCGCCAGCCGCAAAAGCGGCGCCGGCCGCGAAAGCGCGCATACGCGCGCCTAGGCCGCCACGGCCCGGCGAGGGCGATCCAACCGCAGGCGCCAGCAGCCATGACATTACCAGGGCCGAGGGGGCCCATGGTAACACCTCTGGCGCTGGTAGCTCTGACGATCACCGCAGACTGCCACAAGTTGCAGCAAGGCGCGGACGCATGGAGGGAGGAGATCCTCCACCGCCGCCGCAGCCTCAAGCCGAGCCGAGGCCAAGGCCAAGGCTTCCTGATTGGACTCGCTTCGACGTTCAGCTCAGCCTTCAAAACCTGCGCAGCTTTGACCCAGCTGTAGTGCAGCGAGAACTCCGCAAGCTCCACTTGAGATGGTTTCATGCCAAGGAACCAAAAATGCGGATGATTCTAACTAAGGATGGTCTGGGTGAAACCCGTTTGAGTCTGATCAAAGGCATCTGCGACTCGTGTAGAGAATGTCGTGCCTGGGACAAACCAGGCAACACGGTGATGCCTTCTGTGTCACTGCCAGGACGTTTCAACGAGGAAGTCGAATGTGATCTTTTCTTTTACAAACAGGAACATATTGTTTTTCACATCGTCGACCGTTGTATTCGCTGGGCAGCTGGCACAGAGATTCCTGCTAAGACTACGCATACGGTTCTCGATGCCTATCACACAACTTGGATGCAACATGGCCCTGCTAAGATCTTATACTCCGATGGGGAAGGAGCACTGAATAACGATACAGCAAAGGCCATCCTTAAATCCAAGGGAACAGAGCTTCGTATCCGAGCGCGTGGCCAACACGCCACGACTATCGAAGCTAGGAACGGCATCCTGCGACACCTCATACACGTGATGGGAGGAGAATTGAATAGATTGAATATTCCTCTGAATTTCACTCGTCTTTTACATGGAGCCGGGGTGGGGAGGTGGTGGGTGGAGGGTGGGTTTTGTTTGGTGTGTTTTTTGTGTGGGTTTGAGTTTGGGGTGGCGGTTTGATTGTCGTGGGGGTTGTTTTTTTGTTGGGTGTGTGTGGCTTGGTATGAGTTGGTCTACTGTATTGTTTTGTGGGTTTTTTGTTGTGTTTTTTTTTTTTTTTTTTAGTTTTTTTTTTTTTTTTTTGTTTTTTTTTTTTTGTCTGTATTTATTTTCTTGTTGTGTTTTTATTTGTTATTTGTGTTGTGTTTGATTGTTTTTGTTATTTTTTCTTTTGTTTTTTTGATCTTTTTGTGTTTTTTTGTTTTTCGTTTATTGTTTGTTGTTTTTTAAGTTTTTTTTTTTTTTTTTCTTTTTTTTTTTTCATTTTGTTTTTGCAGGGCTCGCATTTTTACCTTCTACAATGAAGTGTCTCCGTACAATGCGCTGTATGGCAGACAACCAGCTATGCTTCCCGATTTCCCTGTCTTGGATCTTGATCAGTCCGCTGAATCATCAGATCACTCAAGGGAGGAAACAATCAGGAGGGTTAGTCTGGAGGCAATCACGCAGGCCACTGCGGTTGCCAAGACGAACAGGGCTCTCCGTACAAAGACTACTGCTACGGGTGAATTTCACTACAAAGAGGGAGATCTCGTGGACTATCATCGCCCGACCACCACGAAAGACGACTGGAGTGGATGGAGTGGTCCATACCCGGTCATCCGCAACGAACCTGACCGAGGCCAGGTCATCGTGAAGGTCGGCAATCGCGAAGTACGAGTACAGTATCCTGACACACGACACACACTGTACATCGAAGCACTTATGGTCCGCGAGATAGGCTCGGACAATACGGCCCTTCGAACAGTATTGGCCTTTATTGCCGGTCTGCCAGCGGGGAAACCCGCCATGACTTTCGGATATCTACCAGCGAAACAGGGCCGGCTGCAGATGACTGCTGCGAGCCGGCTTTCGCCTAAGGTGCACTTGGCTCTTCAGTATCTCATTCGCAACTATTTTCGCATTGAAAACGTTGTTGCTGTACGACTTGCTAAGAGCCTGACGAAGTTGCCTGCTGCACCCTATGCAGACAGCTGTACACTAGTGCACTATGATAATGATGTGACCCCTGGCTTTCATTATTATGAAGCTGATGGCACCGCCTTGAACATCTACGACATCACAGGATCTACACACTCACGCATCATCCAGTGTCTCAAATCCAAGAAGCCGCCTGCTGGATTCGACCGAGACCTCACTAAATTTGAGGAACTCGCTGATGGTCCACCACCAAGCGAGTCACCTCCAGCAGCTGCTCCTGAGCAGCCTCCTGCGGAGAATGATGGTCGGCTCCCGACCATCATAGAGGAAACCGAAGAAGATCTGGATGCTTTTGTCTTAAAGTCGTGGTATGCTGAACTGATGGATGACAAAACACTCTTTGAAGCTGACACAGAAGAAGTCATGCATACAGTTCCGACATACATGACAGACACACAGTGTGTGTTAGTCTCTACGACGACCTGCGAAGATGTGCAAGGCCACTTGCCGGTGCGGGGTCACCCGCCAGGATACGACATGGACACTTCTTACTACGTTCCTTTGTGCTCCACGGATCCGGACAGCAAATATGATCTGGATTCCGACGAGCACGGGAAGTACATCGAGCTTTGCTTCACAGCAGACATGTCCAAAGTCGTCCTGTCCGAGCAGCAGCACCGATTGTTGGATGACAGCAGCGTCACAACTATGCGAGTATATGTTAGTGCTGCCTCCAAACGTGCCGCGGTCGTCAAGGAAGACGATCTACTCACGAAGGCCGACATTCAAGCGAATCCGGTCAAAGTTTCCAGAGCCATTTACACAGAATTAAAGACTTGGCTTGACAACAAATGCTTCCAGATGACTGACTTGAGCAAAGCGTCGAACATCATGATTTCACGCTACGTATACAAATGGAAGTTTGTCAAAAACGAGAAGGGCGAAATGGAACGGACGATCAGGTTGCGCTTGGTACTCCGTGGCTTCATGGACATTGAAGCCTTCGATGTCGAAACCTTCTCTGGCACGGCAAGGAGGTCAAACCAGAGACTGCTCGCAAGTTCTGCTGCATGCAACAAAGCTTGGATCATCGCTTCCCTGGACATCAACATGGCTTTCTTGAAGGGACTGACCTATAGCGAGCTCGCCGCGGCAACGGGCGAGAAAGAGCGCGTGGTGTGCTTCACACTACCACCTGGGTCAGCAGCTGTCCTTCGCACACTGCCAGGCTTTGAGTCATATGACGAATCAAAGCATTGTCTTCGGTGTCTTAAGCCGGGGACGGGCACGAAGGATGCTCCCAGGGCATTCTCGCTGAAGCTCAGGTCCATCACTAGGAGCTTTGGGCTACAGCCTACTTCATACGACGAAGAGTTCGAGATGAGCTCAAACCTCTTGACAGCCAAGCACGTTGATGACATCAATATGACTGGGAAGGAAGATGCTATTGACAAGTATGTCAAGTGTGTTGAAGATACGTTTGGAAAGTGCAAACTGAACAAGCACACATACACAAACTGTGCCGTTCGGTGCAACAAGACCGATGATGGGAGCGTCACTCTTGATCAGGACGAATACATCAAACAGCTTCGTCCTATCACACATCCAGAACTCACAGGCGCTGATCCTGAGAGCAAAGCGACAAAGACGATTTCTGATATGTTCGTCAGTCTTCGTGGCGCTCTAGCCTATGCGTTGATCACGCAGGTATGGCTGATGGTCTATGTTGTCTCACTACAACGTATCCAGGAACCGACAAACATTCAGGTACGACGACTAAACGCGGTTACCAGAAAGCTACAGGCAGGTCCGAAGAAGATCGTGTATCAAGCTATGACCCCAACAGGAGAAGTCGACCTGCATAGCGATTCTGGCTATCGTCGTCTCAACGGAGATGAAGACGACGAAGTCAAAGGCTATGGTATCCGCGGGGCTAACCTGCTAAGGCGTGGTCACACGCAAGCGGGGAAACCCGTCGTGCACCTGGTGGACGCATACTGCAAGTCTCATCGACTGCAGGTGCGTTCGAGCTACTCTGCGGAAACACTGGCAGCAGCCCACAACTTGGAAGACTGCTACCCGACCATTGTAACGCTTCACGAGCTACACTCGGGACCATTGACCCCCACACAGTTAAAGAACATATTGGAAATGGGTGGTCTATGTATCAAAGTCACTCTGACTATTGATGCCGAGTCTGTCTTCAAGTCTTTGTCCAGCAAAGATCTGAAGAAGCCCACAGAATGCACTCTGCTTGGGCACATTAGCTGGATCCGCCAGATGATGGAGCGCGGAATCGTTGAAAGCGTCCAATGGTGTGACACGCGGGATATGACTGCCGATGGTCATACCAAAGGTAGTATTGACCGCGCGTTGCTCCTACAAGTAATGGCCGGCCAGCAATCCTTCAAGCACGAGCTGAAGAAACAGACTCCGTATAGGGCGGGCAGGTCGTCTCAGGACGGCCCTGCCTCCCGAGCTAGCGGGGAAACCCGCATGCAGGTGCGCTCTAGTAGCGAGGAAACTCGCCGGTAGCGAGGCTACTCGCGCGCCCTTGCCTTGTAGGCAGCCGCTGTTGCCTAGCACTGTTTTTCCGCGTAATGAAGAAGTGCGGTGCTTGCTCGTCTCCTCCCCCTCCAACTTTAAACGGAGAGGGTTAAAGGCGAGATGTATATCGAGCATGCACCGCTGCCGTGCCTGGCTCAAGCCGGGCCCGGCCTAATATGTGATTGTGCCTCATAGAGGCGCACTACTTGTATCTGAGATCGGAAAATACCTTTTCCATTGACGATGCCCCTTCTATCCTTTACTCCAGATCCCATGCTTCGTCTTGCTCTCTTGCTCGTGCGATATGAGACAAAGCCTGGGATATGGGAGCGCCTAAGGCGGAACATATATCTTGGCTTACCAGTGCGTTTTCGACTCCGGGACCCCAGCACGCGCACGATGAGGCCGTGTGTGCAGGGCTGGGCCAGCGCGTCGTGGCCCCCACCCGGAGGCGGCCGGCGGCCGGGGGGTCTGAGCCGGGCAGGCCTCGGGAGCCTCGAGACGGGGGTCGATGCCAGCGGGGGTCAGCCAGAGCGCAGGAGCTTTTGAAGGGTCCCGCAGGGCCAGGGCTGCACCGGCCCGGGTCATGGCGCAGGATCCTGCAGGACCTGCCAGGATGCTGCAGGGTCTCGCAAGATCCTGGCTGACCCCGGCCTGCAATGACCCGGGTCAGCAGAGGGCCGAACGCCCAGAGGATGGGTCAAAAGTTCGGGGATGAAGGCGACGTCGCTCGAAATCAGTCCCTGGAACCCTCCTGGAGTCGAAACTGGCAAGTTCTTCGAGGGTCAGGAGAGGGCCGAACGCCCAGAGGATGGGTCAAAAGCAGGGGATGAAGGCGACGTCACTCGAAATCGGTCCCTGGACCCCTCCTGGAGTCAAAGCTGGCAAGTTCTCCGAGGTGGGTTCAGCCATGGCGAGGAGGGGGCGCCTTACCTGCTGGCTGCTGGCGCCAGAGCCTGTGCTGGGCCACCTCGGCCTGCCAGCCCGCTCCAAGTCTCCACGGCCTCGTGGGGCGCTGCGCAGTGGGGAGGGCGACGCCTGGAGGAGTGGAGAAAGTCGCAGGCCTAGAGGTTGACACCAACACCAATTTCGGCGGTGTGCCCCGACCGAGGGCAGAAGATCCCGATCTTGGGGATGGTGGTAATATTCTGGCTTCCAAGGCGACCGAAATATTATCACCAACACCGTAATCTAGGATCATCGTTCCCCTGTGGAGGCAACCCCCTGTCTTGGTGTTGGTGCCCATATCCAGGCCTCCAAGAAAGGTGCACCATTTGCTTGTGCCTTCAAAGGGCCCTCGTGGATCCCCCTGGGGCTGCAGAGGGCCACGAGAGGTGTATGAAGTGGTGCGGGAGGCGCAGATGGGGGTGCCAGAAGAGGTGCCATAGTATTCGCAATCATTGATGCACGAATGCAGCAGTTTGCAGTCTGGACGCAATCGTTGCGCGTGGATGGTAACCGTGCGTTCTTTCAAGCGCAATCGTTCCCGCCCCGCGCAAGAATTCGCGCCCCCCAGCAATGTTTGAGCTGCAACAGCTGGTGCCCACGAGCCACTAAGCCTCCCCCCGCTCCAGCAGGAAGCTGGGCCACCTCAGCCGCCCAGCCGGCTCCAGGTCTCCACGGCCCCGGCTGCAGAGGGCAGCGTGACGCGACTCTCCCGGGCCTGCTCGGTGCCCCGAGGCAGCGTGCGGGTCAGGAACGCGCGCCCGCTCGACTGCGCGCCACGACGCGGCGCGCCTGCGGAGGGTGGCCCCCGACGAGCCCCCGGGGGGGCCCAGGCAGCAGCAGAGGCGGGAGCAGCGGCTCGGGGGCGTCGCAGAGGCGGGTGATGACGCGGGGGGGGGGATGGCATACCATGGTCAGGGCCATGACTCGCAGGCGAACAAAAAACAGCATAAGACACAGACGTTCGACGGTCTGCGCGGATGCCTTGGATCGGCGCCGGGGCGCCTTTGCGGCGCCCCCGGCGCCGCCCCTGGCGCGCTCCGCGCGCCAGGGAGGGAGGTCCAGCGCAGATACAAGAAACCCGCTGGTACCGTCGAACATGTATGTGTATGGCGTGTTATCTCATTATCATGTTATTGTTTGTTTCTTCTCCTTCTTTTGATGTTTCTTCAGTGTTCTTGGCGCCTCTTTTTATCTCAATGCGTTCCCTGGTGCCCCCTCTGGTCCGCGCACGTGCCTGCCCCTCTTGGACGCCCCCCGCCGCAGACGCCCCCGAGCAGCGGGAAGAGGGCTGGATTCGATGCCCCATGCGGTTGCGATGTTTGGCTCAGCGTGTCCTTCCGCTGCTTCTGGCCCACCACGCTTCGGCGCGACGCGCTGTCCGCGCCCCGGTCTCTGAGCGTCGACGTCCCGAGCCCTTTCCGAGCCTCCAGACCCGCGGAGCGGATCCACACGCTGTGCGCCCGCAGGACCGAGCGTGTCGCCCGAGCCGCCGCCGCGACACGCCGAGGAACCGTTCTGGACCGCAGGGGGGGGGGGAGGGGACGGTGAGGCAGGCAGAGGGGCGCGGGAGGGGAACAGCGATGGGGGGGCCATCGGATGAGAACCGGGGTTGTCCGTTCTTCACCTTTGGTGGCCCATCTCTGGTGGTCGGGCGAACCATGCACAGTTCTCCAACCTCAAGGCATCCCCCCCCTCTTGCACTTCGGCCCTGGCGTTGTCCCGCTGGGCGGCTGGGAAGAGGATCGGGAAGTGGAGAAGAGAGGGCAGCACCGGGAGGAGGCGTCGGTCTCACCCTTGCCTGCAGAGCTGCTGGTTCGGCGGGGCGTGCGTCACGTGGGAGGCGTTTGCTGGAGAGGGCCGCCAGAGTGAAGCGCTCTTGAAGTTGGAGCAGAACCCCCAGACATGCGATGCCCCGATTTTGTCAGGGCGGGGTCCCCGGAAGTTCCGACCCTTTCCCACGGGCCGGTTTTACATCTCGGGTCGTGATCTGACTGTCCCAGGGCTTGGCGAGGGCCTCCAGGGGGCGAAACTTGCAAAAAAACCTCCCGTTGTGATGTCTTCACGTCGCGAGCATGTCTGGGTTGTGACTCTGACATGTCAGGAGGGAAGAAAAGACACCGACACAAAGAAACGCCGATGTCCGATGAAACATTTGAAAAGATGGTGAATGGAAGGAACTCAACCTGGAGATTGCGTTTTTCTCATTGTGAACAGGGGGGGGCGCGCGAGGGGGGGAAGTGAGAAGGAGAAAGCCTCTTGAGAAGGCGGCGGAACTCCTCAGAAGCCACCGCGCCTAGGTTTTTCTGTGTCTTCGGGGAAGGACGAACAAATTCTTCTCAGAAGGCTGGGGGACTTCGGAGCCGTGTAAGAAAAAATCAGGCGATCGCAAACATGGATCAAGGGGGCGTGGATTAGCGACGGGTCCCGTTTCAATGGGAAATCAGAGATTTCCGCCGCCCGGGGCGGCACCGGCCGCATTTTGGGTAGGGGGCACCTCCCCCGATCCATGTAATTATTCGGCGACCGCGCGCCACATCCATGGATCGCTAACCCGTGTTTGCGCGCCCCCGAAAAAGAAGGCCTCCCCCTCCCCGCTTCCCCCAGTCGCTCGCCGCCAAATCGTTGGCCCTGCCGCAGCCTCCGGGGACGCACGCTCTCCGGGCGGCCGGGCGGCGGCGGCGGCGGGGCGCGAGCCTCCCGAGGCCCGGCAGGGGCCCCATGGGGTGCGGGCAGGACGTGTGCGGCGGGTTCGCGTCGCGCCGGCCCTCGGCGAACCCGCCGCGGGCGTTCAAGGTTGATTTTTTGGTCGGCGGCTCCGAGGCAACGGACAGGGAGCGGAAGCGGCGTCCGGGTCACGGTGCGTGGCTAATCCGCAAAGAATGCGTGGTGTGCACATGCACTGAGCAAAATGCTCCGCATTAAGGCGAACGCAACGTTCAAGGTGGAACGCCGCCAGGGGCCCAAAATCGACCAACACGGAACGATCGGGCGATCGCGAAGCCGCTGATCGTTCAAGGATGAGCGATCCGCGCGGTGTCTGAAAAAAAACGCCGGGGTCGTCACGGCACGAACTTGCCGTATTCAGATGCACTGCGTCTTTCGGAGGAGGAGCAAGTACCCACACCGCTACCCTTCGCTCGTTTTCTTTTTTCTGGGCCTCCTGGGAGGCCCTCGTCGCCACCGCTGGATTCTCCTCGGAATCCTGCTCTCAGAACGCACCCCAGGAGAGGTTCGCGGAGTAGATGTATCAGTACCTTTCGGTTTCCCCAGTCTTGGAGTTTAGGACTCCCTTCCCCAGACCCGAGGTGCAGTAGATATGGATAAACATTTGGGCACAAGAGGATCGATGTTCATCCATATCCATTGCGCCTCGGCCTCTCGGCGCCCCTTCACAGAAAGTCCAAGACGCAGTGGATATGGATACAAATCTCGCCCGCACCAGATGCGCAGACTGCCAGACACCTCCCGTTGTGAGTTTTCCCCGGCGCGAGCTCGACTGGGAATGAGGATGCAACTCCTGAGACGTCGAAGTCAGAATCGGCGCTGGTAGGTCTCTTATCGAAAAAAAGCGAGTCTGGTCGACTCCCATGGGCTTAATCCCAGTCGCAGTTCGGCCTGAGCCGGCTTAGTTACACCTTTTACCGGGCCTAGTAGCCCTGAATCGTTTTGAGAAAAGACATCCCAGAAGTTGCCCCTTGCTGTTGGGAGCAGGAAGCACACCACCACCACCTATGGAGATTCAGGGTGAGCTTGTCTGCGTGATGTGCGTTTGTGCACGATGCCCCACGAGAGCACCCCAAACGGTATACACCACCACCACCACCCCTGACCACCCTCTGCCTCCATCTTCGAGGTGGTGGCGGTGCGCTTCCTTCGCCCTAAGTTCGCCGTTTGGAAGTCCGCGCGGCTCCTTCGGTCGGCACCTGGGCACCCCTTCCCGCGCCTCTTCCCGGGCGCGGAACGCGGCGGCCGCGCTGGAGTTTCCGCGCGGCGTGTGGGGAGGGGGTGGGTCGAGCGCCGACCAGAGACATCTGCGCGGATCTCCGACAGCGAATGCTCGAGGCTCATGGCGTCTGTTGGTTCTATACTGGGGATGCCGCGGCGTCCGCCGCCGCCCCCCCCCCGCCCAGCAGCGCCGCGCGCTCCTCCTGGCCGCCTACGTACCCCGAGCCGGAGACCCGCGCCGCTTCGGCCCCGCCGCCCGCCCGAGGAGGGGGAACCTCAGGAGGTTTTGAGAGTCTTGTTGTGCGGCAGTCAATTCCTCGCGTCCCTTGGTACGCCCTGTCCTCCTCCTCCTCCTCCTCCTCCTCCTCCTCCTCCTCCTCCTCCTCCTCCTCCGTAGTAGTAGTAGTAGTAGTAGTAGTAGTAGTAGTAGTAGTAGTAGTAGTAGTAGTAGTCGTAGTATTATTATTACTATTATTATTAGTAGTAGTAGTAGTAGTAGTACTACTAGTAGTAGTAGTAGTAGTAGTAGTAGCAGTCGTAGTAGTAAGTAGTAGTAGTAGTGGTAGTAGTAGTAGTAGTAGTAGTAGTAGTAGAAGTAGTAGTGTAGTAGTAGTAGTAGTGTAGT
>CAUYUJ010003858.1:525569-548069 GCA_963575745.1 Prorocentrum cordatum | reverse complement strand
CTTCGAGGGCGCGGGCGCGTTGTACGTTGCTTTGGATTGTGGCTTCGGGAGCGCGGGCCCGTAACACTGCACGACGGTTTGTGGCTTTGGGGACGCAAATTTGTAAGATTGCAGTGGGGTCGTTGCCTCGGGAGGGCGAACCCGTGGTGGCGTACAAGAGATCGCGGCTTCGTGGGCGCGAGTCTCTGCTATTTCATGCGACCCAGCCCCCCCCCCCCTCCCCCCGGAACCACGATTACCCGATTCGGGGGTGGGCAACAGCTGTTCTTCTGGTTCTCCCCCCTGGCGCAAGAAGGAGGAGGGGGCGGAGGAGGAGGACCACTGCAACACTGGAGCTGGAGAGTGGAGCGTTCCTCAAACAATGCTTGCTCTTTCTTCGAAGGAAACCTGGGCCCGTCTGCAGGCCCTGCGGCCCCGGTGTCCCGTCCGTCGCGCCCCCCCCCCAGACGCATGGCAAGACTTGCATTGGCGTTGCATTGTTTTGCATCTCTTCGCATCGATCTGCCTTGTGCTGCATTGCTCTGGTCTTGTGTTTGCATTGCTGTGCATTGCTCTGTATCGATCTTGATTGCACTGCCATCGCATTGCGCTGCTTCGCATTGCGTTGCATCGCGTTTCGTTGCTTTCCAATGCATCGCATCGATGTGTTTTGCTTTGATTTGCTTTGGATTGTGCTGCCTTGCTTTGCAGCGCATTGCATTGATTTGGATTGAGCACTGCTTTGCATCGCTTCGCATTGCTTTGCATTGCGTAACACTGCGTTTTATTGTTTTGCATGGTGTTGCATCGCATTGCATCATGATGCTTTGCATTGCGTTGCATTGCTTTGCATTGCTTTGCGCCGCTGTGCATTGCTCTGCACTGCTATGCATGTTCTGCACTGCTTTGCATTGCGTTGCATTGCGTTGCATTGCGTGGCTTTGAGTGGCTTTGAGTGGCACTGCTTTGCAGTGCAGATTGCACCACGTGGATTACACCACCTAGATTGCGCTTCATTGATTGCACCACCCAGGTTGCATCGCCTAGTTTGCAAGACATCACGGCTTGGGGTCCACGCTGGCTATCATCTGTGATCACGGCAGTTGGAGTGGAGTTTGTTGCTTGGAACAGGGCAGCCTGGGCCTCACAGCCTGTTGGCCCTGAGGGGGCTGGCGGATTATCCTCATGCTGCTTACGGCCAGGAAGATGAGGGGCAGCTCCTTTTTCACAACGGGGCGTTTGTTTCGGCAGCCCCACGGGACGCTCCTCCCTCGAGAGTTTTGGGCGGGTGGGCGTCTTGAACGTCGCTGATGCATCCTGGGTGCATGTGCCCAGGTGCTCGTTCTCCCGCTCCTCTCTACGAGGGGGCGCGGTAAGTTCGCGTCGTGTCGACGCGGTGCCGACCGCAGCGTTGGCGTCTAAGGTTGCCTGCCATGCGTCGTCGTTCCTCCACGCTGTGAACGACGGGTCCCCTCGCTCGAGGGCCAGCGTGCCCCGCACGCCGGCCCGCCGTGACGCCGCCGCCCCCCCCCCTGGGCGATGGCAGGTGTGATTGTGACTCTGACTGTGACTGTGGCTGCCTCCCTCTCAGAGGGCCTTGGCATCGCTCGGACGTGTGCATTTCTTTCCGGCGAGGACCATCGAGGAGCATCCTTGATCGTCCGGCGAAAAACCACGCACGATACCGAAAAAAACACAGGGAATGGACGTCCGAGCGATGGCGAGGGGCGGCAGGCCTTTCAGACGCCCACGCCCCTTCCGAGAATCCGTTGGCGGCTTCGGAGCGGGCCCTCGATGCTTCTCAGGGGCACTCGGATTCCAGGGTGCAGGAGACGGCCAAAAAGAGAAGTCAACGCTCCCCAAGGCCTCCCCCCCTTCATTGCGGCACCGAATTCTCCCCCGCTGCCACACCGTGTCCGCGTTCCCGCTGGGGGATATGAAAGCCCATCCCCTCTCAAGAGGCGAGTTGAAGCCTGCGTGTGCGGAATTTCCCTGGTCCCCGCGCCGCGTGATCTGGCCCGGCCCTCGCGCGGTCGCCCGCCCGCCTGCCTGCGACGCGCCGCGCGCGCGCGGCCGCAGTGCCCCAAGACGTGCGCGCAGCATCCCGAAAGCGGCGCGAGGAGGCTCCCGAGAAGCCCACCCCCCCCCCAGCCGTCTCGGAGGGCCAGCCCCCTGCTCCCCCCCCCTCCCTATCAGGCCGGGCGAGAAGGGTAGGATGCAGTCGCCCCCCCAGAAGAAGGATGGGCAGCCTTCCCAAGGGCACCCCGGCATCCTTGCCCCTTCGGCCCATCCTCGGCGACTCTCGCTGGTCAAACTCGCGCGAAAAGCGCTAACGTGGCCCTCCAAGGCCCGTGCATCCTTACCACGCATCCTCATTGGACAGGTTGATTGTAGGTTTAAGTCGGGCGTGTCCCTCTACAGGAGGGATATTCAGAACTAGTCAAAAATAGTCAGGGGAGGTTTTCTTTAAATATCATTGTTTTGTTTGGGTTTTGTTGTTGATGAATTATTATGTTTCGTCCAAAATGGATACGCCCGACTTAATTGTAGGGGAGAAAAGGGGGGTACGAAATTCTGCTGCATCCAGCTGGTTTCCGCCCCGCCGCCGGGCTCACTCCTCGACACGCGGGCGCCTCTCGAAAGCCAGGAGGCGCCAGGAGAAGAAGCAGCTGCGTGAGCGGATTATCGACCCTACCCCTGGGTGTCCTACCCTTTCGTCCCCCTCCCTCCTCCTCCTCCTCCTCCCCCTCCTCCTCCTCCTCCTTCTCCTCCTCCTCCTCCTCCTCCTCCTCCTCCTCCTCCTTCTCCCCCCGAGCCCCTGCTCGCCGCTCCCGCGCGCCTCCTGCCTCGAGGAGGGCCCGGGCCACGTGCTCCTGGCGTGCCAGCGGATCCGCCGCGGGAGCCTTCTCCCCGCCGCTGCCGCGCGGCCCTGCGCGGCTGTCTGCCTCCCCTCCCGCGCCCGCCGTCGGACAGCGCTAGCCTGAAGTCGGGAGGAGGAGGAGGAGGAGGAGGAGGAGGAGAAGGAGGAGGTGGAGGGGGAGTGGGAGGGGGAGGGGGAGGAGGAGGAGGAGGAGAGGAGGAGGAGGAGGAGGAGGAGGAGGAGGAGGAGGAGGAGGAGGAGGAGGGACATCGTCGGGTCAGGGCTAACTCGGGTTCGCTTTTCGGGATTCGGAACCCGAGCTACCCCGGGCCCGAGTTACCCTGGATAATTCGAGCGTCCAGAGCCCCGAATCATCAGGGGTAACTCGGGTCAGGGCTAACTCGGGTTCCCTTCTCGGGATTCCGAACCCGAGTTACCCCGGGCCCGAGTTACCCTGGATAATTCGGGCGTCCAGAGCCTCGAATCATCAGGGGTAACTCGGGTCAGGGCTAACTCGGGTTCCCTTCTCGGGATTCCGAACCCAAGTTACCCCGGACCCGAGTTACCCCGGACAACTCGGGCGCCCAGAGCCCCAAAATCTTCAGGGGTAACTCGGGTCAGGGCTAACTCGGGTTCGTTTTTCTGGAATCCAAACCCGCGTTACCCCGGGCCCGAGTTACCCCGGACAACTCGGGCGCCCAACATCGTCTGGGGACGATGTTTTGACTATGTTTGCTTATTGTCCGCACATTTCGACTATTGCGAAGGCCTTACGGCCGGTGCCGCCGACCCTGAATGGCGACGACGACGACGACGAGCGCTCTTGGGGGCCTCTTGGGGGTAGTTTGTGGGCCTCTTGGGAAGCTCTTAGGGGCCGCTTGGAAGCCTCGTGGGGGCCTCTTGGGGCTTCCTGGGGGTCTCTTGGAGGGGGCATGGGACGTCTTGGAGGCTTCTTGGACGGTCTTGGGGCTATCTCGGGCGTTTTCGGCCGATCTTTGGGCGACTCGGGGACCTCTTGGGCCGTCTCGGGGGCCATCTTGGGCATTCGGACCTCATTTGGAGTGTTTTCTAGGTTTTTAGGCCGCCCGAGGAAAAACGAATCTGCCCCCCCCCACCCCCCCCGGGACCCCCTCCCCCTCTGGGGAAGGGATCAAAGGGGAGGGGCTTTCCTTCGACTCGATTACGACACTGCTAGATTTTTCTCTCGCTCACGAGCTTGAGAAGGAAGCTGCAGGGAAAGAAGACGACGGAGGCGACGACCGACGGAGACGACGACTCGAACAGCCAAGCCCCTCGCACACGCCGACAGGGTCTGCGGATTTCTTAGTTCTACTTGAAAATCCGCCTGCAGGAGGACATGCCCGACCTGACGCTAGCCCCTGAAAGGCCCGCGTCGTGAGAGGATCACGACGGGAGGCTTCGGGGCGTTGTTCCGGCCTCCAGTCGAAGAAGAAAAAGCAGCGCCATGAACATAGGCTTGTGGCGCTCCGCGCGGGTCTCTTGGATCTGCGCTGGACCCCCGCCCTCCGGCGTCGCCTCAGGCGCCGCTTCTGGCGCGCTCCGCGCGCCAGCGAAGGGGGTCCAGCGCAGCTCTAAGAAATCCGCGCGAAGCGCCAACAATTCATGTTGATAGTTGTAGTTCTTCTATCCTACGGTCGGGCGTGTCCCTCTACAGGAAGAATATCCCCAAATAGTGGAACAATAGACTGTGGACGAGTGTTCGATTAGTTTTTTGTTGGGGGGGTTCTTCGCCCGCCTGTAGGGGGACATGCCCGACCTAATTCTATCCAGGTGACCCTGAACCGTGCGTCGTCAGAACCCAAAACTCCAAGACGCACTGGATGTGGATATAACTGCTCCCTGCAAAGACATCGCATGTCCAGGGAAGCCTGCCTCGATCTCGACACGGTCGTTGCCAGGCCGACTCCCCCGCGGGTACCGGTAGCGGTCGTACTCAGGCTGGGGGGGCGCGGGCTTGGCCCCCGCACACACGCGCGTTGGTGCTCGCGGCGCGCCCTGTGGCGACGGCGACGCATCCCCCGCCCCGCCGTGCCCCACCCCTCCCAAGCGTTACGATTACCCAAGGCCCCAACCTTCCACGCCGGGCAACGACCGTTGCGGAACAACATAGTTTCCAGGAGGTGATCGTTTTCTTATTTATTGTTTTGCCGACCGGCGCGGGCCTTGGAGTAGAATGGATGGATCTAGGTTAATTTGGGCGCCTGTTTCAAGCAGGTGGAGTAAGCACGGGGGACCCGCTTCCCCCCTAATGGACACGCGACTCGCTGTTTTGCGCAGCTGTTCACTGTGTTTTCCAGGCAGCCCTCGGGAAAATAAGAAATGGGCTCCAGGGCGCCGGATGCTGTGTAAATAGTCTACTTTGGTGGGTAGCCAGTTGTTGCGGGATCCTCTAGAATTTCAAATCCTGAAGATTACAATATGATTCCAACTGGGTTATCAGTGAATTCGGATTCCCCGCAGGATCCACCCAGACGTCTCCCCCATCGGATTTCCCCATTGGATTCGCATTTGGATTCCCCCACGAGATTCCCCCACGAGACTTCCCCGCAAGATTTCCCCAATCGGATTTCGCTAGAGGCACTGTTTCAGAGCCAGACCCACCCCCTCCCACCCCCTTTTCGCCCAATGTCGAAGCGCCGAACAAGACAACGTTCACGAGGGGTGGCACAGCCTCCACCTGGAAATTGAGGATCGAGAAGGAGGAGGGATGGCGGAGTATCTAGACGAGGCTTCGGGCGGTTTTCGGGGCGCACTCCGGAACGTCCTGGGGGGATCCTTGATAGGGGGGTCCGAGGAGATGGCGGCTCCCTCCGTGATGACCCCCCGTGGCACTGCCGCAGGAGGAGGAGTAGGAGGAGGAAGAGGAGGAGGAGGAGGAAGAGGAGTCCCGGGTCCTCAGCCCGCTTGTGGGGATAGCACTGCAGCCATACAGTGGAAGCCCATGCCAAGAAACACCCTGCTTGCCTCCAGGATGCCCTGGGTTTCTTGGGCTCCGATGGTTCTGCCACGGAAAGCGTGACGTGCCCACACCCACCAAAAATCGGTGGGCGTCCTGGGGTCTCAGGACTGCTGTCTCCCCGTGCCATGGCCCCGTTGCGGAGGACCCACCCCCCCTCCTGCACCGACGCGGATCCTGGCCAGGCCCGTCGTGGGCCCAGGATCGATGGTGTGTGCAGTCGGACCGGGGTAATTGTGAGATCGAGGTCGGTTCCGGGAGGTGAGGCGGAGGAGGATGAGTAAGAGGAGGAGGAAGAGGAGGAGGAGGAGGAGGAAGAAGAGGAGGAGTGAGTTGATGAGGGAAGAGGAGGAGGAGAAGGAGGAAGAGGAGCAAGAGGGAGAAGGCAGGCGGAGGAGGAGGAGGAGGAGGAGGAGGAGGAGGAGGAGGAGGAGGAGGAGGAGGGGGACGAGCAGGAGGAGGAGAGGAGCAGGAGAGGAGGTGGAGAAGGAGGAGGAGAGGAGCAGGAGGAGGAGGAGGAGGAGGAGGAAGGAGGAGGAGGAGGAGGAGGAGGGGTATGCGCAGGAGGAGGAGGAGGAGGAGGAGGAGCAGGAGGAGGAGGAGGAGGAGAAGGGGGGAGGAGAGAGGAGGAGGAGGAGGAGGAGGAGGAGGAGGAGGAGGAGCAGGAAAATGAGGAGGAGCAGGAGGAGGAGGAGGGGAGGAGGAGGAGGAAGAGAGAGCAGGAGGAGCAGGAGGAGCAGGAGGAGGAGGAGGAAGAGGAGGAGATGAGGAGGAGGAGGGAGAGGAAGAGTGAGTTGATGAGGGAAGATGAGGAGGAGGAGGAAGAGGAGGAGGCGGAGAGGAGGAGGAGCAGGAGGAGGAAGAGGAAGAGGAGTAGGCGGAGGAGGAGGAGGAGGAGGAGGAGGAGGAGGAGAGGAGAGAAGGAGGACGCGAAGGCGAAGAGGAGAAGGAGGAGGAGGAGGAGGAGGAGAGTATGAGCAGGAGGAGGAGGGGGAGGAGGAGCAGTAGTGGAGGATGATGGAGGAGGGGGAGGAGGAGCAGGAGGAGGAGGATGAGGAGGAGGAGGAGAAGGAGTCGGAGGAGGAGGAGGAGGAGGAGGAGGAGGAGTAAAAGAGAGAGGGCAGGCGGAGGAGGAGGAGGAGGAGGAGGAGGAGGAGGAGGAGGAGGAAGAGGGGGAAGAGGAGGAGGAGGAAGAGCAGGAGGAGGAGGAGCAGGAGGAGGAGGAGGACGACGAGGAGGAGGAGGAGGAGGAGGAGGAGGAGGAGTGAAGAGAGGTGGGTTGCAGGGAGGAGGATGGATGACAAGGGAAAAAGGAGGAGGAACAGGGAAGAGGATGGATGGAGGTCGAGGTTGAAAGGAGCGAAGGCTGAGGGAAGGAGCAGGGGTGGGGGAGATAGGCGAGGACCAACGGATGAACGGATGAGCAGGCGAAGATTTGGGAGGATAAGGGCGGATGAAGAGATGCAAAGGTGGAGACATCGAACGTTTTTCCGGTTGGTCCGACGGTGGTTTTGGGGGGGTCCCTCTGCTCCTCCATCCGCAGCTTCCTCACCCGCCTCTCGGGGGACGCCAAAGACCCATACACACGTCGACCTTTGCCACACTAGCCCTCGGCCCTAGGCCCAAGGCCCAAGATTGACTCCACCCTCGCCCCACTGGCAGAGCCAAGGCGTATCCGCCAAGCCCTGGCCCCAGGACTGGCCGGGCCAGGGTCAGTCAACTCAGGGGGATGGTGGCAACTCCGCCGTCGCCTTGCTCGCCTTGTCTCCTCTTCGCCCTGCCTCCTCCTCCTGCTTGTCTCCTCCTCTTCCCTCGCTCTTCTCGTCCCTCCTCTGTGTCCTCCCTCCTCCTCCTCATCCCTCTCTTTGTCTCTCTTCCTCATCCCCCTGCGCCTCCTCCTCCTCCTCATCCACATCGGTCCTCCCCTGTCGTTCCGTTTCCCCTCCCGCTCTGTTACTCCTATTTCTTCTTCTTTTGCCCCAAGAATTTATCATCCTCGTCAAGCCCCCTTCCTCGTCGTCCCCATCCCCTTCCCCCCGCGAATGACTTCACCCTCATCATCCCACCCGTTTGTCTTGGGCGTTCCTCTTCCTCTTTCTCGTCTCCCTCCCACGTATCCTCCTCTGCATCTTCGTCCTCATGCCCCCCTTCTTGGTAGTGTCTCCGACTAATCCTTCTGTTTGCTCTCGTTGTCAGCATTCTAAGCTCGACGTGTATAGTTCAGCATGACAACCTCTGCGCTGTCCGTCCTCCTTGTTGTCATGTTTCCTCTAGCTCCCCCGTCGTTGTTGAACTCCTTCCAGCCTCCTCCGAATTCATCCTCTCTTCGTCTGCAGTGGCGTTTGCCTCCCGTCTGCTCTCCGAGGCGGGTGCTCGGGCGTCGTTTACTTTTTCGGCCGCAAATTGATGGCTGGCACGCGCTGGCCATTCCGCGGCAGCAAATGCCTGTTAGGAATTGAACGACCTTGCGCCAAGAGGGCTCGGGGGCAGAAAGGGCTTGGCACCAAGCACTTCGCACCCACAGGGCGCTCGCCAGGCCCCCCCTTGACGCATCTGCGAAGTGCCAGCCCGACACACGAAGCAGGACGCGCCTCCGCGCCAACAGTGCGCGCAGCCGTATTCTTTCATCACGGCATGGTATTGGTACTGATCGGATTGCATCGGGTTGGCGCAACACATTGGCATGACGAGCAACACCTACTTCACGTTCGTATCGTAATGTATTCTCAGTTGGTGCCCAAGTCATTCACAGCTGGTCAATATTTGTACCATAGTTGTGCAATGCTTGACGTACAATGGACGTAGACTGGGCTTCTTCACAAGGTGTTGCCAAGTTAGCTGGGTATTGTCCACAACGGGCTTACATCGCACATGCAAGACGGTGAGGTAATGAACAGTTCGGAGTCGGAGGGGGTTCGCTGTTCCTGAGATCCTTCCACGCTTATTCCTCTAGCGCCCCGCACGCATCCCCGATACCTGTGTTGCCAGAGAGAGGCTTCTTTCCTTGTTTTTAGCCTTCCTTATGGTATGATTATGATCATGTTGCATTGTCAAGTAGCTCAAAATCGATCCCGCATTGGTCGGCATCGCGACCCGAGAGCACCGCGCCACGACGCCGCGACTCCCCTGACACCGCCACGGCGCGATGCCCGCGGCACCGCGACACCCCAGCACCGCGACCAGCCACGCCAACACGGCATCACCACACCAGGGCACCGCGCGCTGGACCACTTGTCGTAGCCGCTGGAGGAGAAGAAGGAGGAGGCACCCGCGTCCGAACGACTGGGGCACGTTCGCTCTGCCGTTCGTGGCGGCGCCCAGCCGTGGCGCCCGCCGCGCCATGGCGCGCGCGGAGCCCGCGCCGAAGCAACGCCTCGCCCAGCCTGGCCCCGCCCAGGATGGCGCCCCCGCTCTCGCCAGCCAGCCGAATGCCTACGTACGGGGCGGGAAAATGACCAGAACCACTGCTTTTCTTCTGTTGCCGCCTTTCAGCCAGCAGAAACGAAGCAGTGTTTGTGGTCATTTTCGTTAAACTAGGCACCAGGCAGATGACCACAACTACTGTTTTTTCCGGCCGGCTGGAAGGCGGCGCAAACAAGAAGCAGTGGTTGTGGTCATTTTCCCGACCTGCACTACGAGAAGCTTCAAGGCCCCACTTTGGAGCCTAGGCCTCGGGAGATTGAGGTTCACAAGGCGATCCCACCCTGCGGAAGGCCTTCGACCGCATTTGGTTACGCCGCCTGGGGGTGGGGCTCCATCAACGGCGCCGACATCACACTCACAGCCGCGTGTGGGACAAGGAATTGCGTCGCAAGCATCAGCTTGGCACGACTGCAACAACCAACAAGCACTTCGTCATCCCAGTCCCTACAGAGATGGAGCATGGCAACCCTAACCCTCCCCACAACGTCTTCGCCATGGCCGGACCGCCAGGATACTGGGCTACTGGGCCACCGACGCCAGCGCCAACCGCGGCGACGACGAGGGACTCCTGCTGCCGCCTTGCACCCCGGAGTGCCCCTACTCCGCCCACCACGACACGACCCCCTGCCCGACGACCCCACGGTGGCCCCCTCGACCCTTTGCCCTACCCGACGGCACCCGCGGCCCACGCCTCACGGCCCCCAAGAAAGCCGAGCCCCGGGTGGCCGCATGCCCTGAGAGGGAGCCCGTGGGAGGCATACCCGGGGAAATGGCCAGAGGGGCCGCTGGCCAGCCCTAATAAACTGGCGCCGCCTCCCCCGCCACCGCCTCGACATCCCGCGAGGCCGCGTGCCCTGAAAGGGAGGCCGCGGGGGGCATTGCCCGCGGAAGCGCTCATAGGGACAGCCGAAGCCATCCTTTGGGGAGCCCCCCGCCCGACCCCCCCGACTGCCCCGCGAACCCGCCCCCACCCGAGCGGCCCCGCGACCCGCCGCAAGCCGGCACCTCACGACGGCCCCCGCGACGGATCCCAGTCGGAGGCCGCCGCGCTGCTGCCAGCATCCACATCGACGACTGCGCCAGTACCAGCGCCATCGACGCCCAGATCCAACATCTCCACCACGAGCGCCGACGAGTTCATACGGCCCAGCAGCAGCAGCCTTAGACTATTCGCGCGATGGAGGCCGATCTCTGGGCGCTGGACCACCTGGCGGCCGACATGGCACCCGCGACCCCCCACACCTGAGGCCCCACCCAGCCCCTCCTGCCGACGCCCCTCCCGACCCCTCCCCACGACGGGTGCGCTTCGCCGACGCCCTGCCTGGCCCCCAGGCCCCCTTTCCAGCGATGAGACCCCCGCCCAGGCACCGCGGAGCTTGGGGCCCGATGTCTTCATTACCGACGGCGCAGGTCTATTCGGCGCGCGATTTGCCGACTCGCCATAGAGCGCACCAGTCACCCACCCATGCAGGGATGGATGGCTACTGAGGGCAGGACACAGCTGCACCCCGCAGCGACGACCCCAGCCTGATACTCGGGCAACATCGACGCATCCCCCCCTTTCCGCTTCGTCCTCCTCATGCTTGTCGACCTCTCTGTTTACCTTTTTAAGGCCCTCCATCGATATTTATCTGTCAATGTTGTGGGGCTGTGTTTTAACATTCCTGGAACGTCAGCATGGATCGGACGGGACCGAGCCCATGAGAGGGCGGGGTGGAGGCGGGATAATAGGGGGAGAAGGGGTGTGGGGTGGGGTGGGGGTGTTTGGGAATGTGGTGGCGGTGATGGGTGTGACACCAACCACCCACCACCACCACCACCACCGTCACATTTTTCTGGCCGATCCACCTTGACCTTCCAGGAGAGTCAGCATACAGTCCCACGACCTCGACAATTCATCTCAATGGAGGTTTTTCTCATCGTCCAGCTAGGACTATAGGCCTGGAAGGTTATTTCTTAACATAAGTTGGAAGGTCATTGCGGGCGCCCCGACCCACATCTGAAGCCTTCTAATCCACTGCGGGCTGCAGCCTCTGAACCAGACCAAATGGTAAACAAACCTGAGCCTGCCGGAAGCAACACCAGTAGCGGCCAGCAGGCGAGCGTGGCCGAAAATCGATCCACCGATTCGGGCAAGGAGGAGGAAGGGAAGGAGCAGGAGGATGTGAATACCCCAGCGCCGCCGACGCCATTTGGGATAGCACAGACCACCACCCCTACCCCAGCAAGGACCCCCATTCCCGACCTGGTGATTCACGGAGTCCTGGCGCGGGGTGGGGATGGTTTTCGGGGGGTTCTCGGGGCCTGGGACCGCCTGGATCACCAGGTCGGGTGTGGGGGTCCTGGCTGGGGCCCGTGGCGTTGCTGGCCGTGGCACTTGCCCTGCGCGCCAGCTGGTAGGGCGCCCCGCAAAGCGGGGGCGCCAGGTAGCGGTTGCCGGCCGCGTCGGCCCGCTTGCATTGTTGTTGCTGTTGCTGTTTCTCCGTCTCTTCTTGCTCTTCCTTCCCCTGCTGCTCCCTTCACGTTCCTCAGCCAAGGGGCGACCTTCTCGAGCTGATAAAGAGACGTGCGGGTCATGGCTTGTGGCTGGCACAGTGTGGGCCATCTTCTCGTGCTGGTAAAGCGTGGGCGACAATCTGATGAGACAACGTAGGGGCGGGTTGTGCTGTCCTCGGCCACGGGCCCCCCTGTTCCACACGCCCCCAGGGTTACGTCGGGCGTGTCCCTCTACAGGAGGGGTATTCAGAAATAGTAGAAACATATTTTTGGGGACGATGTTCTGGAGTAGTTCTTCAATCGTCTCGAATCTGCTTATTTTATGTTGTTTTTCCTTCACAATCCGACTGCAGGGGGACGTGCCCGACCTGACCTTAGCCGCGAGCCCCCCGGGCTCCGCACGCCGCCAGGGCTCTCGAGGGCGACCCGCGCGCCCTGGCCGCCCCGAGCGGCGGGCGCCGCGGGGCCGCGGCCTGGGCGGGCCGCGGCCGCGGGGCCGGCCATGGCCCCCGGCTTGCTGCCCGTGCTGCCCGCGGCCACGCCGCGCGGGGAGCTGCTGCCCGTGGAGCCCGAGGCCCCCGCCGTGGGCCTCTCGGGCAGCTCGGGGGGACGAGGAGGTGCCCACCGCTCTGCCCCTCTGCCCGTTGGCCCCATACCCATACCCATACCCATAGGGGGATCGTTGGAAGGAGGACTGGCTATGGGTATGGGTGCGGGTTGTCGGACCCTGGGAACGCTCCCGTTCGAGCGGGGACCCCCATTCGACAACACGCACCCATAGCCCTCTCCGACCCCCCTATGGGTATGGGTGTGTGTTGTTGGTTCGTCATTCTTGGGGCCTCCTGGGAGGCCCTCGTCGCCGCCGCTGGATGCGCCTCGAAATTCTGGTCGGAGTGCACCCTGGGAGAGGTCCGGGGAGTGGCGGTATCGGTACCTTTGTGCTCTTCCCGGCAGTGGCGACGCGTCCTGACTTTGCTGCAGGCCCACCCAAAGATGTTCTACGAATCTTTGGGTGGTCTGCACGAGGTGTTCTGAGAACATTTCTGGCCGAGACTGCTCTGGTTGAACACATCGGGTTTACGTTCTAAGAACATTGTGTTTGTTCTCAGTCTTGGACTCAAGCAAAAAATCGTGATAGGCCTAAAGGAATGCCAGGACGGTCGGTCCCTTCTCAAGAGGCCCTCGCCGTGGTCAGTGGCATCGCTCGGACGGCGCCACCCCAACAGATAGTCGGCCCGCATAGGAAGGAGGGGCAACTTTCCCAAGGGTGCCCTTGTATCTTTGTCCCCTCTGACCCATCCTTGGCCACCTTCGGTGGCCGCGCCCCGCCCGAGAAGCTTCGACATGGGCGTCCAAGGCCGTTGCATCCGTATCGCGCATCCTTGTGATACGAGCCGGCTGTGCTGACACTATTTGGTGTGTCGCCGCCCCAGGGGGCAACGTGCACACCGAGGAATCTTGTGTACATATATCTATATATTTATATGTATATATGCATATGTGTAGACTGGCGCAGATGTGCGTCGTGGCGCGGAGCTCTCTTGCAACACCGCTCGGAAAACGATCTGCTACAAGGTGGGTATGCTCTATGTTCGGGTCGGGCGCGCTCCTCCAAGGAGGACGCATCAGCACTAGTATGGCTCTGTGCATCCCAGGACGTGTGCATTTTCTCAACAAGGCCAGCGCCAGAAGACCTTGACCAGCCTCATTGGGCCGTCTCGGGGGGGCCGTCTCGGCGGGGAGCAACGCACGGGAAGTGGACGTCTGAGCGATGGCAGGGGACGTAAAAAAGCAGGTTCGTACCCTCAACCTCGCGGGCCAGGCCCCTGTGCCGCGACCCTGCGGATGCTGTGCATTTTTGTCGCGGATGCCCCCCGCGCGTACCGTATCCATGCGACCGCGTGTCCGCGAGATCGCGCCCCGCAATCCAGACCGCGAGGGCGCAGATACGGATATGTGCGCCTGTCTTGGTCCCAGAGGAGGAGTAGGTGCCAATGTTGCTGCTCGAATCACCGCACTGTTCGCTGAGTGGTAGGCCTGGGGGCCTTCACCGTTCCATCCTGCTCGAACGAAAAGCAGACAGATGTGGTCCGGGCCTCCAGGGGTGATTATCTGCGATGTTGCAGTTTTGCTTGCAACCTCAGTTTTGAAGGGATTTATGAGTTGATCGTGAGGTGGGTTGCACCTGGCCAAGCCCAGCTCATCAGTGGGCTCTAAGCCCACTCAGTCTCTTGGGTGAGTTCGATAACGCAGCTGAGCGGGTACCCCACTTAGCCCAGATCCTGTATCCACCCCAAACTACGCAGGGCACGTGCTATGCTGGGCCAGCCCTAAGCCACCTTTACCTTTGGCTCTCCCCTGTGAACTCCCCAATCCCTTTAGCAACCACCGCGGTGATTAAAGCAGCCCGTGCGCGTCGTGAACAGAATTCGCATTGGACTGTTTTGTGTTTTGACTGGCTCAAGGACCGTCAGGAAACGATGCGGGAACAAATGCCAGCCCCGAGACGAGATCGGGACTTCCGGTGGAGCCGTATTGAGAAATGAGAGCAGTTGCTGGTCAGCTACGCGCAAACGACCTTGCAACTCGTGCATGCCGCCCCTCACCTGATTGATACCCCGAGACTGAAGCTGTCATCTTCTGGCGCAAATTGCTGGCCGTATCGTCGACGGTTTCCTCAGTCTTGACCTGACTCTGCGCCGCCTCTGCTTTCGGTCCTTCTCGTCGGCTTCGTCGTCGCCCTCGCCGTCGTCCTCGTCCTCGTCGTCGTCGTCGTCGTCGCCAGCGTGGCCTATCGGTGCCCTCTGGCCCCCGAGGCCCCGCGGGCGAGCAGGCCGAGCCCGCGCCAGCGGCCCCGCCCCGCGCAGCTGGCCGGCGCCGGCGAGGGCGCGGCCGCGGGCGGCGGGGCCGAGGGCCCGTGGCTCGCCAGCCCGGGCAGGTCGTACCTGCAGCCCTCGAGGCCCTTCCTCCTCCTCCTCCTCCTCCTCCTCCTCCTCCTCCTCCTCCTCCTCCTCCTCCGTCCTCCTCCTCCTCCTTCTCCTCCTCCTCTCCTCCTTCTCCTCCTCCAGGACCGGTCGGGGGCGGAAAAGAGGGGGGTGAGGACTACGGGGGGGGGGGGGGGATTTCATGGCGGGGGTCATGATATCTCCCCAGATCTCATGGCGCCTCTTCTTGTTTCATTACGTCCCTGGCCCCCCCGCGGGGCCGCGCACATGCCGCCGGTCATGAGTTGCACCCCCCCCTCTTGGACACCCCCCTCTTGGCCGCTCCCGGCCCATCGGGTGAGGAGTTTTTGGGTCGGCCCGCTGGCTCTGCTTCCAGCAGTGGCGAGGCGTCCTGGCTCGCCGATGTAGCCCTGCCAAGCGATGTTCGAAGAACCTGTTTTGTGGTTCCCACGCAATGTTCTTCGAGCATATCTGGCGGAGTCTGTCTTGTTTTATCACATCGGGTTGATGTTCTAAGATCATTGTTTTAGTTTTCAGAACATTTTTGGGTTCCAAGAGCTCTTCGTGGTATGACTATATGAATGCCGGGACGGTCGGTCCCTGCTCAATTGCTACTGGCCATCACCTGTAAACTCCCTAGCCCAGATGCCTACGCATCCTCGCAGCATGCCCAGGCATGGCCGTGTCGATGCCTCGGATGTCTGGGAATCCGCATGGGTATGCCTGCGCATGCCTCGAGAGGTGCGTCCGTGGACGTAGCTGGACGTAGCTGGGCGTAGCCGATGCCTAGGCGTCGACCTGGTGATGCCTAGGCATCGAGCTGGCGTCGTCCATGCAGCCCTCGGGGTGCTGTGCTTCAGGCTAAAGTCGGGCGTGTTTCCTTCTACAGGAGGAGTGTTCAAAAGTAGTTTTTTTTTTAAATGTCTGGGGACGATTGTTCCATCATTTGCTGCCCATATTGCTTGAATAACTTTAGGTGTTCTTCAAACATTTGCCTGTAGGGAGACATGCCCGACCTGACTCCAGGCCTCCTGCCCTGAGATCCTGGCGCTGCAATTTTTTCACGACGGGCGTTTTCGCTCAGTTTCGGGCCTTGGAACCCTCACAGATCGATGCGGCTCGGAAAATGACGCAGAAAGATGTGTGGTCCGGGATCTGGGCGTGATGCTTCGCGATGTTGCAGTTTTTTTTTGTAACGTCGGATCTCAGCGTAGATGGGGTCGGAGAAGATGAGGACGGAGGATCGCGCCGCACCGATGTATCGGCGTTGCGGCTCGATGTGGAGCCCGAGTTTCTCCACGCCGACATCGCTGCTGCATCACCGACGTTGCCGGTGCGTCGCCGATGCATCGCCGATGCATGTCCAATGTATCGACGATGCGGCGCGATCCGCCGACCCCATCTACTCCGATCTCATCTAGGAGGCCTCAATATGCGTGCATGCGTGTGCACACACCTATAAATACATACATGTATATAGTGTGTGTACATACATATGCATATGCACCTTTCTTGTACATTATGCATATATCTGTGTATTTAAACCAGATGTGCTGGCCAATGAAGACCCCATATGCACAGGCAGTGTAGACGCACATCCCTTCACATAATTTGTCTGGTTATGGGGCAGGCAAACCAAAGGTATAGGGGGACATCGCGTTCCACCATTCTCACGTGTGTATGTATGTGTATGTATGTGTATGTGTGCGTGTGCGTGTGTAGGGTCTGTGTGCGCGTGCGTGCGTGCATGTGTGCGTATGTGGGCCATCCATTGGGAGTTTTCCACGCAATGCGGGTGTTACATGCGAATTGCCGCCGCCGTCGCCGTCGTCGTCGTCGTCGTCTTCTGCCTGCCTCCTCTCCTCCCTCCTCCCTTGCCTTGTGCTGTCTCCCTCCTCCATCCTCCCTAGCCAGGTAGCAGGGGAAGTGGTAGCAGCAGAGCAGGGAGTGTGCGGACGATGAGAATTCCCATTTGCATGGACATTCTGGACTGCAGTTGTTGCTCTACTCGTCGGTAAAATGCAAAGGCCCCAATCGACATGTCATTGGGCACGGTGTGCGCATTCGCGCGAGCGCGAGAGCCTCCGCCGCCGAGGCTACTCGTCTTTCGCTCCAACTGTCGAAGCCCACTCAGTGGTGCAACCGCTTCGCGTTCGAGCCCACCAGCTCCTTCATGCGTCCGTTTCTGGCCATGGCGTTGGAGCGAAATTCAGAAGCGCGCGGGCCCCCCCGCCACCCGCCTCCGTCTCCATTTTTCATAATCACGTTGTACCCCCGAACTAACAGGCAGGCGTGCGGGCACTGCGACGCGCAGTCGGTGGTCGCGGCGCATGCGCCAACACCCCGATGACGAGGCGTACGTCGGGCATGTCCCTCTACAGGAGGAGTACTCGCGAATAGCAAACATATAGTCTGGGGGCGACGTTCCTATTATTCTTGAATGCGTGTGCCTATTTTTCATTTCTCTTCCATGATCCGCCTGCAGGAGGACATGCCCGACCTAAGACGAGGCGACGCTTACACTTTATTATGAGATGCACGGGAGGCCCTTGCGCCTGGTCGTGGGCGGCGCACGCGCGGATAAAAGCGCACGAAACGAATCGGCGAGGCGGTGCGTGCGCCGTGTCTCTTGGGCACCGGAAGGCGCTTGCGTCTGACCATGGGCGGTACCTGCGCGGAGCAGCGGTGGTGGCGAGGCGTATCCTGTGCATGCAGCCTGCGAGCACGTGCCCTGCGCCCGGACGTGCGCAGTGAGGGGGAGGGCCAGGGGGGCTTTCTTCAACCCCGCTCGTTGATGTGCCTGCGGTGCCCGCTGTTGGCCCTTCGCATGCGTCTGGCATCGGAATGTTGAAGTCAGGACTGAGCCAACATGGCTTCGCATCAGAGCAGCGTGGACACGACCATGACGATGACCAAGGTGACGGCGATGGTGACGAGAGAGCCCTGACGCCCGCGATGCGCGATCATAGACAATGCACACCGTCTCGGGCGTCCCCCTGCTGCGTATTCCTTAACAGTCAACGAGACAAGATGAACTTTGACATTGCGTGTCAGATATCTCTCTACATGTATCAGTACATCGCCACACATGTACATCTATATATATATATATATGTATACACGTATACATAAAAAGAGGGAGAGCGACAGAAAGAGAGAGAGAGAGAGATCGACACCACTGCCCTGCCCTCGTCGCCACGGCTCGATTCGCTTCGAAATCTTTGTCAGGAAGCGCCCTTGGGGAGGCCCAGGGATCAGCGTTGTAACGATACTCCAGATTTCGTAATACAGGGAGGAGGGTCTCATTTCGGGGGGGGGTCTCTTCCAGGCTATCTATCTCGGAGGGCCTGGTGGGTCTGGGGACGATGTTTTGAAGGGGTCTCCCACGGGGAAGGTCTGAAATGGCTTGTCTTGGAGGGTCCAGACCCCCTCCCTTTTATTACGAAATCTGGAGTACCTGTGGGTTCCCCCCGCGCAGGCCCAGCGGCAGCTCACCGCCGGCGGGCTCGAGGAAGCCGGAGGAGAAAAGTCGGCATGAGCACGGGAAGTTCTCTCGCGCATTGGGGGGGCGCCCACCCAGACACGTCGACTGCGGAAGTCTGCGCGGGTCCATTCGACATTGGGATTCGAGCATGCCAGTGCAAGCCCGGTCAGTGTCCCTAATCGTCGTCGTGCGTTTTGCCAGCTACAGTGGGCTGTTTGGGACGTCGATGAGTTACCCCGCTGGGGTCCGCTCGGAATGCGGTGCCGTGCGCACGTGCAGTGCCCCTGGCAGCTTCCATTCAAGGGCGTTTTGCTACAGGGTGTTTTCTTGACCTCGGCATCGTTTCACGGATCCCCATCCCCATCTCCATCCCCTTCGAGAGCCCCACCAAGTTACCACCCCAGTTGGGGAGACGCCCCTCGAATCCCGCAGAGAGCGACCTCTGCCCCTTATCTGGGGGGATACAGTCGGGGCCCTGAAGAAGGAACCCTTTTCGTTAGGGAGGGGCTCCGCGTTCCTTAAGTGTTTCGCAGCTTGCCTCAGGTTTTCCTTATGTTTTCGATCGGAAATCGAAGGTTGACTTATGGAGAAAAAAAGGGGCCTCGTTCCTTATTTAGGGTTCCTTAGATCAACGCCCCAGCTGGACATCGGGCAGCGGAGCCCAGGCCACGCCGCTGGGGATGGGGATCGGTTCAGCGATCCTCACTGGCCCTCGGCCCTGGAAGTCTGCGAAGAGTTCTCGGAGCGGCGCTGTGGACCACCCTGGCGCGCTCCGCTCGCCAGGCGCAGCCGCTCCAGGAAACAGCTGCGCGGGCTTCCGGAAGGCCCCGGCGCCAGGCGCCTTTCTCGGTCGGGAGCCTCGAGACGGGGGTCCACGCAAACGGGGGTCAGCCAGAGCGCCGGATCTTGCAGGATCCTGCAGGGCCAGGGTCGGCGTTGACCCGGGTTTGGGTGCAGCATCCTGCAGGATCCTGCAGATCCTGAGCACTGACCCGGGCTTGGGTGCAGGATCTTGCATGATCTCGCAGGATTCTGAAAGGCCTGACTGACCCGGGTCTGGATTGACCTGGGTCAGTGAGTCCCCGACGAGGAAACCCAGCCAACGCGAAGTGGTTCGCTGAACCCGCCCACCTTCGGTAGCAAATCATGGGACCCTGGTGTGCCCTCTCAATTCCGTCTTTGGCGTCGACCAGCGACTGGGAGTCGATGAGATTGCGCCGATGTAGCGGCGTTCAGCGCCGATTAGCATCAATTGAGCGTCGATTTAGCGTCGATTAGCGTCGATTCGCAAGAGCCTTCGATATCAGGGTTGGGTTTCTTGTGGACTGGCCTCCACCGTATTCGACGGTGCAGGGCTCGGTGGAGGCCCCATGCAGGGGCCGCAGCACAGCGACAGACCTTCCGTCGCTGTTTTCGTTCACGACGCGAGGAGAGACTTGTGATACCTTACCCTCCAGGGCTCGCTTCGATTGGAGGCCTACCAGCCAGCCGATATCTGCCGATTCGACGTTTCCCGACTCGGCTGCCGATTTCCGTCGATTCGATTCGTGTCGATCGTCGATCCGACTCGTCGATTCGGTTCTGGGCTCCTCTGCCCCCAGGCTGGAAGGCGCCCTTCGCTGCCTCTTCGGGCATGTCGTGGAGCGACGGGGTCCATACATGCCCGGTGCCCCTGGCGCCCCGGGAAGGCCCATCGTGGGCTCCAGGAGCAGTGCACTTGCCTCCCTGGCAAGGTCAGTAGGGCAGTTACATTGCCATGACGAAAGTTTCCATCATCCCTGGTTCGCAATGACTGCTAGTCGGTGGGGTAGGCGGGGTATGATCTTTTCCGCGTGACAGTGCGTCCCGGGCGATCATGTATACGGTTGGGTGCGGGGTAGGTCTTGGCCCTCATGAACCACCTCCGCCGAATTCCGCCAGCCGCGTGTATGCCAGGAACCTGGAGGGGCGGGAGACTCGTCGATGGTGGGAAGATGGTGGAGCACTCCTGCCACTACGGGGCCCACAGGTATACACCACCACCGCCACCTCCCTCATCCCCTCTCCCTCTCCCAGGAAGGAGGAGGGGAGGGCGAGGGTGGAGGAGGGAGGAGGAATCGACGTGGTGGTGGTGTATATTCTTGGCAGTGTGCACAGCCGCGCAGCCCGCAGCCACGGCAGTGCGCACAGCGCCTGGACCCGCGATGGGCCGCGGGCCGTGGACCTGTCTGGACCTCTCGCCGCCCTCGGGCCGTGGCGCCGAGGTGTGTGTTTTTGTTCCACGCGCGGCCCAGAGCCAGTTTTGCGCCCCGGGGATCCCCTGTTCGGAAGGTACCTCCTCCTCCTCCTCCTCCTCCTCCTCCTCCTCCTCCTCCTTCCGCCTTCGTTCTCCTTCCCCCTCCCTCCTCCTCTTCCTCCTTCCTCCTCCCTCCTCTTCCTCCTCCTCCTCTCGGGGCTGTAGGACGAACGAGGACACAGTAAACATCCATTGTGAGACGGGTAACCTTCCCAAGGGCACCCTTTGCGCCCTTAGATTTGTTCGGCAGTGCGATGCAAGAAAAGCTTCACCTGGGGCGTCCAAGGGCCGTCCAGGGGTCTTGCGTCCTTGCAGCGCGTCCTTACTACTACAGCTTTTGATTGTACATCCGTTCCAGAGCGTTCCGGAACGCCCTCAGAGCGCTCCAGAAGGCTCGTACCCTCGTCCTGGCTGTGTCTTCATGGACGGTCTCGGGGCCCGCGGACGACCCCCAAGAAACGCCGAGGGCGAGGAGCAGCGCCCCGACGGACAACGTGAGAGAGCACCGCTCCTCGGAGACGTGGGCCCCCGCGGCCTTCCGACAGGATGGCGCCCTTCTCCACATCCTCGCGCACGTCCTGGAGCTGGGGGAGCGAGCAATGGCATGAGCATAAAAGCTCGAAGGTCCGAGCGGATTTCTCGGATCCGCGCTGGACCCCTCTCCCTGGCGTGCGGAGCGCGCCAGGGGCGGCGCCGTAGGCGCCGCCAGGGGGGTCCAGCGCGGATCCGAGAAATCCGCGCGGACCTCCGAGCTTTTATGCTCATGTCGCTCTTCGTGCCCCTAGGAGGAGCACGCACCTGTCCTCGACCAGCAGCTCGCGCTCGCCCTGGGGCGCCGGTATCATCGGCGCCCGGCCCTCGCCCGGCACGCAGGCGCAGCTCGCGGAGGCGGTGGGTTGCCTGACCACCAGCGCCGAGGTTCTCGGGGAGGGAAAAGAAGGGGTACCCGTACCCATGCCGCCAGGCTGGGGACGGACGCATAATACCAATGACACGCGCGTCATCCCTCAAACTGTGCCAGAGGAGCGACCACGGCCATAAACATAAAAACTCGGAGGTCCGCTCGGATTTCTCCGACCGGCGCTGGACCCCCCCTGGCGGCGCCTCCAGCGCCGCCCCTGGCCTGCTCCGCGCGCCAGGGAGGGGGGTCCAGCGCGGATCCAATAAATCCGCGCGGACCTCTGAATTTGTATGTTCATGTCATTGTTCGTCCCCCTAACGCTCGGGAGGGATACAAATGACACGCGCGTCATCCTTCAATTTGTGCGTGTCAAGAGCTCGCTTCTTGTTCAACGGCCTGGTACCTTCCCAACAGGGGCAGGCTGATCGGGTCTTCCGACCAACGCGACATCGATCTTGTTTTTGCTCTCTGGGCTATCCATCCGCGCCGTGAAGAAAAATGGAAAACCAGCCCCGCGGAAGAAAAGGTCGGGACTTCGGGAGTCCGCACAGAGCAGACCGAGACATAGCACCGGTATGCAGATACCGTTTCTGTTAGAATCACCTGTCGCTCGTTTTCGCCTTCTTTGGCCCCTTGGGCAACGATTTTTTTGTCAAAACGCACCCGTGGAGGTCCGGGGAGTAGCGGTATCGGCAGAATGACCCTACGTCGGAGTGACGTTTGATGCTGGCCAGCAGACCGCCCCCCCCGGGCAGTGCTTGCGCGCATGGATCTGGCCCTCCCGCGGCCCTCTGAAGCCGCGCAGCAAAGGCCGTTTTTGCTTAGGATATTATATATCTCTATATATATACATATATGTATGCATATATATATATATATATATCTATATATGTACATGTGCACATATATATATATATGAAAAGTTATATCTCTCTCTCTGTCTCCCCCTCTCTATTTGTATGTATGTATATATGTATATCTGTGCTAATAGGCCTTTGGCGGAACTCCCCATGAGGCCACGAAGCGCTGTGCTGGGCGGGGGAGAAGCATGCGGCCGCGGTCACTGGAACGTTCGGTGGAGCTCCCGATTCGGGCCACGAAGCGGTATATCGGGTGGGGGAAACGCATGCGGACGGCGGTCACTGGGACCTTCGGTGGAG
>CAUYUJ010003858.1:382294-525469 GCA_963575745.1 Prorocentrum cordatum | reverse complement strand
TGAGCTGATTCTCAAACCCCCCCTTTGCTATCCCCCTTTGTGCCCGACCCGACAGGAGGGGGCCACGATGAGGCCCAGGGGGTGCGGAAGCTGGAGCGTAGGCCCGACCAGTGGTTGGCGGGTTTTTCCAGTCCCAGGGCCTCTTCGAGGGTCGGGGACGACGTCGGGGTGGTGTGGTGTGTATATTTTTGGTCCCCGCTATCCCGGGGAAACAGCGAAGAGTGTATACGCCAGGACCCCGTGTACGCCAGGATCCTCTGTCCTGTGCGAGATTCAGTGTGAGGCCAGACAAAGGCGTCGGTGTATAGAGTTCGGCTCCTTACAGGGGGTGCGGGCTTCTCAGAGGAGGAAGAGGTAGCCATACCGATACCTCTACCCTTTCCCCTTTTCCCCCTTTTCTGGGGCTCCTGGGAGGCCCTCGTCGCCACCGCTGGATTCGCCTCGAAATACTGGTCAGAACGCACCCCAGGAGAGGTCATGGCTTGCCTATGGGCCTACCAGAGGCTGTTCTGATAATATTTTGTGGTCTGCACGAGGTATTCTCAGAACATGCCTGGCCGAGATGGTCTCGGTGTTTGTTATGAGAACATTGTTTTTTGTTGTAAGAGCACTGTTGGGGTTTTAAGAGCATGTCGTGGAAGGCCTGTACCGGAACGGTCGGCCCCTGCTCAAAGGCTGTCGACGTCGGGGTTTTTGCCGAGGGCTGTCGATGTCAGGTATGTCATGTCGCACCTTGGCCGAGCGCCCTTTCGGCGGATCGCGCCCGAGACTCATCCGATTCGGTGTGATTCAAGGCCGAGGAGCTGCGATGCCGAGTCGAGGATCGACCTCGGCCTCCGATGTGGAACTCTGGTGTCCCCACGGAGGCCTCTCCAGCCTGCCAATCTCCGCCGGTTCGACTTCTCCCGACCTGGCTGCCCATTCCCGCAGGTCCTATGGACTTCGATTGCCGATGCGAGATGTCGATTCGCTTCAGGGCTCTCCTGGGCGGTCTATGTAATCTTGCGTAAGACCAAGCTTGTTTCGTCGCTGCAGTGGTGTATTCTTCCGAAAAAAACAAAGACCACCCATCGGGGCCCACACATTTTGCCGTTCCAGGCTGGAGTGTGCGGGAACGTGCGTTGTTTTCGTTGTCGGTGGCCTAGCGCCGATGAATCGGCGGCGTATCGCATATTTCTGGTGAATGTGCCCCCCCCCCTCCCGCCCAGCCTTTTCGCCGCCACTGAGAGGTCCAGACTTCAGGACCGGCTTGCTATGCTGGGGTATCTGAGCAGGCTCAGCGCGCGCGAGAAGTCCGAGAGGAGGAGGACCCTGGCAGAAAGGCAATCGCTCTGCGGCATCCCCGAGGCGGTGCAGGTCATGAGCGGCAAACATATCCGTATCCGCGCCCTCGCGGTCTGAATCCTGGGGCGCGATGCCGCCGATGCGCGGTCGCACGGATGCGTTCTACGCGGGGCATCCGCGAAAGAGTGCCCCCCCCCACACCCGCGGGGTCGCGGCCCTGGGGCCCTGCCCCGCAAGGCCGCGGGTACGGACATGTCTTTCGCCCACGAGCAGGTTGCGATGAAGTCGGCCTTCGAGGAGGCCGCCGCAGAGGAAAATGGCCGCGTGTGGGCCCCGGCGCAGCTGGTGTCCGCGCTGAAGCGCCTCGGCCTGCGCGGGAAGACGGGCCTGGAGCGCGAGGAGATCCGGCGCTGCGTGGAAGGCTTCTGCCAGGGAGCCTCGGAGGTGGAGCCGGTGGACCTGGCCACCTTCGCCTTCGATGTAGTGCCCGCGACGCGGGACATCGAGGGGTAAAAAGTTGCGCCAGGTAAGCCACAGGAAGGTTTTCGAATGCGGGGCATCCGCCGAAAATATAAGAACTCCAGAGGAGGGGGCGAGGGAGGAGGAGGAGGAGGAGGAGGAGGAGGGGGAGGAGGAGGAGGAGGAGGAGAGAAGGGTGAGGCAAGGAGGACGGGGAGGAGGAGGACGACGAGGAGGGATGACGGAGGTGGACCTGGCAACCTTCACCTTCGAGATCGTGCCCGCGACGAGGGACATCGAAGAAGAAGACGACGAAGAATCAGGTGCTTGACTTAAGAAGTCTCTTGGATCGGACTGTTTGGGGTACGATTTGTTGGATCCGCTTTGTTGTTGGATGATATTTTAGCCCATTGAACATAGCAGTTGACACACACTTCGGCGCCCCAAGCGGGTGTCTTGGATCGGTGCTGTGCGGCGCCTCCAGCATGCTCCGCGCGCCAGGCAGGGGGGCCCCAGCGCCGCTTCGGGAAGTCCGCCTCGAGCTCCGAAGGGTTCTGTTTCGTCATTTGTTCAGGACTCGTCTCTTAAGTAACGGTATGATTACGCAGTTGTTTTTTTGTGAACGCAGGTTTTGATGGCCACTTTTGTATGTTCACGCTCTCTAGGAAAAGCTCCGCGAGCTCCGACGGGACTCGCTGAAGAGGCAGTTCCAAATCTTTGACACCGACGACTCGGGGTACCTCAGCAGGCGCGAGTGCGCGGCCATCTTCGAGTGCTTCTGCGCCTGGGACATCGACTCAAGAGGCTTACACGCCACATTCGCCAGCCCCTTCCATTCGATTCCTCCTCGCGTGTGTGTGTATGTTCAGGGTCAAGGGGGAGGTCGGTTCAGCGGGGAATGCACCAGCCCCCAATCGCCCATTCATCGCCGATAGCGGCCCGCGAACCAAACCCGTCCAGGAGCGCGCGGCTGCGCACATCGCTGATCCATCGGCGATGTATCGCCATTCAGGCTCGCCCCCCCCCCCAGGCTTTGTCGCCGCAGCGCTGCGCGCGTGGCCGCGACGTCGATCATGTGTGGTTTCTTGTGTGCTTACGTATGTGTGTGTATACATATATATGTATATGTATAGGTATAGGTATAGGTGTACAGATGTATGAACACGTTTACGGTAAATGTGTGGGCGGAGGGGTACTGATCGTACGTTAGCCGCATCAGAATGCATGGCAGCCTTTCTGGCTCAGGGCCTTGAGGGCCTGGGATGCTCCCTGCTTGCGCCACCGCACGCCTCGCCGCCCCGCGGGCCCAGCAGCCTCGGATCTGCGGCTGGTGCACGGGGCGCCTCGCCGAGGGCGAGAGTCTGGCCCTCGCGGAGGGCGGCGCGCTCCTGGAGGTGTGCGAGTTGTGCTACCTCCTCGCGCTGGCGCGGCAGGGGGCGCGCGAGGCGCGGCTGGCACCGCAGGAGCGGGCGCTGCTCGTGGAGCAGGCGCGGCCGTTGGCGGCGCAGATTACGGCTCTGTCGACCTTGTCGCCCGATGCCGCCTAAGGCCAAGGCCAAGGCCAAGGCCAAGGCGAAGGCTCTTCCTGTGCTTCCCGCTGCCGCCCGCGGCCGAGGCGCTGGACATGGCGGAGGACGGCGCGGTCGCGGGCGCGCAGGCGCGGCTGCTGGAGCGTCAGGTGCGCCAGTCGGCCTCGGAGGCGGTTTCGCGCCCGCGGCTGGAGGTGCGGCTGGCGGAGGCGCTGGAGGCGGCGCGGCTGGTGCGCCGGTGGTGCCAGGGCTCGGCGTCTTCCCTGGTTTGCCTGGAGCCTTCGGCGCGGGCGCCGCAGGCGCGCCCCCCCCCGCCCTCGGGGCGCCTGGCGACGGCGCTGGCGGCGGCGGCGGTGGCGGCGTCGGAGCGGCGCTGGTTGGCGCGCTGGCCGCTGCTGGCGCTGGCGGAGCTGGAGGCGCGGGCGCGCCGCCTGGCGCGGGGCCCGCAGGACTGGGCGCTGCCCTCGGCGTGTTGGGAGGTGCGGTCGTCCCAGCTGCAGCGGTGCAGCTTGGCGGGCTCGTCGACGGGGCCTGGACGCAGGCAGCCGCCCTCGTCGGGGCCAACTGGCGCCAGGGCCTAGCCGTCGAGCTGCCGACCCACGACGTGGCGGGGGCGATCAGTGGGACCGCACTGTTCGAGATCGATGAGGTCGGCGTGCCCGGTGCTGGAGGCCAGTATCTGAGCGCGCAGTTCAGAGGCGCGCCCCTGCCTGCTGAGGCGATGCGCTTTGACGGCGCCTTCCCTCCGCGCGGCGGCGGTCCTGCTGGGCTGCTGCACCTCTGCGCGCAGGGGCCTGCGCGGTGTGGCGAGCCTGCGCAGGCGGGGCGCGCCGTCCTGCACGTGGAGTGGCTTCGGCTGCGCTCGACGCGCGGCCTAGTGGAGCCTTGGGTGCGGCCGAGCGCCTTCGGCGGCCGTGGTGGTGGAGCTGGTCGAGGCGGCCCCGCTCCCATCCCTGGCGGCCCCGCCGCCGACCGCCTGGCAGCCGCAGCAGCTGCCCGCGCGCTTGCGGTCGGAGGCGGCGGCGGCCGCGGAGTGGCTGGCCGTGGCAGGCGCCGGGCTCGCAGCGAGTCTGGCAGCCGCAGCGACGGCGAAGGCGAGCCGCGTTTTCGAGATGCCCCCTCTCGCGGCGGCAGCGCACGGCTGCTGGCGGAGAGACAGCCTGGCGCGCTCTACGACGAGGCGATGCAGAACATCGCCCGCGTCATGGGCCTTCGGGAGGGGGCGGACGGTTCCGAGACGAGGCCGAAGGTGGTCGGCTACTTGCAGGCCATCGTGTTCGGCCACCACCGCGTGTCCCAGCTGCGGATCAACACGGTGCGCGAGCTCCGGACCTTGGCGACAGCGCTGGACCAGTTGGAGAGCGGCGCTCTGCCGCAGTTGAGCGACGTGCTGATGCAGAGGTTCAAGGCGCTATCGAGCTCTCTCTGTCGGGCGCGGGCTGGCAGGTTGCGAGCGTGCTCGAGATTGTCCCAGACGTGAGGCCGTCGCTGGCGTCGATGGGCGAGCAGGGTCTGGCGCGGCGCTCGGCGCTGCTGCGGAGGCGCTTGGAGGATGCCAAGGGCCGCGGAGCCTTCGGGGCGTTCGGCCGCGGCCAGGGGCGCGGGTGACCCGAGGGGGGGTCGCGGGGGGGCCAGAGGCCGCGCTCCCCCTTTCGACCCGCGCCTCAGCCAGCGCGGGAACTCTCGCGCGGGAAGGGCAAGGGTCGAGGCCGCGGACGGTTCCGCTACTTCCCGCTCCGAGGGGGCAGCCCCGCTCGCGCTCCAGGGTCGCCAGCCGCGGCGCCTCGGGCCGAGGCGGGGCCCGCCGCGGCGCCCTCAGGCCCCCGCGCGCGGACTCCGCCCCCTCGGGCGGAGCGGGCCCCCCGAGGGGACAGCCCCCACCCGCGCCGAGTTGCGCTGGCGGGGGGCCCCGAGCGCCGCACCTTCAGGCAGGACGAGCCAACAGCGGCGGCGGCGGCGCCCCAGTGAGCAGGGCGCGGTCGCCCGAGGCGCCGCGGCGGCAGGGGACGCAACGCAGGGAGAGCCAACGGCTCGCGGCCCCGCCCGGCGGCCGGCCGCAGGGCTGGCCCCCCGGCGGCGGCGCGGTGAGAGCGCATGGTGACGATGCCCCTGCTGGTGACGCCCGGGCTGCAGCGGCCGCTCCTTTGCAGGCTGCTGCGCCGCGCGGACCGCCTGGGGCCTCGCCGTCCCGTTCGCTACCTGACCACTGCGCTGCTGCCCCTCTGGGATCTCCATCTCCCACTGCTGATGATGATTTTTCTCGACACGATCCTCTGGAGGACTGGAGAGACCTTGCTGGTGCTGCTGGTGATTTGCTCCGTGAGCCCTATGACGTGGGCCCGGTCTTGCTCAACCTCGTCAGGGACTTCCCCGGTTCGTTCGGTCGCTACGTCCGCGACTCCCTCAAACCTCAGCTGCGCGAGCATATGGCCATCATGGGAGGTCGGCTGCAACGTGACTTGTTGCCGTTACCGTACCCTACCATCGTGAAGACCGACGTCGCGCGCGACGGCGACGACCTTAGCGACCTGAGCTGGGAGGCACTCCGCTGCAGGCTGGTTGTCACGGTGCAGGCGCTCAACTGGGAGGCAGGCTTTCGCTCGCTGAAGTTCGCGCGCCATTGCCGCAGGCGCCCGAACGCTGTTCAGCGGGCAGCCTTGGCGGCCCTGGGCCGCCGCCTGTACCTGGCGACGCGCGTCGAGACCAGCCTGCCTGCGGAGCTCAACTGGGAGGACCGCCTGAAGGACCGCAAGATCGGCTACGGTGGCGCCGAGATCACCGCGCCTCACAAGCTGACCCTGGAGCAGGTGCTGGACGGCTTACCGCCGCCTGGTGTTGCGGCCTCGATTGAGGCGGCCGACGTCGCGGCGGGCTTCGTGCGGGACGCGTTGCTGGATCCTGGGCTGGTGCTGCTGCCGCCTGCGCTGCGCCGCGCGGCGCCGACTTCGGCGCGGGCTTGGGCCTCGGAAGGCGAGTGGCATCGCATCGTTGAGGCCCTTCATGAGCGCGGGATGGTCGGCCCTATATCCGCGCCTGACATCGCGTGCCGAGATGGGTCGCCGCTGCTGAACGGAGCCTTTGGCGTTCCGAAGGCCCACGACGCCCCTGTCAAGTGCGAGGGCGGGATGCTGAGGCCCGTGCTCAGGCCCATCACCAACCTGATCCCGTCGAACGCCTGCCAGGAATGCATCGTTGGCGACGCGCCCGAGATGCCGACGATGAGCCAGCTGAACGGCCTGGTCTGAACGGAGTTCGAGGACTTGCTGTGGAGCGGTGCCGACAGGAAGGCCTTCTTCTACGTCTTCCGTGCACCGCCGCCGTGGTGGCCGTACATGGTTATCGGGCCGCCCGTGCCGTCGCGCCTACTGGGCCTCAAGGGCGGCGGCACAACCCACATCTGCCTGCGGGTAATCGGCATGGGCTGGATCAGCGCGGCGGGGGTCACGACTCACCTTCATCGCAACATGCTGCGCCGCAGCGGCGCGGTGCCTCGCGGCCTGAGCCCCAGCTGCGAGATTACCCGGCGCCGCCGCCTGCCGCTTGGTGCAGAGAAGCCCTGCCCGCCTGCTTGGATGGTGTACATCGACAACTTAGAGATCGCCGAGATCGTCGACAAATCTGAGGCCGACAAGTTACGCGGGGCGGTCCCCGAGCTTCTGACTGACGCTTGAGTCTGCTACGAGGCAGCAGGGTCACCTGGCTCCCCGGGCAAGGACCTGAACCGCGCGGTGCGCGCCACCACTCTGGGCGAGCTTGTCGACGGTGTTGAGGGTGTCCGTGGGCCACCTGCAGGATGCATTACTGAGATGGCCAGCCTCGCGCTCTGGGTTCTGGGCAAGAGGCGAGCCAGCATGCGATTGATACGTATTCTTCTTGGGCTCTGGGTTCGCGCGCACTGCTTTCGCCGCCCGCTGGCCGCGAGCTTCGCATGCACCTGGAAGTGGCTCAACGACCCGTGCTGTGGAGGCCGCTTCAGCGTGAGCGTGATCGAGGACTTGCTGATGTGCCTAGCCCTGTCGGGGCTTTGCGTGGCCGACATGAGGCTCGATGCCGATCACCTGGTGACGGCGTCGGACGCGTCGGAGGCCGCTGGGGCCGTGGTGTACAGCACGGGGCTTACCGAGCGCGGCCGCGTCGTTGCGGGCAGGCGCCAGCGGCCCGCTAACGCCGCCTGCGAGGAGGAGACCGCCCTGATCACCGTCTTTGATGGTATCGGTGGCGGATGCCGAGCCTTCGAGGTGGACCCGCAGGCGGTTCGCGTCGCGCGGCGCGCTTACCCTGGCACGCAGCACCTCGGAGATGTTACATATGCTGACCCTGCTGCCCTGGCTGGTCTGCTGCGGGCCCGTGGCCGCGTCGCCCGCGTGGTGGTAATCGGCGGCTTCCCATGCCAGATCTACACGAGCTTGAACGTCGACCGCAAGGGCTCGTCGGACTCGCGCGCCTCGCTTGTCGATCACATGGTGAGGGTCATCCGAGGCCTGCGCGCGGCCATGCCCGAGGTGAGCGTAGACTTCCTTGGGGAAAATGTGGCATCAATGGCAGAGTCCGACGTCCTTCACCTCAGCGGATTGTTCGAGCGGATCCCCTTGGAGATTGAGGCTGGGGACATTGGCTGGGTGAGGCGTCCTCGTCTCTACTGGCCGTCCTGGGACCTGCTGCCGTCGTGCGAGGCCAAGACCGTGATGGTACTGACCAAGGACGGCGCCTCTCGCCGCCGGTGCCGCGTGTCGCTGGAGGCGGAGCCCCCGCCGCTCGAGGAGTGGCTGCCAGCTGGCGCGCGCTGCCCTGGAGCGGAGGGTGGCGTGCCCCTGCCTGCGTTCGTTCGCTGGGCGCCGCGCTCGCAGCCGCGCCCCAGGCCCGCGGGCATCGGGGAGTGCACGGCTGCTGAGCTGACGCGCTGGGAGGAGGCGGCCTTTGCGGCGCCGCCATGCCAGTTCCGTGGCAGGTGGTGCATTCGCTGGCCTGACGGACGGATCGCGCCTCCTGACGCGGTGATGGGAGAAGTTGATGGGCTTCGCCGAAGGCCACACCGTGCCCTGCATGACCAACAGTGCGGCGAAGGCCGAGCCCAGCAAGTACGAGGGGCTGAGGCGTTCGCTGATCGGCAACTCGTTCCAGTGCGAGGTGGTGGCGTGGCTGCTGGCGCACTGGGCTGTTGCGGCTGGGCTGCTGGTGGCGGTGCCGCCCTTCTCCGAGCTGCACGGGAGCGCTCGGGCCTGGGCTGGCGGGCGGAGGCTGTGGGCTGGCGACGTCACCTCGCTGCGATGAAGCCGCGCGGGGGTCGACGCGGAGGTCCGCGGCGAGCTGATGGCCTGCAGCGCAGCCGCACCGGCCGAGCAGCAGCAGGCGGGCGAGGAACCCGCCGCAGCGGCGCCGGTGGCGGCCAACAGGCTCGTCTACGTCGGCCGCGGCTCACGGCGCTGGGGTCTCGCCCCGTCGTGTTTCGGCAACCCGTTCGCCGTGGGCCCGAGCTGCTCCCGCGAGGACGCGGTGGCGCTGTTTGCTGGATGGCTGCGCAAGTAGCCCGAGCTGCTTCGCCGCCTGGAGGACCTGCGCGGTGCCAAGCTGGTCTACCACTGCAGTCAGTCCGAAGCATGTCATGCAGATGTGCTGTTTACAGAGCTGGCCAAACGCGATGCTACGTCCTGGCGTGATGCGGATGTCTCGCGTTGGCTGGTGATGGGCCTTGTGATGGCGTGCCACAACAATGGTGCGGACCTTCGTGGTGACGGGAGCTCTGAGGAGCTCAGCAAAGTTTTCCCTCGGCAAGAGATTGATGCAGGTCTTTGGCAATGGCGTAAGGCACGACAGCTGGTGTGGGATGTTCCTGAACATATCAATGTATTGGAGTGCCAGAGCGCGCTGATGATGATCCGATGGCGAGCTCGATCGTTGGGCCGACAGCAGCGAGTCTTCTTGCACCTCCTCGACAGCATGGTCAACATCGGTGCGCTCTCAAAGCGCCGTTAAAACAGCAGTCAGCTCAACAAGGTTGTGCGCAGCTTCTCGGCCTTGGAGCTGGCGATGGGCGCGCGGGCAGCATTCGGGTTCACCTCATCTGCTCGGAACCCCGCGGACGCGCCGTCGCGCCTGAAGGAAGGGGAAGCATCCTAGCCCCGCCGACAGGCGCACGGCCAGAGCTGGCCTGGGGAAGCTGCAAGATGCACAGATCGGCGCTGCCGCTCTTGCTAGATTCCGTCGAGCAGCCAGCGGCTTGTCGGCCATATTAACGCCATGAATCTGCCGTTGCCGTTCAATGGGGCACACGCACAGATGTCACATTACAAGTTTACCTTGCTGTGGGCCGAGGGTGCCACCAGGAGCCAAGCTAACGTTACACTGAGTTTGGTGCAGCACCTGTTGAGGACGCGCCACCGTACTCTGGCGCGCAAGATTTCAGCTCTAGCCTTGCGGCAGAGCATAACATCGCCTTAGACAAGGACAGCCTGTCAAAAAGGGAGCACGAGAGACGATGACGCTATATGACCCGCTTGAGGGAGCGGTCATCCGCATGCAGCTGCAGCGTGCCAGGCGTTCATGGTCCTCGTCTCCTCGTGCCTTTCATTTCCTTGTTCGCACTGGCCTGCGAGAATCGGGCGCGCGCATCTCGGCCTAGTCTGTATATGCGCAGAGGCGGTGCCACGCGCGAATACCTGCTGCCAGGCGACTTGCCTGAAGTGTGCTCCGAGGTCATTGGAGCTAATAGAGACAGCAAGATTTACATTCAGGTGGGGCCACGATTTTTGGCCGACATGCGTTTGCTGCCGCCGCCCGTTCCTTGCTCCAGTCCTTCTCAGGACCTTGATTGCCCGCGCCCGGGCATATTGTTGCAAGTAACCTCAAATCCAGGCCAGGTGCGACTCTGAAGAATGTTGTTGGCGGCCTTCGGCCATATATCGGGACACATTGGAGAGCTTTTGGGTGTTCTTGGAGTGGAGAGCTTCTTCTTCTCGGGCTTCTGGGCACAGCGTGGTGCGAGTCTGCTCCCCCTCGAGGCCCTCTTGGGGCGGCGTTCTGACCCCGGTCGTTGCGCGACGGTGGTACACTCGAGGTGCGAATTCTGCCGTGGCCTCGGGGTGAGCCCTGTGGCTCGCACATGCTGGTGCCGTTGTCTCGAGGCACTCGAAGCTCTGTCAACAGCTTTGGCCAACGAGTAGAGGGAGTAAGAATGGCTCCCCTTTATTCCCTATGAGCTACCGCTCTAACCCCCGCCTGCACACACATGAACACGTTTGCGGTCAATGTGTGGGCGGATAGGTAATGAGCGTACGTTGGCCGCATCAGAATGCATGGCAGCCTTTGTGGCCCGCCCGCAGTCCGCCCTGTGCCATGCCGTCCAGGCTCCTTCTCTGCCTGGCCGCTCTTGCCCGTTCAACGTCTCGCGAGAGCTTCGCTTCTTCTTCCCGGGCTTATGGGCACAGCGTGGTGCGAGTCTGCTCCCCCTCGAGGCCCTCTTGGGACGGCGTTCTGACCCCGGTCGTTGCACGACGGTGGTACACTCGAGGTATGAATTCTGCCGTGGCCTCGGGGTGAGCCCTGTGGCTCGCACATGCTGGTGCCGTTGTCTCGAGGCACTCGAAGCTCTGTCAACAGCTTTGGCCAACGAGTAGAGGGAGTAAGAATGGCTCCCCTTTATTCCCTATGAGCTACCGCTCTAACCCCCGCCTGCACACACATGTATGTGTGCGTGTGCGTGTGCTTGTGCGTGTGGGTTGGTGGGTGTCAGTCTGGCAGACTGCCGCCCCTCCTCGTGGTCCGCTCCGCGCTGCCGTCGGCCCGCGGGTCGCCCATCCGAGCTCCGCCCGCCGCGGCGCCGCCGAGGAACGGAGACGCAGCAGGCTCGCCCCGCGGTGGCGCGGCGCCGACCCTGGCGCAGGCGTGCAGGGTCAATCTCCGCCAGTGGCCCAGGATCGGGCGACGTCGGGCGATCTGCGCTGTCGGATCTTGGCATCGCTCGGACGTGTGCATTTTTTCTTGGCGAGCACCATCGAGGAGAAACCGGCATCATCGAGGAACAAAAACACGCACGAAACCGACAAATGCACGGGGAATGGACGTCCGAGCGACGGCAAGGGAGAGACGTGGTCGTTCAAGCTTGCACGACCCGCGCGGCGTCCGAAAAACCAGCGCCCGCGACGTCGCGAGGGGAACCAGAAGTAACCATCTGTCTGGCAGTCGAACAGGGGGGGTCTGGCTCCGCCTTCTCTCTCTCTGGTCGGGAAGTGGTCGGGGGGGGGGGGGGGGGGCGCGGCCGTCGTGGCAAGTGGAATCCTCGCGCCCAGGCGCAGGGCCCCTGCAGGCGGGTCGCCTGACCGGTGCCGCCTCTGTGCAAGCAGCAGCAGGCCAAGCGCAGTTTCGAATGCAGTGGGTAGCGAAGCCCCTCCCCTTTGTCCTCCTTCTCCTCCTCCTCCTCCTCCTCCTCCTTCTCCTCCTCCTCGTCCTCCCCCTCCCCCTCCACCTCCCCCTCCTCACCATCTCAGAGTCCTCAGCTCAGATCGTGATTGGAGCCAGCAGAACTTCGGGGGTGCCGTCATCTCTCGTTGTCGGGCGTATTGGATTCCATGAGTTTGGTCTCAGCTTCCCTTCTCGCTTTACAGTACCAGTAGCGTCGGCCACTGGGAAATCTTTGCTCGCTTGCTTGGCCCTGCGTAGCCTCGGCACCTTCCAGCAGACCCGCACACACAGTTTCTAATTTTCTGAGCGTACGCGGTGCAATGGCAGGCCGGGCCGTGTGTCTGCTGAGGATCTTGTCTGAAGGCTGGCCCAGGCTCGGAGAGCATTATGGTTTCTCACTCCTCACTTCGGCCGTATTCCTTGTTTTTGTTGTTGTCCTTGCCTTCCTCCGTCCTTGGACTCCGTCTCCTCTTTCCTTCGCGGCCTTCCTTTTGTCCCCCTGCCGATTCTTGGTGAGTGTTGATGATGGTTGTTGCTGTTTGGTGTTGCCTATAGCTCCTTGCTGGTGTTGCAGCGTGCGTGTTGCCGCTGCGGGTTGATGCTGCATGTTGTTGTTGCTGCTGCCTCTGATGTCATGCTGTTGCTTGTTGCTGGCTGTCGCTGTTCGTGTGGCGTGTTTGTGTGATTGGCTGGGTTGCTGTTTTTCTTGCGGATGGAAAGCGCTGATAAGGTGAGTATGTATGAGGTGGGGATGAAAATCAGGGTGAGGCGACGATGAAAGCGTTGGGAGGATGGATTTGTGATCGGGATGAAGGTGAACATGAGGTGCGGGAGAGGCGGGGGTGAGAGTAACGATGGCGATGAGTAAAGAAGTCGTGTCATGATATCGGGAGAAGGCTGACGATATGCCACGACTTCGATTGCCCGGAGCCGCTCTTGGGGGCTCTTGAGCGCATCTCTCGGGGACTCGCGCGCGTCTCGTGTAACCTGTTGTGACCTTGCGCGCCACCTGCAAGCTTTTCGGTCCCGTCGTGGCAGTGTCCTTGAGGCCTCTTTTCAGGAGCAAAATAAGGAGGACGCACATGTGCACGAATCCACGCTGATTTCGACAGTATGCCTTGCGCGGGCGTTCGTCACGCGAGGCTGGCCTCGCTGGGCTGGGGTGTCGTAATCGTGTACGTGGGTGGGCGCGCACGTCCTCTGTAGGCTCCCTATCTTGGATGGTCGTGGCCGAGGATGGAACAGTATCAGGAGGGGAAGAAACACACAGACACAACCATCAAGTCCCAGGAAAATACTGGAAGATATGGGAAGTGGGGGGAAGACGAGAACCCAGACATTAGCCTGACGAAGGACCCAAACATAGTCAGCTGTGAGTACCTCATCTGTGAATATCGTCTTCGGTGGAGCTCTTTATGGGGGCACGAACCGTCTGAGGGGTGTGCCAAAGTGGAATGGCGGCGGCACGCGGGCGCTACCACTGGGGCCTTCGGTGAAGTTCCCTATAGGGCGTTCGGCGTGGCTCCCTCTGTCCGTGATCTTTTTGATGGGGAGATAGCGAGAACAACTAGATCGTCCAATATTGACCTTCCCTCCTCCGTGCCCGCGCACTCCAAAGACTACGGCTGCGGCTGGCGCAGCGCAGCGCTGAGTCCCCGCGATGCGCGCCAGTCGCCCCGAAATGGTCCCAGCGACGCGCGCGGGCCGTTGCTGGCCGATTGCGGACAAGGCTCCGACTGCTGGACAGAGCGACGAAAGGCGAGCGAGGCGTTGGGCAGAGAGCAGCATAGAGTTCCCGCGGCGCGCGCTGGTCGTTCCGAAAGGGTCCAAACGACGCGCGCAGGTCGTCTGCGGCGCAGAGCCAAACAGTCAGACCTCCGAGAGAAGGCGAGGCTCAGACGGACCTGCTCCAGCTGCTTCTGCAAGCCTTCTGGCGGCCCTGCCAGGAAGAACTCGCTCCGCGGCGCCCGCATGAGCAGGAGGTCGTCGTGGCGCGTGGCGCGCGAGAGCATCGCGCAGAACTCCAGCCACCAGTCGTCGTCCTCCTTGTTGCCGCTCCCGACCTCGTGGCGGCAGCAGTCCAGGATCACGCTTCCGCGACGTCGGCCGAGGGAGCGGCGCGCCGGACAATCGACGGCCCAGGGACTGTCGGTGGAGCTCCATCTGGGGCCACGAAACGCTGTACTGGGCGCAGGAACCGCGCGCGAGTTTCACCAATGGCACCTTCGGCGGGGCTCCATATGGTACCACGGTGCGCTGTACTGGTCGCAGGAACCGCGTACGAGTTCCGCCACGGCGACCTTCGGTGGAGCTCCCCTATGGGGCCACGAACCGAGGTACTGGGCGCGGGAACCGCTTGCGAGTTCCGCCACAGAGACTTTCGATGGAGCTTCTTTGGTTTTGGGCCACGAAACACCACACGGCGCAGGAACCGCATGCGAGTTCCGCCACTGGGACCTTCGGTGGGATTCCTTATGGGGTCACGAAGCGTTGCACTGGGCGCAGGAACCACATGCGAATTCCGCCGCTGGGACCTTCGGTCGAGTTCTTTGTGGGGCCACGAAGCGTTGCACTGGGCGCAGGAACCGCGTGCGAGTTCCTCCGTTGGGGCTTTCGGGGGGGTCCCTTATGGGGCCACGGAACGCTTCAGTGGGTGGGGAAAACGCAAAAGGAGGAGGAGGAGGAGGAGGAGGAGGAAGAGGAGGAGGAGGAGGAGGAGGAGGAAGGAAGGAATGAAGGAAGGAAGGAAGGAAGGAAGGAGGAACAAAAGAGAGAGGATAACGCGAGGCGTTGTCACTTAGAAACGAAGACCCAAGACCACAGGAAGTAGGGAAACATACGAAAATATTCTGGAATATTCGGGCGTGTGTTTATTTATGTGTGCGTGTGTGTGTCCATGGGCCCCTTCAAAGTAGCACAAACATGAATTTTCGAGGATGCGTGTGGATTTCGGCTATCGGCGCTGGGCCCCCCAGGCGGCGCCAGGGAGGGGGGGTCCAGCGAGGATCCAAGAACTCCTCGCAGACCTCTGAAAGTTGATGTCTATGCTGATGCGTTTTTTACCTAACACCTTTTGCTGATCGGTTTCTCGTGGTCTCAAAAGAGAGCATCTTGACGACCCAAGGGAGTCTGGGCGGGATCCGGACAAAACCCGACAAAAGTGTCAAGCCCAGGAGTCCTCAGGAATCTCCAGGAATTCTGAGGAATCCTTGCGAATCCATTCCCAAAACATCATTCCCAGGCCACATTTTGAATGCCCGGAGCCAACTGTAGCCCGCTTCGTGTTCTTCGTGTTCCCAGGACACCACTCCCAGGCCACATTTTGAATGCCCAGAGCCAGCTGTAGGCCACTTCGTGTTCATCGTGTTCCCAGAGCATTATTCCTGTACCCTATCTTGACTGCCCGCAGCCAACCGTGGGCCACTTCGTGTTCTTCGTGTTCCCAGAACACCACTCCCAGGCCACATTTTGAATGCCCGGAGCCAACTGTAGGCCACTTCGTGTTCTTCGTGTTCCCAAAACAACATTTGTGTACCCTATATTGATTGCCCGGAGCCAGCTGTGGGCCACTTCGTGTTCTTCGTGCTCCCAGAACACCACTCCCAGGCCACATTTTGAATGCCCAGAGCCAACTGTGGGCCACTTCGTGTTCTTCGTGTTCCCAGAACATTGTTCCTGTACCATACTTTGATTGCCCGGAGCCAGCTGTGGGCCACTTCGTGTTTTTCGTGCTCCCAGAACACTACTCCCAGGCCACATGTTGAATGCCCGGAGCCAACTGTAGGCCACTTCGTGTTCTTCCTGTTCCCAGAACACAACTCCTGTAAATATTTTGATTGCCCAGAGCCAACTGTGGGCCATTTCGTGATCTTCGTGTTCCCAGAACACGAGTCCTCTGCCATATTTTGAATGCCTGAGCTGAGGCAGGCTGAGGCCGAGGCAGGCTGAGGCTGAGGCTGAGGCACGCCGGGGCAGGCTGAGGCTGCGGCCGAGGCAGGCTGAGGCTGAGGCAGGCTGAGGCTGAGGCTGACGCAGGCTGAGGCCGAGGCAGGCTGAGGCTGAGGCTGATGCAGGCTGAGGCTGAGGCAGGCTGAGACTGAGGCTGAGGCAGGCTGAGGCTGAGGCTGAGGCTGAGGCAGGCTGAGGCTGAGAGGCTGAGGCTGAGGCTGACGCAGGCTGAGGCTGAGGCCGAGGCAGGCTGAGGCTGAGGCTGAGGCAAGCCGAGACAGGCTGAGGCTGAGGCTGAAGCCGAGGCAGGCTGAGGCAGGCTGTGGCTGAGGCTGAGGCTGAGGCTGAAGCTGAGGCTGAGACAGGCTGAGTCTGAGGCTGAGGCAGGCTGAGGCTGAGGCAGGCCGAGGCTGAGGCCGAGGCAGGCTCAGGCCGAGACAGGCTGTGGCTGAGACTGAGGCTGAGGCTGAGGATGAGGCCGCGGCATGCCGAAGCTGAGACAAGGTGAGGCTGAATGGAGAGGGGGGGGGGGGAGGATGGGGGGGGAGGGGGGAGGAGGGGAGGAGGAGGGGAGGCTGAGGCAGGCTGAGGCCGAGGCAGGCTGAGGCTGAGGCTGAGGCTGAGGCAAGCCGAGGCAGGCTGAGGCTGAGGCTGAGGCTGAGGCAGGCTGAGGCTGAGGCAGGCTGAGGCTGAGGCTGACGCAGGCTGAGGCCGAGGCAGGCTGAGGCTGAGACAGGCTGAGGCTGAGGCCGAGGCAGGCTGAGGCTGAGGCTGAGGCTGAGGTTTCCTAAATATTCCTATGGATTCCTAAGGATGCCTAAGGATGCCTTAGGAATCCATAGGGATCCGTAGGATTCCATTGGATCCTAAGGCCGTTGCCACTGCGACTGTCATTGCGAATGCGACTGCAACTGCGAGAACAGCAGAATTCTACAACTGGTGAATGCTTCCAGATATGCTCATACACATCGCTGTTAGGATTCTTTGCCGGGATAATTTCCTCTAGTCGAAGCGTATTGCGGAAGTGTGACCGTTCGGTCTCCATTTCCGGATCACCCCGTCCACCCCCACCCACCTCGATTTTGCGGTGTGGGACTTGTGTGAGGGGCGTCTTCGGGCAGGCGTTCGATGAGCCTGAGATGGTCGGCGGATTTCAGCGGGGTGCAGGACATGCGTGCCGCCTTCGACCAGAAGGTCAAGGACGTCGAGGCTGTGCTCGATCGTGTCGACTACGCCGGATTCGAGGACCTCATCTTACCAGCCTCGAACTTATCCCTATCCCTAAGATTGACACGCCAAAAGGCGATGGCAATCTTAGGGATCCGCCCTCAAAAATAAGGGAATCCCTAAGATTGGCATCGTGATGAGGAGGTGCCCAGCATAGGGATAGGGATATGTTCCAGGCTGGTAATCATCCACGACGCGCACGAGAAAGTGGAGCGCTCCCTCGTGGAGATGGAGGCGCACGTCGCCGAGACGGAGGGCCTCGACGAGGAGACCGTGCTCTCGCACCGGGACGAGCTCGTGTCCATGTACGATTCCTTCTTGCTGGCGTGCGGGGCCAGCAAGATGATCACCCTCCCCGCGTGCCACGATCTCCTCATCGAGAGGGGCCTGCTCACCGCGCCGGGGCACGGCGATCGTCGGATGACCATGCGCGACCTGCTGGACATGGGGGTGTTCCAGGTGTCGGTCGACAAGAACAACGAGTTCATAAGCTTCAAGAAGTTCCTCCACATAGCCTCGGAGATTCGTAGCAGGACCGTGCCAGAGAGGCTCGAGACTCTGGAGGCGGTGTTCAAGAAGGCGGACACGAAGCAAAAAGGATGGATACATCTGGGCAAGGTCCAGGCGATGCTCTGGGAGATGGGCCTGGCCCCTCGGAGTCTCGAGGAGCAGGCCGAGGTCAGCCGCCTGATCGTGGAGGTGGACCGGGACAGTAAGAGTGTGATCGACGTGTCTGGCTTCCAGGACCTGGTGCTGAAGGTCGTCCAGCGCTTCCGGGCGGCCCAGCGCTACAGGCTGCGGAAGCTGCTCGACGGCTGGGGGATCCCGAAGACTGCCATCACGGACTTCCGGCACCAGTTCTACACCATCGACAGCCAGGGCAGCGGCTTCGTCACCGTGCCGGAGCTGTGGAAGGGCGTGGATACCGGAGTGGTGCCCCTCCGCTGCAAGGACGTGGCCGAGCTGGGCGAGGCGGTGGAACACGTGTGCGGTGTGGGGATCCTGGGCATCGAGGAGTACGTCCGGTTCATGTGCCACAGGTGGTTGGCGGGCGACCGGGGAGACCGCCATAGGCAGCCCGCCAGGCCGCTCGTTTCATAGTGCGGAGCACCCCGCCAGGCCACTGGTAATGAGGCCCCGGCGCCAGCAGGACCCACATCTTGGTAGGGGCGTGGAGTGTGATTCTGGCGAGCACCAATATAAAGGCTGCTCACGTTTCAGGTGCGTTGTATTGGCGACTGCGTATACTAGGCTAATTGTGTCTTCAGCACACGTTATCGCGATTGTGGATGATCGCTGGCACCCGCCATAATCAAGGTGATTGCCGGGTTGAGAATTGCATTCTCGAAGCATTGCCCTGGCGCAGATCCTTCGCGCTGTGGGGCCTCGGGGGTGCTTCGCGCCTTGCGCACGTTCCGATCTGTCTTCCAGGCCACGCCTTGTTTGTTGAATTGGCCGATTGTAGATTCGCTTGAATGGCGTCTCTGGCTTGCCTTTAGGTCATTGTTTGTAATCGTGGCCAGTTCTCTGGCGTCGACCGTCCAGGCTTGCTCTCTCCTCGTCCTCTTCTCCTGGCACCTTCTGTGCCAGGGGCGATTTGCTTTCTCTGGGAAGTGATCGTTGCGTAGTTAGGCTCCGACTAGTTCTGCTCTTGTAGATGTTTTGCTAGAGTCTCTGCCGAGAAACATGCACGCTGGCATGCGGTCACTGCGCAGCAGACGTATATGGTAAATAGTGCCTCCAAGCGTTCGTGGCACTTGCTGTTCGTCTGGGGAGCGCCAGGCCCCTGCATCGAGCTCAGCAGACCTGCTGTCGTCGATCCAGTGGCAGCTTGGCGCCGGTGCTGCGAAAAGGAAACGTCACGCATCGTCCAATCCTGTCGAGCCCCAGACGCGGCGATCGGTGGTAAGCATGCGCACCGCGGCCAAGCCATGACAAGAGGCGACTGCTCGAGCTGCGCCTGAGGGCAATACATATATATATATACACACATAAATCTATAGACCTAGATATATCCATATCCATATCCACTGCGTCTAGGAGTTTCGGGCTCCCCTCCCCAGAAACCAGAGGCGCAGTGGGTACATATGAGTAAACATCTGGCCCATGGAGGCTAAATGTTATCCATATCCACTGCATCTCGGCCTTTTGGCGCCCGTCGCCAGAAAGTACACGGCGTAGTGGATATGGATATACATCTAGCCCGCAGCGCTGGCGCCTGAGCCTGGCGAGCACATCCGAACTCAGCCCGTCGCCGAAAGCCAGCAAGACTCAGCCCAAATTCAGAGGAGCAAGACGTCATGATGAGGACACGCTTCAAGATTTGCATTGGAGCGGGCTGGGGGTTTGAGGTGGCCCAGCATCGGTTCCGACCAGCAGCAGGGCGGGGGAGTGAGGTTCGAGCTGATGGGTATGAGCAGGCTTTGTTGCCTCTTGTTTGTCCCCAGGAGCTGTTTTCGGGACCCAGGCGCGTCAAAAACAGATCTGGGGTGAACTGAACGGGCGAAGAACGGTATGACATAAACTTTTTCGTTGTCGGGGGCGCCTGTCTCAGGGCGGCTGGAAGTATAAACTTTCCAGCCGCCCTGGGACAGGCGCCCCCGACAGCGAAAAAGTTGATTTCATTCCGTTCTTCGCTCGCTGGTGAACAGCTGCACCAGATGGACCCCTGGGGACCGATTCTGAATGGATTTGCCCGCATCCCCTGGACAGCTGTTCTCGGGGCCCGTCCAGCTCAGACCACCCTGGCCGCCTCAGGTTTCTCGGCACGCCCACCTGGGCTCCCGAGACGAGCGCCGCTGGGCAGCCCAGCGTCGGAAAGCAAACGATGGCACGAACGTCAACGGTCGCGGGCCGTGCGAAAATTCTCGGATCGGCGCTGGATCCCCCTGAGGAGGAGGAGGAGGAGGAGGAGGAGGAGCCATGGTGCGCGGAGCGCGCCAAGGCCGGCGCCAGAAGCGCCGCCACGGGGGCACCCGAGCCGATCCGAGACATCCGCGCGGACCTCTGGAAATGGATGCGTCTGTGATTGGCTGTTCCCCCAGCTGGTCAGTCCAGGACTCGTGGAACGTGGCATGATCACCGAGCGCGTTCCACTACGTGCAAAAACATCTGAGAAACGCATGTCTGTGTCGATGCCGCACGTCGTAGATCCCCCGAGGCGGATCCAGGCCACTTGCGAGTAGTGACTTTCTCAGCGTGACATCAGTCTCGTCTCGCAGCGGGCAGAGGCCAGCGCACGGAGCTGCAGCAGGAGGGGTGCCTCGGGCCCGACTGCGGATTTTGGACGCCGTGGGTACTTGTTCCAGCGAGTTCGTCGGCTTCTTGCTCTTCGCCAATTTGGCGCTGCACGTCGACCTGTGGTTTTTCCTGGTCCTCCGCGTTTTCTGTGCCGCAGCGTAGCCCGCTCCTGTGCGCTCCGGTGCGTAATTTAGGCCGTTGCATTGACGTTTCGTTCTGACGGCGCGCGGCTGTACCGCTTGCGCTCGCGATCAAAAACAAATTGTTCCAGTGACATGAATCAAAACCCTCTTTGCGACGAAAGTTTTGCAAAAGCAAGATGCGTCTGTCACGGGATACCTTTGGAGGTGGTCAGTTTGTGATAAGGGGTCCGTGAAGCATGTTATGCTTGATGTGATCCAGACATGGTTCATGTCGAAGTGGAAGGCGACGCCGTGTGCAGACCCGCCAGCCGAGTTGTCGTGAGACGAGGCGCGAAGGAGCAGTAGTGCTTAGGCCCTCCTTGCAAAGGGAGCTTCGGGCTCTCGCAGGGCCACTTGAGACCATCCACAAGAAAGGGGGGGCAATGAACGCCTCCCTGTTCAGGATCCCGCCGGAAACTTCCGAACAGGCTCCAAAATCAATCGTAACCCTTCCAAACAGTGCCCAATCATTTTGGAAACTTTTGGGAGGGTAAACGCACCGGTCGAGCGGTCGAGCTCATGCTGTATGGGCGCATGACCTCCAAGGAAAATTGACCACCCGTGGCCGAGAACAGGCGTTCACTAAACGGCCTCGTGCGTGCACTGTTCAACTCTGCCCTGCCTGTTCGATGCCTTCTTTAGGCGCGGCGCTTACTAAACGGCATCGCGTTAGGGAGGGTAGCTGTTTTGCTTCCTATGGCTGGCGCCCCCCCTGGAGAAGATTTCCAGGCCTCGGGGGGCCCTTTGAGGTCCCAGGAGGCCTTCGACGGCCGGTTCGGTGAGGGCCTCGGTGCCCAGCGCTCGGCGTGGCGTTTTCTTCCAAGCCCTCCTGCGCCGGGTTTTCGCTGGAGCTGCCGGGGGAACCCATGCCAAGGAGCACCCTGCTTGCCTCCGGGGTGCCCTGGGTTTCTCGGGTTTGTATGGCTTTGCTATGTGAAGAGTGTCGTCCCCACACCAAAACCAGCGGTCATCCCAGGTTTTCCTGGTTGGGTTTCTTGTGCCAGGTTTCTAGTGGTCGAGGTCCTATTGTAGAGCATTGCGGTCGCGACCTCGTCCTTCTCATCCCGCCTCCCTTCTCCGATCCCCCTCCTCTACATGCTTGCTACCCTCCTGCCTGCCAGATACCATGTTCCCTCCCCCTTGCTGCTGCGATCTGCGACACTGTCGCCACGTTCGAGGGATATTGGGGGGTCCAGCGGAGTGACAGCATACGCGGATTCAGATTCGACCTCGTCATCTTTGTTGTGTTGCGAATTGCGAAATTCATGCCGCTTTGAGGGCTCCTGGGGGGGTCCAGCGGAGTGACGTCATACGACCTCGTCATGTCTGTTGTGCTGCGACTTGCGAAACTCGTGCCGCGTTCGATGGTTGCTGGGTGGTCAGCCGAGTGACGCCATACACGGATTCAGATGCGACCTCACCTTCCTCAGGGGGCTGCGAATTGCGAAATTGCCGTCACGTTCGAGGGTTGCTGGGGGTGTCCAGCGGAGTGATGTCATACGCGGATTCAGATTAGACCTCCTTTTCCTTCGAAGATGCTTGATGGTTCTTGAAGGATTCCCAAGAATTCTCGAGGGTTTCCTGAAGATTCCTGAAGGATTCACCAGGCTTTCTGAAAAGATCTCTGAAGGACTCCTGTGGGTGCATTCAGGGGTCCTGACGGCTCCTGAGGTTGCATGACGGAATCCTGGGGGTCCTGGGGATCCTTTCGGATTTCTGATCGATTCCTTCAGCGATTCTGATGAGATGGCGACGATAACTGTAGCACTGGTGATGACCACGATGATGAATACGACGCTGATGCCGATGATAACGCTGACGATGATGAAGAGAACGGTGACGATGACGAGAGCTGCGATGTCGCCTGGCTTGTCATGGTGCAGTCGTGTCCGCTCCCACTCCTCCCCTACAAAATTGCGCTTGCACAAACACGTAGAGGATGTCCGGCTTCCCGCGGCCAGTCCTGCCACTTCAAGCTCAGCGCTTTGGGTGACAGAGAACAGTGATGATGATGATGATGATGATGATGATGATGATGATGATGATGACGATGATGATGATGCTGGTAATCATGGTGATGTTGTTAATGCTAGTAATGGTGATGATAAGGATTATGATGGGGATCACGGTGGTGATGGTGATGATCATGATGGTGATAGCGGTGGTGATGATGTTGATGATGATGTTGATAATGAGCATGTTGAATAGTATGGTGATGATGATGGTGTTATTGGTGATGGCCATGTTGATGGTGATGATGGTAATGCTCCTGACGATGCTGTTGATACTGGCAGTGGATATGGTTATGATGATGATGGCAATGATGGTACCTGAACTGTGTTCGACGATGACGGTGCTGACATTGGAAGAGGCGATACTGTTGATGATGATGGCGGATAGCCTAACGATGATGATGTTGATGGTAATTAGGATGCAGCTTGTGATGGGGATGCAGGTGATGTTTACGATTATGCTGATCATGTTGCTGCTGCTGATGATGATTACAGTTTTGGGTGATTGTGAACGATGCTGAAACTGATGGTGAGTTCGTTCATGTGGGTGGTCATGATAGTCATGATGATGCTGATGGTGACGTTGCTGATGATGCCGATGCGGGTGCTGATGAACATGAGGATTAGGATGAGGATGAGGATGACGATGAGGATGAGGATCTGATGATGATGATGACGATTATAATGTTAACGATGGTATCGGTGACGAGGAGGTCGATGATCCAGGATGCACGCACGAACATAGGAAACCTCCAGGATTCAGGATGCAGGATGATGATGTGGATGAGGATGAAGATGATTATCGATGCTGATGCCGATGAGGATGATGCTGATGATGATGGTGGGGTGGTGATGATGGAGATGATGCTAATGAAGATGAGGTTGTTGATGCTGACCTTGATGGTGATGATGATGATGACGATGTTGATGATAATTATGCTGTAAATATTGATGGTAAAGGTGCTGCTGATGATGATGCTGATGATACTGGTGCCGATGATGCCGAGGACGATGAGTATCGCCAGCATCCGTCAGGGATCGCCAGAATCCATGGCGTGACAGATTGCCCAGCAAAACCTCGCTTCGCCCGCGCGGACACGCGTCAACATCGGCAAACTCGGAAGGACACCTCTAAGGCTTCGTTCTTCAGAATTATGTCATCAGGGGGATTCCCACAGGGATTCCGAAGCACTGTCGGTGTCGGTGTCGGTGTCCGGGGGGGGGGGGTCGCGGGTCCACGGGTCGTCAGTGCAGGGGTTCGCCCTAGGGGAGAAGGCGTGAGCAGGCGTACCGTGGGGCGGGCCCGCAGTATGAGTGTTGACGTAGTGATTGTTGTTGTTGGTGATCATGTTGTTGTTGCTGTTGCTGTTTTTTGTTGCTTCTTGGTTTGCTTGTTGTTGTTGCTGATAGTTTTCTTGTTGTTGCTGCTGTTGTTGGTGTGGCTGTTGTGGTTGTTGCTGCTGTTGGTGATTGTTGTTGTCGTCGTCCCACTCGCGACCCGGCCCGCGACCCACCCGCGACCCACCCCGCGCCCGCTCCCTCCCTCTTCTCTGCAGCTGCGGGGTGCTGCATCTATCCATCTATCATACTCTGCGGAAGGCTTCGCCACTGCCGAGCCCTTCCACCGAAACAGAGCACGACGCGGGAGGCCCCACCGCCTCGGGCAACCGCTTCGGGCTGCCACGCCCTCTCCTGTGCAGGCAGTTCGAGGCCATGCCGCGGAAGGAGCTGGGCAGGGTCCCAGCGTTCCGCCAGGGTCCTTTTTGATCCGACCGATCCGATTCGAGATCGGTTCTGACCAGCTCGTTCGGAGTCGGTTTCGATGCTCTGACGATCCGATAGGGCCAAATGGATCGCGTGGCGTTGTTATGCATCTTGGCGTCCGATCCGCCGATTCGACGATGACCGCCTGGCGCCATTGACAACCAAAAACATCGTCGGATGTCTGCCTGGTGGCCGGCTTCTATGTGGAGCATCCAGGCGACCTCGCGTGGCGCGCAACAGCTGCACTATCCAGCCCACGCGTCCGCCCCGCAGGCTACGGGACGACGCTCGCGCGCCTTTGACGTAAGCTGGTTCTCGAGTTGCCGCGTCAGGCCTCACGGGACCCTCCTCGGATGTGTCCTCCGCCTGCACGCGGCCGCCGTCGTCGTCGGCACCCGCGGCGCCGACGCGGGGCGCAGGATCCGGCGGATAGAGAGGGCCCGGGGCGAGCGGCCGTGCTTGCTGGTCCTCGTCGACAAGGCGCGTGCCCCTCGACGGACGGGCCGCCAGCTCTGGTTTGACGAACCAACAACACACACCCATACGCATAGGGGGATCGGAGAGGGCTATGGGTGCGTGTTGTCGGATGGGGGTCCCCGCTCGAACGGGAGCGTTCCCCAGGGTCCGACAACCCGCACCCATACCCATAGCCAGTCCTCCCAACGACCCCCCTATGGGTATGGGTGTGTGTTGTTCGTTCGTCATGGTGTGGTTGTGGCAGGAGGGGGTCCGGGGCAACGAGAGGAGGGGGGGGGACCTGGCTCGGGGGGGGGGAACACCAGACGGCGTCGGGACGAGGGTAAGTCCGTTCCAGAGCGTTCTGGAAGGCACCCAGAGCTCTCTGGAACGCTTTGACAAGGCCACGGCGTCCGAGGCATCCTCCAAAGCTGCCGGATCTCAGAGATTCTCGAATTGCCCCTACTGAATGGACCTCGTCCTGGCTTCGTCTTAAAACATCGACCTGTCATCGTTGGCACGTTGCCTCGGGCAAGTCGACACCCAGGGCTTCGGAGGAAGCAGGGGAATGGGGCGAGGGGGAACTCTTTTGTCTCCTGGAGCTGACGCTGGCGCTGGCGCCGGGCTCCTCCACCTCCTCCACCTGCGCTTCCTCTGCTTCCCTTCCCGCTCTCTCCTGCGCTCGCGTGCGTGAGGAGGGGTCAGAGAGCATGGAGGAGGAGGAGGAGGAGGAGGAGGAAGAGGAGGAGGAGGATCAGGGTGGAAAAAGGGGGTTGGTGGCGGGCTGGGAAGTGGGTGGGAAGCTGCTGCGTGCAGCCAGTCTCGGCCCTGCCGCCAGGCTTTCCCCTCGATGCACGGTAGTTGATGGTTCCTCCCGGTGCCAGGGAAAGCAGCGGCGTGCAGTTGTTTCGCTAAGATCCGCCCCTTTGCTACCTCCCCTTCGCCCACCGCGAGAGGATGAATGGGGGGACCGAGGAGGAGGAGCAGGAAGAGGCGAGAGACGAGGAGAAGGATCGAGTTTGTTGGAGCATTTTGTTGTTTACCATTTGTGTGTCCTCGGGCCTAAGGAGGCATCTGGAGAAAGGGGGGAGGAGGTGATTAGATGTGCCTACGTGTTTCCAGGCGGAGCCCGAACTGTTTTCAACGGGTCTTATTAGATTTGATTGACTGGCGAGCTAGTCTCATCCGCTATGTGTCCGTCTGATATTCGGCCGCCGAGTTGACGGTTGATGGCGCAACGCATGGCAGACCGATCATGACGTCTGTTTCCCCGACCGCGCAACAACCTACAGTGGAGGTCCATGCCAAGATACACTTTGCTTGCCTCCAGGGTGCCCTGGGTTTCTTTGGGTCGATGGTCTTGCTCTGGAAGGCGTGACATTCCACACCAGAAATCGATGGACGTCCTGGGGTTCCAGGGTTGGGTTTCTTGCGGAAGGTTTCTTGCGGTCGAGCCCCTACTGTAAGCACATTGTCCAGGCCTGACCGTGTAAAAGGGGATCTAGCGCATCAGCCCATGCATCTCGCATCCGGTCTTCCCGCGGGCCTCTTGGTAATTACTCGGAGGCCGGAGGCGGCAGTGTCGAGCAGAGGCGACCAGCGGCGGCGTGGCCGAAACCAGCTGCGTGCAGCAAACCTCGTGCCCCCCCGTGTGCTGAGACGCAGGTTCCCCCTACGACACGGTAGGCGATGTAGACGCGAATTGATATGCTGATGACGGTATTTCCGTGTTGTGTTGTGTCTATGCCGTCGCCATCGTAAGCACGCACCCCAGCGTTGTGTGCCGGTCTGTGTCGGATATATATATATATATACATATATACACATATGTATGGATACATGTATGTATGTATGTATGTATGTATGTATGTATGTATGCATGAATGTATGCATGTATGTATGTATGTATGCATGTATGTGTATGTGTATGTGTGTATGTGTGTATGTGTGTATGTATGTATGTTTATTTGTATGTATGTGTGTATGTATGCATGTATGTATGTATGTATGTATGTATGTATGTATGTATGTATGTATGTATGTATGTATGTATGTATGTATGTATGTATGTGTGTATGCATGCATGCATGCATGCATGCATGTATATATATATGTATAAAACATCATCTGTATATATCTACATATGTATCGAAGGTTTTGTTTGTAGTTCAGCCCGGCTTGAGCACCGGCCTAGAGTTTGTGATTGCGGCTCCGGCTCCTGAACCTTTTCCCTTTTTCAGTACCCCCCCCTTGTGGTCCGACCCGATGGAGCCCCTTCGTCGCTCGAGGTAGGAGGGTTTGGGTAGGTTTCGGTCCTTGCTTCCGAGCGGCATCCGCTTGCCCGCCTCGCCGGTCGTGGCCGGGCTCATCCTGGGCCCAGGGTCGGGCTGGCTGGGATCGGTGGTGTTGCCAGTCGGCGTCGCCCGAGTTTTGGTGGAGGTGGGCGTTATGATTAAGTCGGGCATGTACCTCTACAGGAGGAATATTCAACAAATAATTGAATCATAGTTTGGGGACGGTATGCCTACTATCTGTTCGATTATTCTTGGGCCTTGTTTTGTTGTTGCTATTTTTCATTCGTCGTCCAAAATCCGCCTGCAGGAGGCCATGCCCGACCTGATGCTGTGAATCTCTCGACCCCATCGGCCTGCGCATCTGCTGCTGCAGCTGCTGCTGCTGCCCCCGTCTGCCACCCGAGCCTCCCGCAGCTCCTGCTCCTCCTTTAAACTCACCGTCCTCCTCGAGCTCCCTCGCGCCCGGGCAGAGGGCCCCAGACGATTCTCGGGCCGGCAGCATGGCCCCACCCACCCCGAGCTTCCTCCTCCTCCTATCTGGACGCCCGAAATGGGTACGGAAAGAATGGGTACGATGCCCAACAGCAGTTCCTGTTCATTTTGAACAGGGCTCGCTGCCCGCGCCGCCGCGGCCTGTGTCCACTGGAGACAGAAGGCCGCCTGCTCAACAGCGGCCGCTGTTGGTTTGGGACAACATTTGTTGTTGGGAATTGTACTCATTTTTTCCGTACCCATCTCGGGCTTCCAAATCCTATTCCGCCTCACCTTTTACCTTTGCAGCCCCACTCTACTGCTCTGCATCCTTTTTCCTTCCTCAAGCCGACCGGCCAGACCTGGCCGGGAGCCCGTTCAGACCCAGATATCGAGGCGAATCCAGCCACGAGGCCCAGACCGAGAAATAATGAGACAGCTCGCCGCTTGGGCACCACCGCCAGCCCAAACAGTACAGAAGCCATGCGCCAGACTGCAGCGCGTCGCTTGGGCAAGCACTCGAGAGTGCAAGGCCGAAACATCAACGCATACGACTATGACGCAGAAAGCAGAGAACATCACGATTGCGAAGCAGGACGAATAATGAAGCGCCCCACGACTGATTCAGAACAAACACAGCACTGGCGAGGAGGATGAGGAGGAGGATGAGGAGAAGGAGGAGGAGGAGAGGAGGGAAATACTCGATGACTAGGAGGGGGACGTGTGGTATGTGGCCTCCAAGTCTTAATGCAACCATCTTTACAGAAGCCGGGCCCACTGCAGCTTGGGTCGGCTGCGTCTCATGCCAATATGTTGGTCCATATGTCCCTGGTTCGTGTACACGAGATCATACACTGATACTCTTCGGCAAAACCTACTTTTTGCGTAGGCTTGCGTCTGCCTCTTGCGCAATGTCGCCCTGAAGCGACCCGCCCGAGTCAAAGACAAAACCGTGGCGTTCGGCCACCCCCAGCCCAAACGGCGATAACTCATCAGGCGTAGGCCTTCAGAGCGTGCCAGGAATACCTATGTGTTTGTGCGTGTGCGTGCGAGTGTGTATGTATGTATGTGTGTGTGGTGTGCGTGCTATGTGTGTGTGTCGTCTGTATGTGTTCTGGTATATGGCGCTGCCCCCCTCTGAGCCCAGTGCGCGCGGGGCCCCGGCCGCTGCACCTGCTTTCCCTCGCCCCGTCGTTGCGCGCGAGGCCGCGACCGCCAAAACATTTTGTGCGTGTGCGCGAGCGTGTGTGTGTGTGTGTGTGTTTGTTCGGTGGGTGCCTCTGTGTGTGTGCGTGTGAGTTTCTGCGTGCGCCTGCCCCGTTCGGACCAGCCATCTGCTGCGGTAGGTGGACCCCGCTCATGAGCGTGCTGTGGCTCGGCTGCCAAGACGTGTGCCGCCACCTCACCGTGTGTGTGTGTGTGTGTGGTGCATAGGTGTGTGCACCGCGCCTCCCAGTCGGCCGAAGACCTGCAGGGAGCTCGGCGAGGGCGCTCTGTGCGCACGGGGCGCCACGGCGCCCTGCGGCTGCCGGTCCAGCCGGGGCGCGCCTGGCCGTGCAGCTGAGAGGTGCTTTGGGGTGCGGCGGGCACGTTCGCTCGGGAGCAAGTCACGGGGGCCTGTGTGTAGCCTCGCAAGTGTGTGTCTTTAGCGTTGATTCGCGTCTGGGAGTCGATGAAATAGCGCCAGTTTAGCGTCGGTTAGCATCGATTTAGCGTTGATCAGCGTCGATTTAACGTCGATTCGCAAGAGCCAACAAGATGGAATGGGAAGCTCCCATGAGTTGCTACCGAACGTTCGTGAAGGAATGTGCCCAGAAGGCTTCAGACCCTAGGAAGGTTCCTTGTCTGATGAGGGTGGCGGTGGTGTCCATGGCCCAGCCTTAGGTGGTGTTCCAGCAGTTTTCCGACCCTGCGTTCCTTATCCAGTGGTTCTTTCTCCAATGCCCTCATTGTAGGGTTCACTTCATTTTCAAGAGGGGCCCGATGTTCTCGCACAAGACAGATTGCAAAAGCATGAGCACCCCGATCTCCGAGCGGATTTCTCGGATCGGCGCTAGGCCCCCCCTGGCGGCGCCTCTCAACAGGGAGGGGGCCCAGCGCCGATCCGAGAAATTCGCCTGGACCTCCGAAAGGATATGTTTATGCAGTTTTTCGTTCGTCCAGAAAGGGGCTTGCTGTTCCGGAAGTCCATCCAGGGGCGTCCCTCGTGCGTCTGGGCGCAGCCTGGGCCTCAAGAGGAGCTTCGTTCCTTCTTGCTGGGCTCCTTGTGTCAAAAAGCCGTGGCTGCACACCAAGCTCCTCGGACGACTGGGCGGCTCGGCGTGCACTTCGAGTGCCTCCCGTGGCTCCTGCCGTTCCCCTCCCGCGCGCGCGCGCGACCGCGCCGGCCGTTTTTGGCTTCAGGCCGGCACCCCATCGGGCGCCGGGGGCAGTTATCTTTGCACCGTACACTATGTGGCGGGGTGGGGGGAACACCGGGCCGCACGAAGGGCAGGATAGGGAAAGGGAGGGCTACGACAAATCTGCTGCATGCAGTTGGTTTTTCCCCTGCCGCCGGGCCCATTCCTCGACACATGGGCGCCTCCTGGCGCCAGGAGGCGCCAGGGAAACCGGCTACGTGAGCTGATTCTCTGCCTGACCCTCAATGGCAGGAGGTGGGTGTTTTCTTCCTGTGTCGTCGGCTGGGGGCAGCTCGCGCGCTCCTCGACGGCCCAGGAGCGGTCTTAGGATAAAAAGGGCTGGTCGGCATGAAGGGGTCGGACGGTCCGTGTGGCCCCTGCGTTGAACAACGGCACCCTTGCGGCAGGAGGGCCTCGACAGTTTTGCAGTCAAACCGCATAGTCAGGATGGGCAGCCTTCCTAAGGGTGCCTCCTTGCCTCCTTGCCTCCTTGACCACTTTTGCTTGGCCGCGCCCCGCTCGAAAAGCTTCGAAATGGGCGTCCAAGGCCCTTACATCCTTGTGAGACGGGTCGACTGTATAAGGTTACGACGCAGGGCCACGATGGGGGGGGATCGGGATAAGGAGATCGTTTGGGGTCACGGATAGGGATATAGGGCGAGGGAGATAGGGATAGGGAATCTATAATGATCGGGATGGGGATGCGGATGGGGCCACGGGAGGGGATCGAAGACAATGGGAGGGGAGACGACGCGAGACTGCGGGAGACGACGGGAGACCTTGGGAGACAGCGCGAGGCAGCGGGGGACAACGGAAGACGACAGCGGGAAGCAACGCTGCCCGCCCGTTTCCTGCTCTTGCAGGCCACCTCGTTTTGCTTCTGAGAGAAGTGATGCTTTTGCAGAGCAGCTGTTGAGGACAAATATCATGGCGCTAAGATCGCAGAGCGGATTTCGTTTGGAAAACGAAAGGGTGGGCCGGAGGTGTCCTGGAGAATTTCGTTCTGGATTTCGAGCTGAATTTCGTGCTGATTTGTTCGGTCAGGACTTAAGACCAAAAAGATTCCGCGCGAAAATCACTTCGTTTTTCGCTCGCCGTTTCGGGCAAAACCCCGCGCAGAAATCCACTGCAGCACGTCTGCAAGGCCAGCGCAATGAAAAATCATGGAATCGGATGTCTCGGGAGGAGGCGTGCATGGGGAAGGCGGGAGGGCCGAGGTTTTCACGCGCGTCTGTCCCTGTTTGGTTTCGAGGGCCTCGGGAGACCTCGCATGGGGGAGCGAGAGAGGAGAGGGGAGGGTGTGGCGAACCGGAGGCGAGGGGGAGAGGGAGTTGAGGGAGGACGGGGGGAGGGGGGGGAGGGGGGGGGGAGGGAGGAGGAGGGGAAGAGTGAGGGAGGTTGGGGAGGGGGAGGATGAGGAGGGAGGGTGGAGGTACAGGAGGTGGTGCTGACCCTCGCGTTATCGGGCCTCAAGTGCTGTTCATGGCGGATTTCGTGAGGCCGTGACGCTGTGTTGCCAAGCCAGGAAGGATGGAGGGAGAGGAGCCACCCAGACTCTGACTTCGCACACTCAGCTTCGATGGGACTCCGCTCAGTCCTCTTCCAATTCACACACACACACACACCGCTTACCTATACCGAGACTGTCTTGCACTCGCACCGTGAGAACTCAGATCCAAGCGTGCCGAGCTGTGCCGTATGCAGATTCATACACACAGTCCGCCAACATTCCGATCATGCACCTTCAGACTGACTCGTATGCAAACTCTCTCACCAAGGATCACCACGACGACTTGCGCACCACACGAGGGAGCCGCCAGGGGGTAGGATACTTGCCTGTTCGCGCCCAAAGTCTTGGGACCTCCAGGACGTCTGAAGCGAAACGCTGGTTATGGTCTTCCCAACGCTTTTGTTTTGCGATTCGCATGACCATTGTGATGTAGCCAGGGTCTCACTTGGGTACAGCACTAGGGAGAAACCTGCCCGTTCGCGCCCAGATTGCGGGGAGGTCTCGAGCGAAACGCTGGGATGGGCTTCGCCAACGCCTGCGTGTTGGTGAAATCCCGATGACAACCGCGATGAAGCAAGCATGGACGGACATGTGCCCGTGAGCGTCCGGATCGCGGGGACGTCTCGACCGACACGCTTGTTTTGGCCTTTCCCGCTCCTCTGCCTCGAGGGCCCCAAGCCAAACTCCCGCCGCGACGTAGCAGGTACGCCCGCTCCTCTATCTCTGGGGCCCCGGTCCCACCGCGACGCGGCAGGCACGGCAACTGGGGACCCCCCTGGGGGAGCCGCCTCAGGGATACAGTCACGCCGCTGAAGTAAGGAGCCCTTCTCTGGCTCATGGCGGGGGGGGGGGCTTGGTGGTCCTCGGGCCGTTCCTCGGATGACCTCCGGGCCGGGGCTGCGATCTTCGTGGTCGAGGCTCGCCATGCCCAGGGGCAGCGGCACGGCGGCTGCGGGAGACGTGCCCCCTTCGCGCGCAGTCTGTGGGAAAGTCGTAGGCGAAACGCTGCTTTGGGTCTGCACGGTTCCTGCCTTGTGAGGGCCCCGTTGTCACCGCGAGGCAGCGGGCCTGCAGGTACGTAGCACTTGGCGTTCTGTATGGTAGCACGACGGCTGCAGGACACGTGCCCACACGCGCGCGCAATTTGCGGGAAAGTCTCAAGCGAAACGCTGGTTAGGGTCTCCACGGCTCCTGCGTTGTGAGGGCCCTATGGTCTCACTGCGATGCAGCGGGCATGCGTAGCAGCGGCGTTCTCCAGGGTAGCACGACGACTGTAGGAAACGTGTCCATTCGTGCGCATGTTGCGGGAAAGTCTCAAGCGAAGTGCTGGTTTGGGTCACCGCGACGCAGCGGGCATGAGTAGCACTTGGGACTCCCACGGGAAGCCGCCATGCGGTGTTGAACTTGTCCCCCGTTTGCGCACGACTCATGGACCCCTCTGAGCATTTGTTTTGAGAGGGGGGATTCGAGGCTCCTCCGAGTAATTTCCCCGGGGGGGGGGGCGCGTGGTTCAGTCCCTCCCGCTTCTCTGCCAAGGGAAGGGGGGGGGGGGGGGGAGAGGTTCAGGGGGAAGGGGGGCGCCCTGGTTTCTGAGCTCCCCGTTAGGATGACCTTCAGGGCGGGAGGGTTTTACTTGGCGAGGGGGGGGGGGGGTCCGCCTTCTCATCCTCATCCTCCCTTCCCCTCCTACTTCTCATCCCTCTCCTCCTCCTCCTTCTCCTCCTCATCCTCCTCCTCCTCCTCATTTTCCTCCTTCTCCTCCTCCTCCTCCTCCTCCTCCTCCTCCTCCTCCTCCTCCTCCTCCTCCCCCTTCCACCCCGGGGCAAAGGGGGGGGGCCTGGTTTCTCACCATCTTCAAATTGCTAAAGGCCAGCGACGGTGGATCGTGCCCCCACCCATATTCCATCCTGCCATCCTCGTCCTCCTCGATCTCCTTTCCGATCTCCTCCTCCTCCTCCTCATCCTCCTCCTGCTAACTCCTCCTCCTCCTCGATCCGTCCTCCTCCTCGATCCGTCCTCCTCCTCGATCCATCCTCCTCCTCCTCCTCATCCTCCTCCTCCTCCTCCTCCTCCTCCTCCTCCTCCTCCTCCTCCTCCTTCTCCTCCTCCCCTCTTCCTCCTCCTCCTCCTCCCTCCTCCTCCTCCTCCGTCCTCCTGTCCCTCCCTCCGCCCTCCTCCTCCTTTGTCCCTCCTCTCTCCTCCTCTTCGATCCCCTCCGCCTCGGCCTCCTCGACCTCCTGCACTCCCTCGGAGAGCACGCCGTGCGGGGCCAGGCAGCACTAAGACGCCGCCCAGCGCCCGCGGCCGTCATGCTGGGCCGCGGCTGGGGCCTGGCCGTGGCGGTGTGCCTCCGGCTCAGTGGAGGGGGCTGCCAGGCCAGCAGGCCAGGGCCAGGTCTGCCTGCCTCCGGAAGACCAGTGAAGCAGTCCGTGGCACAGGCCCACACATCGAGTGGCCTTCGGCCCATGCCGCCACCGTGCCTGGGCTTGTGGGCTCGGGCCCTCCTCTGGGCCCGAAGGAGTCACGCGGGGGAAGGCGCGCGAGGGCCACGAAGGTTTGAGAGCGGGGGGTCCGGGCCCCCTAAAGACTCCTCAAGAGTGAGGATTGAGGCTTAGAAGATTGGGCCCAGGAACTGAGCACACCCCCACTCCGTATCCAGCGGCAAGGTAGTGGATCTGGGGCATATGCCAAATACCGTTTTCATGTTCTAGCCACAAGCGTCTGTGAACACATTGGGTGCCGCTGCGTATGTAGAGACGCTCGGGGTGAGTACGTCGATGGGCAGTGCGGCCCCTGCGTGCGGCGAAGTGGAGGGTCGGAGTAAGGGTAGCTCCGTCTGCGGTGCCTTCCTGTCCTAGGGCAGGTCCCACAGGGTATTTTTTACGCTTCGCGTATCCCCACCAGCCCATCTCACAGCAGCAACTCTTGCGAAGCATGCCGACAGTCGTGTTTTTCAGGCGTGTGTCCGCTTGGCCCCGCATATCTCCCCTGTTCCTCCTTCCTCCCGCCTCCTTGTACATCCTCCTTGTGGGGGTAGCGGGAGAAGGACGAGGCGGAGGAGGAGGGAGAGAAAGCGCTCCTCGTGATTTGAGTCGTTTGGGGTTTCTCGTCCTGGTGTGAGTCGTTCGGGCCCTTCTTCCTGGTGTGAGTCGTTCGGGCTCTTCGTGGTGTGAGTCGTTCGGGCTCTTCGTCCTGGTGTGAGTCGTTCGGGCTTCTCGTGGTGTGAGTTGTTCGGGCCCCTCATCCTGGTGTGAGTCGTTCGGGCCCCTCCTCCTGGTGTGACTCGTTCGGGCTCCTCGTGGTGTGAGTCGTTCGGGCCCCGCGTCGTGGTGTGAGTCGTTCGGGCTCCTCGTGGTGTGAGTCGTTCGGGCGCCTCGTCCGGGTGTGAGTCGTTCGGGCCCCTCGTTGTGGTGTGAGTCGTTCGGGCTCTTCGTGGTGTGAGTCGTTCGGGCCCCTCGTCCTGGTGTGAGTCGTTCGGGCTCCTCGTGGGGCCTCTTGGGTGCCTCTTGGAGCCTCTTGGGGCCTCTTGGGGGCCTCTTGGGGCCTTTGGGGGCCTCTTGGGGGCCTCTTGGGGCCTCTTGGGCCTCTTGGGGGCCTCTTGGGGGCCTCTTGGGGGCCTCTTGGGGCCTCTTGGGGGCCTCTTGGGGGCCTCTTGGAGGCCTCTTGGGAGCCTCCTGGGGGCCTCTTGGGGCCATCTTGGGGCCTCTTGCGACCTCCTCAGAAGCGCAAATGAGCGCTGCCCCCTGAGAAGGACAAAATGAGCCCAAAACCTTTGTAAAATCAATGATTTTGCTAGGAAGGAAGATGAATGCGGCCCCCTCAGAAGGCCAAAATGTGGCCAAAACCGTAGTAAAATCAATGATTTTGGCTTCAAAGAAGAGCAGAGGGGCCAATCTACCTCCCCCCCTCGAGAGCAGAATCCTCGTGAGGGTCGTCGTTTTTTGGCCCTCCCAGGAGTCGAAGAAGACCCCCTTGATCCCACTCGGCCCGCCCTCTCCAGGTCCAGGGGAGGGGGTAGGGGGAGGGGTAAACCCCTCCCCGAAGGGGAAGATAGGGGGTTAGGGGGTTGAGAACAGAGAGAGCTCCCTAAACCACTCACGCCCAAAGGGCTGGTGGGACTCCGAGGCCGAGCTCCCCGTCGCCCTTTCGCCAACCTCAACCTCATCCACCCCCCCTCCTCCGCCTCCATCCGCCTCCTCCTAAATCCTGCGTCCTCCATCTTCACCTCATCCTCCACCTCCTCCCCCTCCCCCTCCACCGCTACCTCCTCCTCCCCCTCCTCCTCCTCCTCCTCCTCCTCCTCCTCCTCCTCCTTCGCCTTCATCCGCCTCCTCAGCCGTCCTACGTCCTCCATCTCCGCCACCTCCTCCACCTCCTCCACCTCCTCCCCCACCGCTGCCTCCTCCTCCTGCAGGTGGCGGGCGGCTCCCCAGACCTCGCGCCGTGCATCGTCGGGGGGCCTCGTCGGCCCCCCCCCTGGATCGGCGTCTTCTCTCGTGCCTTTCGCGGGCCCGATGCGGACTCGACGCGGATTTTGCGCGGATTCGGAATTCGACGCGGGTTCGACGAGTCCGATACGAATCCGGCACGGCCTCGACTCGGATAGGGCCGCGGCGGGACTGACGGAGACCCCCAAAGATGCAACACAACAGACCCTTTGGCCGTCGCGAATACAAATCACATAATCACAGCCTCAACTGCCGCGGTACGCCCGTTCTGGGACGCCGCAACACGCAGCGTGCTCAAAGCGTCCGCGTCAACACGCTGCGTGTTGGCTCAACGAACTGGCCCACGTTTTGGCGCACGTCTCCCAGACCCCCGACGTTCTGATGTTTAATGACGCGACTTCCAGAGGTCTGGACCCATTCCCTGGGACCAGTATTTCATCCTGAGTCTTGTTTGACGGTCCCCAGGCCGAGCCATGGGCCCCCAGAGGCCGATTATCGTGGAAAACCTACCGTTGTGTTTTTTTCACAGCGCGAGGGGGTCTGGGATCGCGTCGGTCCAACGTGTTCAGTCTACGTGTTGAGCTCCGCATCCGTACGCTACGTGTTGCGTGTTGCGTATCGGGGCGACGCGAAGATCGCTACCTGCGGCCTTTGACTGTCTGCGTCTGGGGGACCCTGGGGCCATGAATTATCGCATAGAAGATCGAATGCAGAATTGAGTGACCCTAACATTAATGTATGTGTAGAATTTCGGAGACCTGCGCGGAGTGTTCTTAGATTTGCGAGCATTGTATGTTTTTCTTTCGTTTGTGTTTTCGCAGATTTCGGCCCCTGGGGGCCCTCGCCGGGCCTCGAGACCGTCAAAAAACGACTCAGGACGAAAAACTGGTCATGGATAATGGGTCAAGACTTCGGGGACCGCGCGTTGAACAAATCACGACCTCGGATCTCTGGGGAAGCCCCGACCTCTTCCCCGGGACCGGGTTTTTTATCCTCCGTCGTTTTGTTGACGGTCCCCCGGGGCCGGGCGGCGATGGTCCCCAGGGGCTGAAAGCAGCAGCGAAGTCTTCCCCGTTCTGTGTCTATACGGCGCGATCTCGTCTGGGCTTAAGTTGGGCCTGTCCCTCGGCAGAGATGAATATTCAAAACTAGTTGTTAAGAATAGTCTGGGGACGATTGTTTGACATTTTGTTTCATGTTTTATGTATGTTTGATGTATTTTCATTTTTTCTTCCAAAATCCGCCTGTAGGGGGACACGCCCGACCTAAATCTGGGCACATCTGTCCCCGTCTGGTCTTGCCCCTGTCCCGGCCCCGTCTTCTGCTCGGCGGCGAGCGAGGGGGGGTCAGTGAGAAGGAGGAGGCCTGCTCAGGAGCCTCGGTAGGCCTCTGGCCTCCGGGGAAGTTTTCGGAGGACGCAGACCAGAACCTCTCCGAGGGCGCGAGGGCTTCGAGAAGTCGTCGCCTTCTGCGAGGGCCTTCTCCGTCTTACTCCCCCCCCCCCGCTCGCGGGCGATCTGCGGGAGGATGGGGTCGATCGCTCGAGCAGCAGCCTGGAGGAAGGAGCGCACGCAGCTCAGGAACGAGACGTCCGACGAGGAGCATCGAGGGGACATGTGCGATGAGGGGTGGGGGGTAGAGAGGGCGAGAAATGAGGAGGGCGAGGAGGAGGAGGGCAAGGAGGGCGAGGAGCAGAGCGAGGAGGAATAGGATCCGAAAGAGGGGGGCGAGGAGGAGGAGAGGAGCGAGGAGGAGCAGGAGCAGGCACGAGGGGGAGCGGCTTGGGCGCGGCGGGGCGCGCAGGGGCGGAGGCAGCAGGAGGAGGCCGCCCGCCGCCCGCCGCTGGCCTGGAGAGCCCCCCGCCCAGGGGCCCAGGAGTCCGGCCTCCGGCCCTCCCCCGGCCCGTGCCTCTGCCTCCTTCTTGGAGCCTGCGTCTTGGGGAGGGAGGAGGAGGGAGGAGGGAGGAAGAGGAGGAGGAGGAGGAGGAGGGGGAGGAGGACGAGGAGGAGGAGGAGGAGGAGGAGGAGGAGGAGGAGGAGGGAGGAGGAGGGAGGAGGGAGGAGGGAGGAGGGAGGAAGGAGGAAGGAGGAGGGAGGGGAAGAGAGGAGGAGGAGGAGGAGGAGGAGGAGGAGGAGGAGGAGGAGGAGGAGGAGGAGGAGAGCATGCGACGTACGCAGGGAGTGCAGTCCATGACCCAAGGGTCCAGCGCGTTGGAAACATCGGGACGGAGGCGTTTCGCAAACTTCGGTCTCTGGGGGCCTTCGCCGCTCGCCAGGGACCGTCAAAAGACGACTCAGGATGAAAAGCCGGTCCTGGGGAATCTGCAAAGATTTCCTTGGACCGCGCATTGAAAAAATCACGACATCGGAATTCTGGGGATAGGATGACCGACCGGCCAAGATGCCTTCTCGTGCCCACCCCGTCCCGTCGTCAGGGACGTCGCATCCCCCATGTGACGGTGGGAACTCTTGGCATCGCTCGGACGTGTGCCTTTTCCTCTCGGCGAGGACCATCGAAGAGCAGCTTGGGTTTTCTTGCGAAGAGAAGCACGCACGAGACCGAAAACCGCACGGGGAGAATGGGCGTCCGAGTGATGGTGGGAGATGGCCGCCGCCGCCGGCCCAGAGCGTCCCCTTCCCCTCCCCCGTCCCGGGGGCCCAGGAGGTGCCAGTCTCCGGCCTTTGCCCGTGTTCCTCGGCCCCTTCTCCAGGCTTGCGGAGGACGACTAATGGAGAGGAGGCATGTTGCCAAATAGTTTCCAGATGTCTTACACATGTTTTGAACATGCTAAAAACCTCTTTGTAATATTTTCCCACATGTCAACACATCAAAAGTTCAATGATAGGGCTGTTAGGGTGTCCACTGTCGTGGCATCCACAACTTTAGGCGCTCGTTTTGGGGTGCTTTCTGGGGCCCACCAAATGGATCGGTTCGACTCTGGTTCGACCCACGGTTGGACTCAAGTTTGACTCAAGTTCGACTCAGGTTCGACTGAGGCTCGACTCAGGTTCGACTCAGGTTCGAGTCGGGTTCGACTCGGGTTCGACTCAGGCTCGACTCGGGCTCGACTCAGGCTCGACGGGCGTTCGAGGCAGCTTCGACGCACGTGTGGAGCGAGTGTCTCCAGGGAGGTCCCCAGAATGAACATCCAACCTGCTTGTATCCGGCTGGGGAGAGTATGCTGCGCATTGAGTGAGGTCGTTGATGAGATGAACGATGAGGCTGTGATGATTCTTTTGATTCTGAGCTGGCCAAGATGCCCACCTATAGTGCCCACCCCGTCCCGTCTTCAGGGACTTCGCATCCACCTATGATGCTGGGATGCGAAGGCGGCCCGCCACCCCCGTTCCTTGGCCCCTTCCTGGGGGCCGGCTGGGGGTCCGCACTGAGATCTCGTCGCTGCTTACCAGTTTGAAACATATCCCTATCCCTATGTTCGACATCACCTTACCTCAATGCCGATCTTAAGGGTTCCCTCAGTTTCTGAGGGCCTATCCCTAAGAGTGTCCTCGCTTTTTTCTCGCCCATTCTAGGGATAGGGATAAGATCGAGGCTGGTTAGCTGCAGCTTTTTCGCGACGGGGTGTTCTTCGCCCAGGCTCGGGCCCCCGGGCCATCAGAGATCGATGCGTGACGAACCCACAGCACACACCCATACCCACAGGGGGATCGGAGAGGGCTAGGGGTGCGTGTTGTCGGATGGGGGTCCCCGCTCGAGCGGGAGCGCTCCCCAGGGTCCGACAGCCCGCACCCACACCCACAGCCAGTCCTCCTCCCAACGACCCCCCTATGGGTGTGGGTGTGTGCTGTTCGTTCGTCAGTGCGCCTCGAGACATGATGCAGGAAGATGGGGTCCGGGGCCCGGGTCGTGATTTTGGGCGATGATTCAATGTTTGGCAACGTCGGATCTCAGGGTGAGTCAGCCACGCGCAGAAGGGGAAGGGGGAGGAGCAGACTTCTTTTGGGAGGAGGCTGCTTCTTAGAAGGCGAGGCCAGCGCCCTCTAAAGAGCAGCCTCTTTCTAAGAAGCCTTCCCCCCTCCCCCCTACATCCTTGTGCGCGCCGCCATCCGAGGTGGCCCCAGCACTGGTTCCGGCGAGAAGGGAGGGTGGGCAAGGTCTGAGGTTCTGGGTTCGAGGAGGTTTTTGGCTTGTTTGGGCCGCCAGGGGCCCTGACGGCAAACAACGAACAAAAAACACAACAAGCAGAAGCTGGCTCGCGGAATCCAACTTCACCTGCGCACCCGGGATGGTGGGTGCGCAGGTGAAGTTGGATTCCGCCCCCGTCGCCCTGATGAGGAGGGAGGAGCGAGGAGGAGAGGAAGGAGGAGGCGGGAGGATCGAGGAGGAGGGGGGGAAGGAGGAGGGCAAGGAGGGGAATGAGGAGGACGAGCAGGAGGAGGAGGAGGAGGAGGAGGAGGAGGAGGAGGAGGAGGAGGAGGAGGAGACGAGAGGGAAGAGGACGAGGAGGACGAGGCGGCGGAGGGGGAGCGGAGGAGGGGGGAGTAGGGCGAGGAGGAGGAGGAGGAGGAGGACGACGACGAGGAGGACGAGGACGAGGACGAGGAGGAGGAGGAGGAGGAGGACTGAGGAGGAGGAGGAGGAGGACGAGGAGGACGAGGAGGACGAGGTGGACGAGGAGGGGCGCGGGGAGGAGCACGAGGAGGAGGAGGAGGAGGAGGAGGAGGAGGAGGACGAGGAGGAGGAGGAGGACGGGAGGAGGAGAATGACGGGGGAGGAGCAGGAGGAGGAGGAGCACGAGGAGCACGAGGAGCACGAGGGGGAGAAGCAGGAGGAGGAGGAGGAGGAGGAGGAGGAGGAGGAGGAGGAGTTTGTTGTTTCTCGACATGTGGCAGCCTCGTCGGGAGGGCGGACTCCCGGGCCCCGCGCGTCGCCCCCGGGGGGTGCCTGGCGCGCCTGGCCGCCCCGGAGCCGAAGCCCCTCGCCGCGGGCAACCTGAGCAGGCTGGGGGCCGGGAGCAGCGACGGGCAGCTGTCTGGAGCGGCCCCGCCGTGCGTCTCTTCGGGGGCAACGGCAGGGGGGCATCGGCATCGGGGGAGGGGGGATGCATCGACCCCCAATCGCCCATGGATCGCAGACAGGGGCCCGAGAGCCCCAGCCCGCCCAGGAAGGTGCGGAGTCACTATTGGGGGCCTATCGCCGGTCTGTCGGCGATGCATCGTCGATTCCAGGCCGATGCATGTCCCCCTATGCCAGTCCCCCCGATCGTTGCCCCTGATCTTTGCGTGATATCCGGCCCTGTGCCTCCCTCAGTCGAAAGAGAAACAAATATTCACATAAACTTGTGGCGCTCCGCCCAGATTTCTTGGATCCGCGCTTGACCCCCCCCCCTGGCGGCGCCTCCTCGCGCGCTCTGCGCGCCAGGGAGGGGGTGTCTGGCGCAGAGCCAAGAGATCCGCACGGAGCGCCAAAAGTGTATGTCCACGCCGTTTTTTATTATTCGACCTGCTAACCGTAGTGACTGTGTAGACACATGCGGCCCTAGCGGGCCCCTCTAGATGAGCACTGGAGGCCCAGCTGGGCCTAGATGTGGACCGTGCGTGTTGAGTCTGTACTGTAGCATTTTGGCTTGCTTCGGGTGAGGAAAGGTGGGGCGGGGGCCCCACACTCGAAGCCACCTGCTTTGGTAGAGCGGAGCGGGCCGCGCGATAGCAGGAGCTGTTGCAGGGAGGCACTCGGGCGAGTGCCGGCGGCACGCTGACAGATGAACACGGACGCTGGGCAGTCAGGGGGTATCAGGAGATTCGCCGGCAACGGAGCCGACGCATATCGAGACTACCGTATCTGGAAAAAATGGGCTCGTGCGTACATCATCGTACAGCGGGCAAAAGGGACACCGCCGACGGCCATGGGGCCAACGCTGTTCACATTGCTGGACGACGTGCCGGCGCGGGCGATGGATATCATCGACATGGACGATCTAGAGACGGAGGCGGTGAGCAGGTGTTGTTCGACACGCTTGATGCCCGCTTCCCGGACGTCGCGGCGCACGACAGGCTTGGCGAGGCGCTCCAGGAGGTGTTCTCGCTGAAGCTGGTGAAGAACGAGTCGATGGCAGCGTACTGTGGCAGAGCCCAGGCGACATTCGCCAGGGGCGAAGCCGAGGGGTTGGTGCTGCCAGACATGGCTCGAGGATACCTGCTGCTGCTGGGAACCCATCTTTCACCTCAATGTATGGCTGTGGTGCTGGCGGCCTCAGCAATATCGTACAAGGAGCGAGATGTAGCGTCGGCACTGAGGACGATTTTCCCCAACGGTACAACCGACTTTGGCCAGCAGCAGAGGACATACCACGCGCACGTGGTCGACGACGAAGAGGACGGCACACCTGGACATCGAGACGCTGATGACCGGCCTACAGGAGGACGAAGATGAGAGTGACATCCTGGACGAGAGCGAGGCCATCGAGATAGTGGTGACTTGGCGAGGCCAGCGCAATAATCTATCCAAGGAGCAGCTGGCACACGGCTTCGGGCGGAAGAACCCGGACATCAAAACCATGGCGAAGCGGGGTCGATGCTATAACTGTGACGAGATCGGACACTTCAACCGGGACTGTCAGAAGCCGAAGAGACAGCGACGATTGCCGACTCGGGACGGCAAAGGCAAAGGCAAGGAGAAAGGCGCCAATGTGGTGTACACGGTCGACGACGACGAGAGTCTCGAGTGCGAGGTCTGCGAGGACGAGACCCAGATGGAGCTGCGGAACCACCAGGGCGACCAGCCCGACGAGGAGAACTCCGAGGACGAGATGGACGCGGTCATCGCCGCGCATGAGGAGCTGGAAGAGGACGTCCAGGCCCTCATCCAGGAGAGCTGGAGCCTGAGCGGTCAAGACGGCGACTTGGAGTACCCGGAGGTGCTGCAAACGACGGCCCACGAGCCGGGAAACGGCGTCGTGGACACTGGATGCGGCAAAGGAGTGATCGGCGAGGAGGCCTTGTCGCGGCGCAAGCAGGAGATGAGGAAGGCAGGACTGGAGGTGAAAGTAATGAAACAGGAGAGGGCCACGACGTTCAAGTTTGGACATCAGGAGACGCCGTCGTCAATTTACTCGGCGGAGATGCAGTGTCGCATCGGCGGAAGGATGTTACTCCTTCGGCTGTGTGTGGTGCCCGGCTGGACTCCCTTGCTGGTGAGTAAGCCGATGCTCAAGGCTCTCGGCGCCATCCTGGACATGGAGCGGGACGAGATCAGATTCACCAGGATCAGCGTCGCAGTGCCGCTGAAGGTCGCCGCCAGCGGACACTATCAGCTGAATCTCTGCGAGTCGAAGACAGGCGAGGGCACGAAGATTCAAGCGGCCGAAGTAGATGTGATGGCAACATCTGAGGCGACCGACCTGGAGGAGTTCGCAGCGGCGGCGGCGGCTGGTTTTCGGGGGGGCCGGGCCGGGGCCCTGAGGCTAGCGATGACGAAGAGGGGTCGGAGGCGCAATGGACCGTCGGAGTGACAGATATCATGGGCAGGAAGGCCAGGAAGGAGGTGGTGAAGGGAGCCAGGGCAGCTCAGGCTCGTCTGGGGATGCAACCGAAGTGTCTAGAGCTGTTTTCGGAGCCGCGGTTAACCGTGGAGTTAGAGAACCTGGGTTTCCAGAGCCTTGGCGCCTACGGCTTGGAGAACGGCCGGGGCGCCCGAGAAGCTGAAGACAGGCATCGCATCATGCGCCTGATCGACGCGGAGGAGCCCGAGTTCGTCGGCGTGAGCCCTCCGCGCGGCCCCCTGCCCATCATGCAGAGTATTACGCCAGAGACCAGCGGGAAAGATCCAGAGGGGCATCGGATAATGGTCAGGGAGGCAACCGGGCACTTGCGATTCTGCGCGGCGGTGGCAAAGATGCAGATCAGGAAGGGCAAGTATTTCATTATCGAAGCCCCATCGAGTGCGAAGTCATGGGAACGCGTTCCCGCGTGGAATCTGTGCAACGAGAAAGAGGTCCACAGGGTGTCTTTGAGTGGATGTCGAAACGGACTTCACACATCGAACGTGCTGATGTCGAAGGAGTGGTGTTTCGCAACCAACGCGGGCTCGCTGAAGTGGGTGATGCGGGAGTTGTGATGCCGTCGGAATCACGAACGTCGATGGTGCTGGGGCCGCATACAAGGCATCGGGAGAAGCGAATATTCCGAGAAGTACCCGACGGGGCTGAGCAAAAAGATCGCAGAGGCGATGCTGTGCCAGCTGGATGTGGACGACATCAGGCATTTCATGGAGGTGCTCTCAGCGACGGAGGCCCCCGAGATCGTGAAGAGGAGGGAGCTGTCATTGGAATCGTCATTGCGCAGGCTCCACGCGAATCTAGGGCACCCAAACAACGAAGACATGGTGCGCATCCTGAAGCACGCGAAGGCCAGCGAGATGTTAATGGCGATGGCGCGGAGGTTTTCATGCTTGGTCTGCGAGGGGCGGAGGCTGCCCAAGTCTTCCCGGCCTGTGAAGGTTCCGCCCAAGGTGGCGCCATTGAGACTGGTGGAGATGGACGTGAAGGAGCTTCCGGGCTGGAAGACGGGCATGAAGATCAAGGATCTTAACGTGGTGTGCCCGAGTAGCGGTCTTCAGCGGGTGACCCCCTTTTCCGAGCAGGAAACGGGAAGGATGCTGAAGGAGATCTTCGAGACCAGCTGGAGCATGCCCTACGGGCCGCCCGAGTTCCTGATGTGCGACGCGGGGGGGAAAAACCTCGGGCAGGACATCATAGACTCTTTTGAGAAGCAAGGCGTCGAGGTGATGGACGCGGCCGGTGAGGTTCACGCACAAGCGGGCCACGTCGAACGTCACGGCGGCTGGTTCGAGGATATCCTCAGCAAAGTGCTGGACCAGAACATTCCAACGGACAAGGACGGCTGGACGGAGTGTGTCAGAACAGTGGTGATGGCCAAGAACTCTCTCCTGCATGTTCACGGACACTCACCGTGCCAGATTGCGCTGGGCCGAAATCCGGAGGTGCCGACCGACCTGATGCAGGAGACGCCGAATGTGGCGGCCAACAGCGCAGCCTTGCACGACGAGCCGTTTGCCGAGATGGAGAAGCGTCGCCAATGTGCTCGTCGGGCCGTGATTGAGTATATGGACAACCGAACCGCTCGCGTTGAGCTGGACAGCCGACCCAGGACTGGCCGCGTCTTTCAACCGGGTGATCGTGTTGCTGCAGGGCGACGTGGACGTGGCATCCAGGGTAAAAAGGCCCACGCCCGTTGGCGAGGTTCGGCTGTCGTTCTGGGACTGGTGAAGGGTGACTACTGGGTGGCCATGCCTGGTGTGGTGATCAAAGCCGCCCCTTAGCAGCTGCGACTGGCCACGCCTGAGGAGAAGCTGGCTGCTGAGGACGTTCAACCTGAACTTCGTGCGCTGGCGAAGGAGTCCATGGACGGCCAGGGTCCGCAGCGAGGTTTCATGGACATCACGGCTGATGAACGACCTCCTGGCGGAGAAGGTGGGGCACGGCAGGCACCGGGTTCCGATTGTGCTCAGCCGCGGGAGACAGAGGGGCCGGCGTCTGAACATGGCGCTGACGATGGCCAGGCGGAAGACGAGGTTCAGAACGAGGATGAGCAAGTCACCGGCCAGGGGGAGGTCCCGGAGGAGCAGGGCCAAGATACTGTGAGACGCCGCAGCGTCGGCAAGAGGACGGCGTCGGATGAGATGATCAGGCCGACCAAAGCGAACAAGCAGGAGGATCAGATCGACAAGGGGCCGCTTCTGAAGATCCCACGCATCACGGAGGAACAGGACTCCCTGGTGGTGATCGCAGCGGAGGAAGACGACGAGGAGCTCGGAGTGTTGTACGTGAATCCAGAGCCGGAGGAAGAACTTGAGGACGTTCTACTGGCTGGAGGCCGTCGTGAAATGAATCGGAAGGACCATAAGTGGTTGAGCACGGAGGGTGAGAAGAAGATCCTGGCAGGTGTGACGAAGGAGATGACGAATCTGATCAGGGCGAAGCAGGCACTCGAGCCACTGGATAGAGTGAAGCCAGACGAAGTGCGACGGACTACACCGGAGCGGATTGTGGGAAGCAGGATCATCTTGACCAGCAAGATCGACGACACTGAGTCCGAGATCGTCAAGGCGCGCCTGTGCAGTCAAGGATACCTGGATCCCGACCTGATGACGCTGGTGCAAGAGAACAAGACGTCCTCTCCCACGTTATCTCAGAGCGGAAAGGTGGTGGCATACCAGCTGCTGGCATCCCACGGCTACCAGGTCCAGATCGGCGACGTGGAGGGTGCGTTTCTGGAGGCCGACCCGATCCAGCGCGAAGGTGGTGACTTCTATCTGCGACAACCTCGAGGTGGTCTGCCTGGGATGCACCCAGACTAGCTGCTGAAGGTGATCAGGCCGATCTACGGCTTCAATGATGCCCCAGCGCAATGGTGGGGAAAGTTCAAAAATGCGATCCTTGACTGGCTACCGACTGGTAAAAGTGAGGGCTGGAGACTGTCGAAGTTGGACCCGTGCATGTTCTTCCTTTTCGAGGGCCGCAGGCTGTGCGGTCTCATCGCCGCGCACGTGGGCGATATCTCGACTGGAAGAAAAGGTAGTAAGTAGGATGCCTTTCTCAAGTACCTCAGGTCTCAGTTTCCGTTTCCTACGTGAAAGATCAATGAGGGCAAGTTCTGTGGTTCAAACATCATCAAGATCCCAGGACCAAGGAAATCACCGTGCCTCAGAAGGAGCTCGCTGAAAGCATGAAACCTGCAGGAGTCAGACCTCGAGCCTCCCAGGGACCCCGGCAACCGACAAGGAGATTGCGAACTTCAGGGCCATGCTTGGGAGCGGGAACTGGCTAGCTCGAGAATCCAGACCTGATCTAGCAGTGCAGGTATCCATGAGTCAACAATGTATGCCGAGACCGACCGTCGGTGATGTGAGACATGGCAACACAATCGTCCGTCGAGCTAAACAGTTCTCAAACCTTGCGTGGAAGATCAAGGCCATTTCCATTGATAGACTAAGAGTCATCATGCACGCTGACGCGTTCAATCAGAATGCATCGAAGTCGGGGACGCCGGCTGGATGCGTCATTGCAGCCACAGACGAGAGGATGCTACAAAACGAGCTGAGCCCTTGGAGTCCCTTGGTCTGGAAGAGTTATCGTCTGCGTCGTGTGACGTCCTCGACCCTAGCCGCAGAAACTCAAGCACAAATGGACGGTCCCGGGCATCTGGAATGGGTATCTTGTTTAAGATTAGAGGGGAGCCACCGTGAATTATGTCTCTGTCGTCAGGCAGAAATTCTTCCACTCCTGACCCCCATCGCCGTCGCCGATTGCAAGTCGCTGTATGATCATATCGTGGGGTGTGGGAGTGCGGGGTCGTGTACTGATAAGCGGGTTGCTGTCGATTTAGTGATTACGAAAGAAAGTGTTCGTCGTCTTGGGTTGTGCTATCGGTTGGTACCATCGGCCCTGCAGTTGGCCGACATACTAACTAAGGACAAGGCTGAACCTGCCAGCGTGATGAGAGCTACGATAACGAGTGGAGAATATCAATTAGCAGATGAGCCAGCGGTGATGGCAGCAGCAGCTCGGGAACGGACCCGTCGTCAGCTACTTTCGGCTCGGTCTAAGCAGGAATCCAGCAGAGCGAACACCAGTAGCGATTCCAAGGGCCGCTGCCGCGATGGTGAAGTTCGAGAGTCAGCTGTCAGTGGGCGAGACAAGGAGCTTCTACGAGAGCATACGAGCGGAACCAGCCCGTTCCACATGGACGACGTACAAGGTGACGACCCGCCCCTGCACGCTCGGCGAGTGCGAGAGTCGCAACAACAAGACGAAGATCACGCTGACGCCCACAAGCTCGTCGGACGCAGCGTACGCAGTTATCCTGAGGAACAGGGTGCCGCAGATGCCGGGCGGCATGCACGACGTGATCTCAAGTCTGAAGATAACGCCCTTCACACGGATATTAGGACCCAGGCGCGTCCGATTCGGAGACGTGGAGTGTCATCTCTGCGAAGCTGCCGGAAAATCAGGAGCTCAAGACTGCCATCGAGAACATGTGCGAAGGGGGGAACCAGGAGCTCCAAGAAGTCGGAGGCCAGCGGCTGAAGTTCATCCAGACGATGATCAAGGAGGTCAGGGCACCGGCGGACCCTCTCCTCGAGACCGTGCCAGAAGGGGAAGAGAGCATGGATATGCAGAGCGAGGTTGGAGAGGCCGGAGCATATGTCGGCCCGCGGCGGCCAGGCCGCTAGTCACGTGAGCCGAGTGGGGATGAGACGTTTGAGGATTTCTAAGGCCGTCAGGGTCACCAGCCTCGATGACGCACGACTTCTGTTTTTGATCAGTGCTAACCGTAGTGACTGTGTAGACACATGCGGCCCTAGCGGGCCCCTCTAGATGAGCACTGGAGGCCCAGCTGGGCGTAGATGTGGACCGTGCGTGTTGAGTCTGTACTGTCGCATTTTGGCTTGCCTCGGGTGAGGAAAGGTGGGGCGGGGGCCCCACACTCGAAGCCATCTGCACTACCCTCAGGATCGTTGCGTGATGTCCGACCCCGGACCGAACCTCCGGGTCGGCGTTCGGTTCGGTCTTCGATGGAGTTCGCCGCGGCGATCGCGGCGGCCACGATTCGGGCCAAGGTTTGTGTCACGGAGTGGCATGCCCGTTCGCAGCCCCCCCCGGCGGAGGCCACGATTCGGGCCAAGGTTTGTGTCACGGAGTGGCATGCCCCTTCTCAGCCCCCCCCCGCTCTGCGATGGAGACGCGGCTCATCATCAACGACACGGCAGCAGAGAGCCGTCAACTTGTGGCCGGCACGTGCTGTCGTGCTTCTTGGTTGGTCAGTCGACGATTCTCACGCAACCACAGGAGCCAGGCAGGGGGCCACATGCGAACCCTACCCCTACCCCCCACGATTTCTGAGGGGGAGGGTGGGGTTCACTTCGCGCGGGAGCTCCCGAACGAAGTGAACCCCACCCTCCCATTCAGAAATCGTGGGGGGGTAGGGGTAGGGTTCGCATGTGAGCCTTACTAGGGGCATCGTCAGTGCGGCGGCGGTCTCGTCGGCTCTCGGCGGTCGTCCAGCTTTGGGCCGCGCTCCTGCATCGGCGCCCTGCCCAGAGCGCTCCGCGGGCTCCCGGAGTGTCCCGAGCGGGCGCCGAAGAGCCGAGGCATGACCCGAAAACCAGGGGGCCAACGTTTACCAGCCTCGAGCATAGCCCAATCCTTAAGATTGACACGCCAAAAGGCGATGACAATCTTAGGGATTCGCCATCAAAAAATGGGGCAATCCCTAAGATTGGCATCGTGATGAGGAGGTGCCCAGCATGGGGATAGGGATATGTTCCAGGCTGGTAAAACGTTGAGGAGGGATACAGCGGAGACCAATGCCAAAAAACACCCTGCGTGCCTCCCTGCTGCCCTGGGTCCTTTGGGTTTCGATGGTTTTGCGATGGAAAGCGCGACGCTCCCACCGCAACAGTCCATGGACTTCCTGGGGTCTCAGGGTCGGGTTTCTTGTGGAAGGTTTCTTGCGGTCGGGCCCCTACTGTCGATGCAGTGGTTCCCAATCGCCCATCCATTACCGATGGGGGACCGACAGCACACCCCGCTCAGAAGCGCGCTGATCTGCCATCGGGGGGCTAATCGCCGATCTGTCGGCGATGCACCGCCGAGTCCGGGTCGATGCTTGCCCCCCCCCCCTGAGTTTTTTTCCCCCCTGGACGCCCCCCCTCGAGGAGGCACCGCCAGACCTCCAGAGCCCCTTTCGCCACGGAGCAGGCCCACACTGCCGACGACCTCGATGGCTCAATCCTCAGGAGGGAAAAAAGACCCACAGACACAATTAATTCGTCGAGTCCCAGGAAAATATAGGAAATATGGGAATTGGGCGGGAAGACAAGAGCCCGGAAATTATGGGAAGACATGGGGAATCATTTTATTTGTGTGTATTTATTTGTGTGTCCTGGGGCCCCTTCAAATCCAGGCGCTCTTCTGCCCGGATCTCGGCCTTGGGGGGGGGGGGGGCGTGCTCGGACCCCCCCAAGGCCTGCAAGAGCAGGGGCCCGGGGCGCAGAGCTGGCCCCCCGGGGGGACGTGTCGGGGGTGGACAGACCTCCTACCCTGACACGTCGATTAAGGAATTGGCCGTTTTCGGTTCGCGAGAGGGCGTCGCGGCCGTCATTCTTGCGGGTCCAGGTCCGTCGGTTTCGGTCCCAGGCCGTTTTCACTAAGGGGAGGTCTACTAAAGGGAGGTTTGTCCACCGCCGAACGTAGTGGGGACCTCTGGGGCGGCGCAGTGAAAAAACGAGCAGATCGGCGGATGTGCTCGTAGGGCAGGGTTTCGTCGGGCGTGCCCCTCTACTGGGGGCATAGTCAATAATGGTAAAAATATAGTCTGGGGACGATGTTTTGACCATCTTTGACAAGTTTGGATTATTGTTTGGATATCTTCTTTTTCTCGTCCCAAATCCTCCTGTAGGGGGACACGCCCGACCTGAGGGAAGGGGGTCCTGGAGTTAATCGTTGTCTGTGGGGCTCCGGGGGCCTTCCACGGGCCCCGGGACCATCACACAGCAGAGGAGGAACAACCACCCGGATCCGACAATTGACGCTTGCTGAAACGGCCTTGGGCGTTTACGAAACAGCCCTGCCCTGTTCGATTCCTACCCTGGATGCGTTTACTAAAAGGCTTCGCTTTCCGGGGCGATTATTACGGGGGTGGATTTTCTGCCCTCTTACACATTTTCTCAGGATGTAGAGTTGGTCCAAGGGAGAGGCCTCAGGTCCCAGGACCTGCTTCCCTCAGGACTCGTCTCCTGAATGCCAGAGGCCTTGAACATGGAGGCTCCAAGCGGAGGTTTGTGCTCCATTCTGCGGCGCTTGGAGGCTGGTTTGTCGGCCCTGGCGCCGTCAGGGGGTCACTCTCGGGGTGGGATGAAAAGCTGGCCCGGGGGAAGAGGTCGGCAGTTCTGGGGGACCACGTATTGAGCATCACAGGGCGTGCGCATAGACAGCCCCCCTTAGGACTAAGTCGGGCCTGTCCCTCTACAGGGGAATATTCAACAATAGTCAAAACATAGTCTGGGGACGATCTGTTGACCACTTTGAATATGTCTTCACTATTTGTTTGACTGTTTTATTGGTTCGTCCGAACTCCGCCCGTAGGGTTCACATGCCCGACCTCACCTACGGGGCGCGGAGCGCCCCGTGGAGTGGCGCTGCTTGTCGAGGCCGCTGCAGGCTCTGCCGCACGAGGTCCTGTCAGGGGCCAGCCCAGAAGGCCTGCAGGGGGCGCTCCGTGCGCAGCCAAGGCGGAAGATCGTCGGCGTCGGCATCGTCGTCGTCGTCGTCATCGTCGTCGTCGTCGTCGTCGTCGTCGGAGGAGGAGGAGGAGGAGGAGGAGGCGGCGACGCCGGGGGAGCAGGAGGAGCGTGGTGGTGGTGACAGAGGGGATGAGGACCGTCCAGGTGCTCGCTGGAAGCACGTCCTGGCTGAAGTCGTGTTTTGCTGACTCTGCGTGCCTCTGAGAGGCCTCGGTCATGTGGATAAGCGGGCGGTCTGATGAGTGGGCGATGGAGGACTCAAGAGCGGACTTTCTTGAAGCCGACTCGTGTTGACCATTTCAGGTTACCGCTCTCGGGGATTTGGGCTGGGAGTCTCTCCGATCCTGAAGCGGTCTTCCGCGCGGGCAGCAAGAGGTGAGAAAGAGTCGAGTGCCCAAGAGGTTCGTAACGAACGAAGCACGGTAGAACGTGAACCTGTTCGCCATCGGGGGGGGGGGGGGCCGCCCCTGCGGGGCTGGAAAGTTTACACCCCTTCGATCGCACGGCACGCAGGGTCATGACCGCTCTAGGCACCTTGGGACAGCCCCGACGGCGGACAAGTTTTGCATTCCACCAGCAAAGCAACCTAGAAGCAGCGGAGGAGGAGGAGGAAGAGGAGGTGGAAGAGGCCGGCGATATGGGGACAGGGTCGAGAGCACGGCCACGTGCACCGAAGCGTAAATGTCTAAAAGTTGTCGTGGCTGTCACGCCGTGACATGTTGCCGGCATGGAGGCGGGAAGCCGATTCCCGAGTGCAGTGCGCGGGCGTCGCAGGCAAAGCGGTGGCCAGGCCGAGCGACAGTGGGTGGCGGCGGTCCGGGGCTCCCCGTCCCCCCTTTTGGGGCTCGTCAGTCGTCCTTTGTTGTGTGCCCCCTGCGAGAGCCCTGTCTTGGCGGCACGCTGCCAGGGAGACGTGTGCTGCTGTTCGCCGCGCCGGGGTGCGTCCTCGAGCGATGCCCACCGGAGCCTTCGGCTTTGGGTCCCGAGTCTGGTGCTGCGTGTTGTTGTGGCCAGCCTGAGCTCGGCGCGCAAGTCTTGTTTGATGGGACGCCACTGTTCGGTCGCTGCTGCGTTCCACTCTATCACGTTCTGTTCGGTCCTATTCTGTTCTGTGCACACATGGCTTGTTCTGCTCTGCTCTCTACGGGGCGGCGTGACGTCCAATCGGTCGTTGCTGCGCCTGCGTTTGTCCCGTGGCCAGCCTCACGTCGGCGTGAATGCTGCTCACGACAGGGCGCAATTAATCGGTCGTTGATGTGTGCACATGCTCTAGTATGTTATAAGGTGTTATGGTATGTTGTGTTCTCTTCGGGCCGGCGTGATGTCATGATACCTGTCACGTTTGACATGTTGTCTAATCGGTCGTTGTTGCGATCGTGTGTTTTTGTGGCCAGCGTGGACTCGTCGCGCATGGAACGGTTGATAGGACTGCAGTGCTCGGTCTTTGCCGTGTATTGGACTCTGTGACGTTTTGTTATGTAGTGTTCCGTGCACATCTGGTTTGTTCTGCTCTCGACGGGACGGCGTGACGTCGTGATGCCCGTCACGTTTGACATGTCCTTGAATCGAGCTTCGTTGCGCCTGTGTTGTCCTGAGGCCAGACTTACGTCGGCGTGGATGCTGGTCACGAAAGGGCGCAGTGTAACGGTCGCTGCTGTGCAAGAGTATTCCTCGATTTTCATTCATGTGCATGTATGTTGCGCAGTGCCATGTTATGTTGTGTACTCGACTGGCCGGCGTGACGTCATGACGCTTGTCACGTTAGATGCATATTCCAATCGGTCGTTGTTCCGCCTGTTTGTTTCTGTGGCCATCGTGGATTCGGCGCGCGCGTCGCCTTACGTTATATAAGGCGTTGTCGATCATGCTATGTTCGTCGTCCGTAGTGATTTATTATATCGTATTCATGTCTACCATGCTGTGTTCGGCTCTGTCATGAGATAAGGTGTTATGCTATGTTGTGCGATTGCGTTATGTTACGCCATGAAGTGGCACGCTATACTATGTCCAACATGTTATGACATACGCTGTTCAGCATACGGCATACCTTCTCAGTTATGCCATACCCCATGGTTTTGTAACATGGTCGTCGCCGTAGCGTTAGCAGTAGTACACCAGTTACATTCAGAGGTGTTGGTTACGTCATGCCGCCCCTGCTCATGATACTATGTTATGCTACGCTATGGCATGGCGTTCCTCAGCAACCTTTACAGTCTATGATGGTCGAGTACAGTCGTTGCCGCCGTATCATGCTGTAGTGTGCGCTTGCGCCATCCGTGCGTTGCTCCATGGATTCGGCCATCCGTGGGTTGTGCCATAAGCTGTGCGATCAACGAGATGTGTCATCCATGAGTCTCGCGATGGGTGGGTTGCACGGTTGCGCCATTCATGGGCTGCCCCATGGGTTGCGGCATAGGTTGCGTCAGCTGCGGGTTACGCCACAGACTGCGCATTCAGCAGCCGAGAATACAACGGCCTGCTATTGGACGAACGAACAACGCACACCCATTCCCATAGAGAGGTCGGAGGGAGGAGGTCTGGCTGTGGGCATGGGTGCGGGTTGTCGGACCCCTGGGGAGGCTCCCGTTCAAGCGGGGACCCCCATATTCGACAACGCGCACACACGGCTTCGTCCGTCCCCCTGTTGGAATGAGTGTGGGTTGTTCGCTCGTCAGCCGAGGCGAGCAAGTCGTGGCGCTACTTGTTTTGTTAATCGCCAGGGTGCAGTATGCCCGGAGGCCTCCCTAGCCCTCCGCGGATGCCCGCGGGCGACGCGGGTTGCATTCCAGAGGCCTCCGTGAACCCAGGGCCAGACCGTGCCAAGACGGGCGACCTCGATCCTCCCTCGATCGAGCCTGGATTCTCGACCGCCGCTCTGCGAACCGTGCTCCTTCCCCCCCGCCCGTCGGAGGATGCAGCCGGGCCCGCCGCCGGGATCATGCGGTGCTGGAGAAGTGCATCCCGTGCACCCTCCGCGGCAAGCAGGCCGGGGGGAGGGGGGAGGGGAAGGGGGGGGGGCGGGGATTTGCGGGAGCCGGAGCGGGGAGGTTGGGGCTGGCTGGGGGCCCGAGGTGGGCCCAGCGCGGGTTTCGGCCAGCAGGGAGGGCGGGGAGGTTCGAGGCTCTGGGTCTGGAAAGGTGTTTGGCCTCTTCCGGCCTCCGGGGGGCCGTTTCTGGGTCCCGGGGCCGCGAAGCCCTCATCCGTTGGGGGATCGATGTTGAGCAGATGTTGCTTCATCCCCCCGATCCTGGCCGATTTGCTGAGATCCCAGCCACTTCGGACCCCCCGGCCGCCTCCACAGGGGAGCACGGGGGAGCACGGGGGAGGGGGCCCGAAACGTAGTATGTGTCGGGTGGCGATGGAGATTGTGGACATCACTGCTCTGCCAGTATGGATTCCGACTTGGAGGCGTGCAGTCGCACTCTGTCAGAGGGCAGTTTCGCGGTGGCAGCTTTTCTGCTGGCCGCATGTGCCAAGCATCTGAAGGAAATGCTTGTTGACTTCGGTCCCGGTAGCAGTCTATCAACGAGGTAAACGAACAGCATAGGAGGCGTCGTGGAGGAGGAGGAGGAGGAGGAGGAGGAGGAGGAGGAGGGGCACTCTCGTGTTGTGCTGGACGTCGGCTCGGCCTCGGGGCCAAGCTGCGGGTCGCGCTAGTCTGGTGGGGGTGGGGCCTGCCCCGCGTCACCCGGGAAAGCTGGGGTCACCGCCGAAGCGGCGGGCGGCTCGGGGACGCGCCAGGCTGCCCTGAAGGTGCTGCTCAGCTGCCCTTGCGTGGCGATCGTGCGCCACCGAGCGCGATGCGCTACTCGCCAAGCGCATACTACTAGCAAGTGTCCGAAAATGACCTGGCGACGTACCCTCTACACACACGATCGTGCAAGACAAACCGACAGGTTGAAGGACCCGCAGTGCGCATGAGCACCCAGAAGAGAAGTCAGAAGAGCACGGCAGCGGGAGTAAGTACGGGGGTAACGTCTGGGTCTGCGCACATACGCCTCCACACCGCTGGACCTCCCAGGAGCCCATGGAAGTGGCCACAGTTGCGCGCTGCCCCGCCCCCCCGGGAGCCGCGAGGTCTCGGCGGAGTCTGCGTGCGTGGCACCCCACTCCGCCCCGCTTGCCACGAGCCCCCGAAAGTAGCGCCTGCTGCGCAGTTGCGAGCCCTCCAGGGAGCCGCGAGGTCTCTGCGAGGCGTGCGTGGCACCCCACTCCGCCCCGCCTCGCAGGTGCCAGCCCACAGGGAGCCGCGAGGTCTCGGCTGGGTCCGCTGGACCCCCCCACACCGCTGGATCTCCCCGGAGCTCACGACAGTGGCGACAATTGCGAGCCCGCGAGGTCTCGACGGGGTCCGCGTGACGACCGATTGCGCTGGACCTCCCAGGAGCCCACGAAAATGATACACATTCACACTTCGCAACCCCCCAGGGAGCCGCGAGGTCCCAACTGGATGCCCGTGTCCCCCCACCGCCCACGAAAGTGGCGATAGTTTTGCACTTCGCATCCCCCCAGGGAGCCGCGAGGTCCCAACTGGATGCCCGTGTCCCCCCACTCCGCGGGACCTCCCAGGAGCCCACGGAAGTGGCGACAGTTGCGCACTTCGTAGCTCCCGAGGGAGCCGCGAGGTCCCAACTGGGTGCCCGTACAACTCCACTTTGCGGGACCTCCCAGGAGCCCACGGAAGTGGCGACAGTTGCGCAGTTCGCATTCCCCGAGGGAGCCACGAGGTCCCAACTGGATGCCTGTAAAATTCCACTCCGCGGGACCTCCCAGGAGCCCACGACAGTGGCGACAGTTGCGCACCGTGCAACCCCACACCCCGTAGGACCCCCTAGGAGCCCAGGAAGGTGTGCCGAATTGGGGCGCGCACCGCAAATGCGGACCCATCTGCGGGGGCTCTGGGCGGACATCCTTGTGGGACCACGAATTGGAAACGTGCCAGGTGTGTACCGACATTTGGCGGGTGCCGCAGGCGGACTTTGCCTCTGGGGCCTCCTGTGGAGCCCCCGGACGGGGCCACGAATCGCACGAGGGGCTTGCCGGAATCGAGCAGGCACCACAGGCGGGCCTTGCCCTTTGGCGCCCTCGCCGGAAGCTCCCACGGGGCCACGAGACACGCGGGGGGGCGTGCTGCCCTGGAGTGGGTGCCGCATGCGGACTCCGCCGCTGGCGCCTGCGGTGGAGCTCCCCATGGGGCCATGGAGCGCGTGAGGGGGTTCTGCCGACATTCGAATGAGAATTCGGAGCATGGTGGTGACCGCGTTGGCGACGATGATGATGCCGACTACGATGGCGACTGTGATGACGATGATGATGATGATGATGATGATGATGATGATGATGATGATGATGATGATGATGGTGATGGTGATGGTGATGGTGATGGTGATGATGCTGATGATGATGATGATGGTGATGATGATGATGATGATGATGATGATGATGATGATGCTGATGATGATGATGATGATGATGATGATGATGCCAGACCTCATGATCGTGATGGCGATGGCGAGGAGGACACGCAGAGGGCAGAGGCAGGGATGGGAGGAGAAGGGAGGAGGATGAGGAGGAAGAGGCGAGGAGAGAAGACGCGGGCCGTCGTGCTTGCCAAGACCAAGACCCAACTCCACAGGGTGGCCGGGAAGCAAGCCAGGAGTAGCTTCCCGCGGGAGGGAGGGAGGGGGGAGGGGCCGAGGCCGCCCGGCACGGAGCCCGTCTGGCGGCGGTCGCGTCCCAGGCGTCCTCGCAGTGTGTCTGCACTGGGCGGTGCTTTCCAGCGGAGCGGCTGGGCGCGGCTGCGTGTCCGGCCTGGACGGTCACGCCCCCTTGTGACGAGTCTTGGTGCCGCTCGGACGTGTGCATTGTTTCTCTCAGCGAGCGAAGAACGGTATAACATATTTTTGTTCGCTGTCGGGGGCTCCTGCCCCAGGGCGGCTTGAAAGTTTATGTTATACCGTTTTTCCCCGTTAATTCTCGTCGGGGATGATTAAGGAGCATCCTGGATCATCTTGCGAACAACCCACGCGCGAAACCGAAAAAAGCACAGGAAATGAACGTCCGAGCGATGGCCAGTGGATCATCTTGCGAAAAACCCACGCGCGAAACCGAACAAAGCACAGGGAATGGACGTCCGATCGATGGCCAGAAATACACTGATCACCGAGCGCGATCCACGACTCGCGAAGTGCCTGCGGTAGGTTCGCGTCGTGTCGACCAGCGGCGACCCCGCCGCTGGCGTTCAACCCTGAACGCCGTCGGCGACCCAGAGTCGGTCGATGTTGAACGATCTGTTGGTTCGGAAGCGGCCGATCGTTCAAGGTCGAGCGATCCCCTCGGTGTCAGAAACCGACGCCCCAGTCGGCACGACACGAGCCTGTCGTACTCGCAAACGTCCGTACTTGCAAACGTACTCGCAAATGTCTGCATCGATGTAATGTATCGTAAAGTTGTCATGGCAGATCCAGGCCGTTTGCGAGTAGTTACTTTGCGAGTAGTGGAACCCGCTTGTTTCACTAAGGTATGCAAGACCGTGTTGTTGGTGTTTTTCCTGCTCTTCGGGCTGCCAGAACAGCATCTTCGCGCACGGTGTTCGCACGAGTGTGGGCCAGACGTTTATCCATATCCTTTGTGCCTTGGACTTGCAGGAAAAGGGCACCAAAAGGCAGGGGCACAGTGGAGATGGATGAAACATCTAGTCCCTAGGGGCCAGATGCTTATCCATATCCACTGCGCTCGGTGTCTGGGGAAGGGAGCTCCAAATTACAAGATTCAGTGGACATGCTCATGCGTCTTGCCCACAAGTAGTTCGAAGAGGACTGACAGAGGAGGAGGGGAGGAGGATGGCATGGAAATCGTTTCGCGAACCTCTGCACGCGCACCGTGCGCCCTCGCGGGGCTGCCTTGCATGTGACATGCTCTGTGCCCGTCTTCTCCTCGGCGCGCGCCGAGCTCGTTTTTGGGTTTGTTTTCACTTCGCCTCAATTCGGGGGTGGGCAGACTCCCCACCCTGACACGTCGATTAGTGGATTGTCCGTTTTCGGTTCTCGAGAGGGCGTCGCCGCCATCGTTTTCCAGGCATGCGCCCGCCAGCTTTGGGCCCGAGGCCGTTTTCGCTAAGCCGCGTGTTGCTGAAGGGACTTATGTCCCTCCCCGATCTGTTGGACGCTGCGCTCTCTTGCGCACCCTGACGCCACGACGATGCCAGTCGGTCTAAGCTTGCCGAACGCAACACGGAGGACCATCGCGCTCCGCAGGGGTGCCTCCCGCGACGGCGGCCGCGAGCGGCACGAGCGGCCCAGAGTGGTCGCTGGCGCGAGAGATCCGCCGCGTGGTGCTGCGCGTCGGGGAGGCGTGCGTCGCGGCGGAGGCCTCGGGAGCGGGGTGACGTGCGGCTTCGGGGGAGGGGGGGGGGAGGAGGAGGAGGAGGAGGAGGAGGAGAGGGAGGATGGGTGGGCGCAGCTTCAAAGGAAGCCCTGGCCGCCGTCAACGCTAGCGGAGACGACGGCCAGGGCCGCCAGAAGTTCCTCGCTCGGTGAGTCCCTCGCCGCCGCGAGCGCGGCGCAGCCGGACGTGGCGACGAGGGGGGCCCCGAACAAGCCCAAACAGGCATCCGTCGCGACCCTGGCCTACCGCAAAGGCAGGCCAGGGGAACGGAAGCCACCCCCGCGGGGACGAACGGGCAAACAAACGGCCCCCAGAGGCCCCCAGAAGGGGACACGGGAACGCGCACCCGCGGGAGCCCCAGCCCGAGGCGCCACCCCCGCAAAACACGCCGCGGGGGGGCGCCGACCAAAAATTTCGAGGCGGAACCAGCCAGAGCCACTAGAGCGCCGACGGCCCGCCTCGGGCAGCACTCATCACGACCAGCTCGCGAGGTAGCGCTTGACGTTGTCGAAGTCGGGCTGGCAAGCGATGCGTTCGCACTGCACCGGGGGGAGGCCGGCGCTGCCGTGCGCGAGGAGGGCCGCGAGGCACTGAGCGCGCACCCCCGTCTCCTCCTTCGGGTAGCTCAGGCCCTCCACGAACGGGACCCGCAAGTACGTGTGCAGCTGTGCGACGCCCTCGGCCGAGTCGCCGCCGACCGCCTCCGAGGACATGATAATGTGTTCCTTAGCCAGCTTCTTCTGCTGCGCCAGGTCCACGCGCGCGGCCGCCAGCTCGGACTCGAGCCTTGCGACCGTGGCGCGGAGCTTGACCGTCTCGCCGTCGAGCTGCACGATGCCGATGTCCTGCTTCGGCTCGGCCCCCGTGACCAGCTCGCCGCCGCCGTTGGCCTTCGCCTTGACCGCCGCGCCGATGTCGCCAGCGAGGCGGACGTCACGGTGAGCGACGCCGTGAGGAGGAGGGCCGACGAAGGAGGAGCAGGGAGAGGGAAAGAGGATACCCACCGCGTGGTGTTGCGCAATGGCGTTGGGCTCCGGAGCTGGGCGTCGTGCGGCTCCGGGGGGGGAGAGAAGAGGCAGAGGCTCGATGAGGCGGAGCGTGGAGGGGGATTTTTGGATTGTATCGGACCTGACTAACCACAGAAGGTCTTGGATGATGCCCCTCACTTGGGCTCTCGGCGGGCAATAAGACTATTCCTCCCCCTCCTCGACCCTCCCCTTCTCGCCCTCCTCCTCGCCCTCCTCGCCCTCCTCCTCGACCGCCCCTCCTCGCCCTCCTCGCCCTCCTCGACCCTCCCCTTCTCGCCCTCCTCCTCGCTCGCCCTCCTCGCCCGCCTCACGCTCCCCTCATTGCCCTCCCCCTCGCCCTCCCTCTCTTCGTCCTTCCCCTCCTCGCCCTCCTCGCTCTCCCTCCTTGTCCTCCTCATCCTTCTCCCCTCCTCGCCCTTCTAGCCTTCCTTTCCCTTGAGATTCCCCGAGGGTCCGTTAAGGGTTCTCAGGGATCGCCTTCGGATGATCTAAGGGAGGAATCCTCACATAAATACACGTCTGCATGTGTAAGCACAGACCTGGGCTCATGCGCATTAATTGCATTTCTGCATTTGCATTCACACATGTCTGCATTGCGTACAAGCAAGATTTGCAGACATACATCCCTGCACTAAGCTGCACACACAAAACTGACAGATGATTGCGCCACTCCACTCGCTGCGGAAGATTGTTGCCAGACACGCGAAGGGCAACGTAGCACGCAACATTAGCTCCAAATGAAAAGTACAGTGAGAGGGGCAACATATCAGTACAAATGTCATGATGGTTTTGGAAGCATAGCGGTAACAGCAGTAATGGCAGGGAAAGGAAGGGATTGAGGAGGAGGAGGAGGAGGAGGAAGAGGCGGCGGCTGCAGAGGCTTCCTGACGAGAGGAAAGGAGAAGGGAGAGGTGACTTATACTGATGATGGGGAGGAGGAGGAGGAGGAGGAGGAGGAGGAGGACGACGACGACGAGTAAGAGGAAGCAGGCGTAGGAAGAGGTCAGTGGGAGGCGCCGAAGTTGTGGATGCAAGAGACCGCCGACGGCTTCGGCTCCCGGATGCACAATATCGTCGCGTTGATGGCGTTCGCGGCTAAGCATCAGGCCGTCGGGTCGTTTTCGCATCGCCCCATCCGCTCTTCATCCGTCCACCCTCACTCCCTCCAACCCCTTCCTGTTCCCTTGCGCTTTCCTTTTCTCCCAAGCATCTTGAACTGGGCGCGCTCGAGGCGAAGCGCGCCCGGCGAAAGGCCAGGGCACACGACCGTGCGTGCGTGTCGGCAATACTCGAGAGGTTGCCTCCGTTGCGTCAGCCTGACCTCCCATGGGCCCTCTTCTCCTCCCCCACCCCCTCTCTCGGAGCAACCGAAAGCGGCAGGGCGGGCCCTTTCAAAAATCCGTGCTTCGGTGCGGATCGTCTGCGCGCCTCGTCTCCGCCGTCGTCGTCGTTGTCAACGGCGTCGTCGCGGTCGTGGCGCGTGCTGCGCGCATTCCAATAGCATTCCGAATGGATGCGATTATAATTGGCATCCATTCGGAATACTATTGGAACGCGAAGGTTTCTTCGAATTGGAGTCCTATTGGTTTGCTTCAGGGATTCCTCTTGGAATCCTCAAGAGTCCTTCCCATTGGGTTCCTATTCCTTCAGGTCATCCAGGAATCCTAGTGCAGCCCAGAACAAAGCCTATTGGATCCTTGTGGGTTCCTAGTGGGTTCTATGGGATACAACAGGATTTCCCTTCCGATGTGGGTTCCAATTCAAACCCAATTGGAGTCCGATTTGGGCTCCAGTAAAACAATAAGAACTATTCGTACAGGATTCCCGTTGAAGCCTTTGTTGTGCAACCATTTGCAGCCGCACATCTATTGTGTACCATGTTGACGTCACAGGTACTGCCAAGATGTCTCCAAAAGGGCCCCCTAAACGCTGTGTGCGTGGCTTGAGCTGGACTCCAGCAATTGCTGCCCACAGCAAGCTGATTGAAACAACGTGATTAAACCTTACTGGTGCATCCTTGCATACCATGGTAAAGATACAGTGTCTCTGCGGCTCCAGTTCACGCGGATATTGTTGGCGTAATAATGTAATAATGTGGACCCGTGTCAGGCTATCAGCACACGGAGGGCCAAGCTTTCAGGGGCAGTTTGAACCGATGACACGCTGCTGCAGCCAACTATTGAACGACGGTATCTGGACTGACGAAGGCAAGTGTTACGCATACATATATGTATACAGACATATTTATGTGTGTATATATATAGCACATGTGTTGCATGTTCGCCTTGTCGGCCATCATACCGTCCAAGACAGCCCGAAGGTCCCCAAAGATCGCTCCAAGACGGCCTGCGAGGCCCTCGAGGTGGGCCCAAAAGGGCCCCAGCACTGCCCAACAGGCGCTCAGGAGGGCCCAAGAGGATCCCCGAGAGTGCCGGCGGGCCTCGCAAAGGCCCCCAGAAGGCCCCGAGACGCTTCCCAGAGGCCCAAAAGAGCGCCCGAACGGCTTCCGAACGGGCCCTAAGAGACTCCAGCAAAATTCGGAAGTGCCTCCAAGAGGCTTCCCCGAAGCTTTCCACGAGACCCCAGCAGGCATCCAAGAGACTTCTGACCCACAACCTGGGCACAACGTCGAGATAGGTAGAAGGCCACTAGATATGAATCATCATCACCATCACAGTCACTACCAGCACCGCCATGATAATCATCATTCTGAGCATCACCAGCCTCCTCCTCCTCCTTCCCCCCTCCTCTTCACCAAAGCAGTATCCTCATCCTTTTCCTCGTCCTCACCCTCCTCCTCTTGCGACGAGGTTCCTGAACTCAGGATTTGGCGTCGCGTTTGCACACCTCTCTGTGAGAATATATATATATATATATATATTATATATATATATATATATACACATATATATATATATATATATATATATACACCCGGGGAAGGAAATCCGGGCCCGGAAACCACGGCCTCGAACCCCCAATCTGGGTCCACCCCCCCCTGGGGCCTCCTCGGCCGCTCCCCGGCCGCTCAAGGCAGCCCTTGAGACGCTCCAAGAGCGCCCACGATGGCTTCAGACTGCCCAAGAGGTTGCCAAGAGCACCCGAAAGCGCCACAAAGGGCCCCCAGGACTGGTCAAGATGACTTCCCAGTGCCCTAGATGGTTTCAAGACGGCCCAAGAGGCCCCGAAAACGCCCCAAGAGGCCCCAACGAGGACCCCCACGAAGCAAAAATCGGCACATTCCCTCCGGAAAACATACATTTTTAGCATATTCGCTTGTTTGATCTCGAGAGCGTCCAAGACGTCCCAAGAAGCCCCCTAGATCCTCCCAAGTCGGCCCCGGAGGCCCCAAGAGGGCCCCAAAACGGCCCAAGAGAAGAGAGCCCCATGACGGCCCAAGAGCGGCCTCAAAGGGCCCAAAAGGCTCCCAAGAGAGCCCTGCGCGAGCCACAGGAGACCCCCAGCAGGGCCCAACAGGGCCCCGAGAGAGCCCCAAGACGGCCCCGGCCTCCCAAGTCTGCCCAATAGCGCTCCGGGACGGCCTTCGAGGGCCCATACGAGCCCCTTCCGGGACACCACTGGGACACCGACGGGAAACCGCCGGGACACGACGGCGGGACAACCTTGGCCAACGCTGGACCACCAGGTGGATGGGGCGGTCAACGGCTCTTGACCCGCCCTAGCCACAGCGGAACTATTCTTCTCGCCCGCCCACGCAGCTTCGCCTCGCCCGCACGCACGACACGAACCCGAAACCGAAACCCATTTCCTGGTGGGGGGCTCTCCGTTCCACTGCGATCTCACTCCCTCACTTCCGACCTCTTCGGTGCTTCTTGGGGCCGTCTTGGAGGCCGCTTGGAGGCGGAGAACAGGGTGGAGGATCCCAATATGTTGTAATTCTTCCCTGGCCTGCGCTAGAACCTAAGCGCGCGCGAAGCGCGCTTAGGTTCTAGTCTATCTCTATATATATGTGTATATATATATGTATATACGTATAATTGGGAAGGTATGCTTCACGGCCCGCCCAATGGACGGGAATTGCCGCACCGTCCCTCCCTCTCTCCCTGCATCCTACCACCATCCCGTATTGTTCGCGTGATCATCCCACATTGCGCTGTGATTCTCACCCTTGCCATTCTCAATATCATCATCACCATCCCCATTATCATCCTCATCGTGCCCCTTCGCCAGGAATTCTCAAGGGGCCTCTCGGGACGCCCAGGAGGCCTCTCGGGAGGCCCAAGAGACTTCTCGGGACGCCCAAGAGGCCTCTCGGAAAGCCCCTCGGAAGGCCCGAGAGGCGTCTCGGACGGTTCAACATGCCTCGCGAAGTGCCCATGGGCCTTTCGGAAGGCCCCACAGGCTTCTCGGAAGGCCCAAGCGGCCTCTCGGAAGGCCCACGAGGCCTCTCGGAGGGCCCAGCCAAGAAGCTGAACACAGCCATCTCTTCACATCAGCGCTAAGCACACGCTCGAATGCGTCGACAGCCGTTGGGAGTGACTTCTGGAGATCGAGCTCCCTGTCAGGGATTTCACCCGTCTGCCGGGGAGTTCCTTTTGGGGGGGGGGTCGGGCGGGTGGCAATGGGGGGAGACTCACATGAAACACGCCCTGAAAGGGGCCCTTCAGGGGCCCTTTTTGGCACCAGCTGGCTCCAAAAGGGGCCCTCACGGGCCCCTTGGGGGCCCTTTCCTTCACCACCCATGTGGGGACCACCCATGTACCACCCGCCCGAACGTCGGTGGGGGGGGGGGGGGGGGGCGATCGCAGCCTGCGCTCGGCGACCCCCCCATCGGCACCCCCCATCGCCGAGCGCAGACTGCGCTCGCGTGCATTCGCGCTGCTTGCGGCTGGGGCCGCCATAGGGCTGGCTGGCCTTGGTTCTGAGCCGATGATTCTGGCGGCAGGCGGGCTTCCAGGACGTCCGACTGCGCTCGCGCGTGCGCATCCCTGCGAGCTGTGCGCAGCACCCGCCTCGAGCCATCGCATGCCTCCCCCCCTCTTCGCCTCCCCCCTCTCAGCCGCAAGGGCCCCCCCTCTTCGCCCCCCCCCGTCTTAGCCGCTCCCCAGCAAGGGGGGGTGTCCGGAAGGGTCCCCCCTCCCCCTCTCTCTCTCGCACCCTCTCCGGCCACAGGGCCGCTCGGCGGGCGGGCGGAGGGCCCCGGCGAGCGCACAGAGCACGGCTGGCGCGGGGGGGCCAGGAGCGGCCTCCCTCGTCGGAGGGGGGGGGGCCCTCCTTGCAGCGGCAGCCCAGGCCGAGGGGCACCCCGCTCGCCTCCCCCTCCTCCTCCTCCTCCTCCTCCTCCTCGTCCTCCTCCTCGTCGTCCTCCTCCTCCTCCTCCTCCTCCTCCTCCTCCTCCTGGGGTGCCCTGGTGTTCTTCGGCTTCGATGGCTTCGCGATGGAAGGCGTGCCGTTCCCACGCCCAAAAAATCCGTGGACGTCCTCCGGTCTTGGCCCACGCTCTCGTGGCATCGCTGCGGCCCGCAGGGCGTCGGTGAAACCCCGCGCCAGCGGGGTCTCTGGCGCGCGGCCTCGGGGGTGCCGCGGCGAGGCCGACCGGCAGGCCTTCGCAGACCCGCGGCCCTTCGGTACCAATCCCATATTTTGTTTGGTCGCGGCCGCAGGCGAGAGCGCAAGCGGCGAGTCGTAAGTCCGGGGCGCGGGCCTACTGATTGATAACAGGAGCAAGCTAGAGCCGCGCACCTAAACAGCCCAAGCTGCCTAAGCGGCGCCTCAAGTGAGCTGCAAGCTGCACTGAGTGTGGATGCCAGGGCCAGGGGCAGAAAGCGCACACACAGCGTCCATGCAAGGCTGTGGCTGCCAGGGTGGCTGCACTGCCAGGGGTGCACGTACCAATCCCATACATGAGACGTCCTGATTTTGACGGCGCCCCTGGATGCCCCGACCCTTCATCCCGAGTTGTTTTGTGACGGTGAGGTCCGAACCCTACCCTCGCCGATCAACGGATGCACGCAGCTCGATGAGTGGCGGGGGTCGAATTCGGAATTCGTCGAACACGTAGCGAAAGCCGAACCCTACTCCGCCTCCCACCGATGCAGGAGAATCGATGTTAGGTGGAAACAGGGTCCGGATGTCGCCACCTAGCAGAAGAAACGGTCGCCCGGGGTCACTCTTGCGTGCAGCCGAAGAGAGGGCTAGACAGAGCGGTGTCCCGCAGACGAGATTGGAGGGCCGAACAGAGCCGATTGGAGGGCCGAAGAGGTTCCTTGCGTGTGTTTGCCTATCAGAGGTCGGCGCACGCTGCGTTCCTGGTTTTCCTGGCGTGCTGTCTTCTCAGTTTGAGCCTTCATGGATCACCCTGCGCATTCAACTTTACGTTCGCCCTCTCCGTCCTCTTCTGTGCGGCTGTCTTCGAGCAATTTTCTTGCAACTTGCCGGCGCTTGGGGCCCGAAGTCGAAACTGTGTACAGTATGTTTCACTTTGAAAGAAGAGCGGTGTCCCGCAGATGAACTTCGGCGGCATCGTGGGGTACAAAGCGTGCAACGAGAAACACTTCGACAACACCCACGGAGAGGACATTGAGAGGCCGCGTGTCCGCCAGCACGGGGTGTGGAGAAGTGGGGGCAGCGGCAGCATGATCGGGGAAGGGAGGGGACTGCTGATGATGTTGCTGATGATGATAATGATGGTGATGATGATGACGATGATGATGACGATGCTGATGATTATGATGATGACTATTATGTTTGAAATGATGATGATGATGATGATGATGATGATGATGATGATGATGATGATGACGATGATGATGATGACGATGACGATGCTGATGATGATGATGATGATGATGATGATGATGATGATGTGATGGTGATGATGTGATGAGGATGATGGTGCTGGTGGTTGTGGTGGTGGTGGTGCTAATGGTGATGGTGATGGTGATGGTGATGGTGATGGTGATGATGATGAGTATGTTGATGAACATGAGTATGATGATGATGATGTTGTTTATGATGACGATGCTGATGATGATGATGCTGATGATGATGATGATGATGATGCTGATGATGATGATGATGATGATGATGGTGGTGGTGGTGGTGGTGGTGGTGGTGATGATGATGATGATGATGATGATGATGATGATGATGATGATGATGATGATGATGATGATGATGAGGGGTAGGAGGAGGAGGAGAAGGAGGAGGAGGAGGAGATGGAGGAGGAGGAGCAGGAGGAGCAGAAGGAGCAGGAGTTGTAGGAGGAGGAGCAGGAGAAGGGTGAGGAGGAGGAGGAGGAGGAGGAGGAGGGTAATGGTGACTGTGATGGTGACGGCGGTGGTGGTGGCGGTGATCGTGGTGAAGCTGGTGTTGAGGCGGATGATGGTGCTAATAGTGATGAAGATGTTGATGCTGATGCTAATGCGGATGTTGCAGCTGATGCTGATGCTGATACGGATGAAACAGGGGAGCTTCTTCTTCTTCCTCCTCCTCCTCCTCCTCCTCTGCTCACGCTGCATGCTTGATAAGGTCGTGGTGGAGGACTCCACCCTGCTCCCCTATAGGTATCGTCTCCTTCCAGCGTGTTGGAGTGCGAACTCCATCCCCTCAGGCGCGCGAGTGAGCGAGCGAGGGGGGAGAAGACGACCGGCAGGAGATGCTCCTGCCCCCCCCCCCTGGCTGCGAGATTGGTGGCGGGAGTCCTCGGGCTCGACGACCCCTACGACTTGTTCACCGACCTCGAGCCGTTTCCCGCCCGCAGGGTCGAAGGCGGCTCGCGAGACTGCTACCCTCCCCCCCCCCCCCCCGCAATATAGAAGGGCGGATGGCCGAGGAGGAGGGGTGCGGGGGCCGAGGAGGAGGAGGAGGAGGAGGAGGAGGAGGAGGAGGAGGAGGGCAGGCGGCGAGGAGGAAGCTTGGAAGCGGGCGGGGGTGCGAGGGCGGACCGAGGGAGTGGGTCACGCTGGGGTGCGCTCGCGCCACATCTGTCATCCTTCCCGTGCCACCCTCCCACCCTGCCCTTCCCGTCGTGTTCGTGTGTTCTACCATGGGGGCCACATGCGAACCCTACCCCTACCCCCCACGAGTTCCGAGGGGGAGGGTGGGGGTCACGTCGCTCGGGAGCTCCCGAACGAAGCGAGACCCAACCCTCCCCCTTCGGAAATCGTGGGGGGTAGGGGTAGGGTTCGCATGTGGCCCTCTATCTACATCTGCGGACGCGTGTCATGGCGGATCTGGAACCCTTCCCCCCAGAGCCATCGTGCCGTGCGCAATTGGAAAGAGGGCAGATTGCCGATAAGCAGGAGAATGAACCGGAGGGACAGAAGGATGAAGAGTGAGGAGGGCAAGGAGGAACAGCGGTAGCATAAGGAAATGGCATGGAAGGAGCAGGGGCAGCAGGAACATCAGGGGAAGGCGGAGGAGGGGAAAGGAAGGGCAACAACAACAACAACGAGGAATGATTCGGATCCAGATGAGGGGCCCGCGCTGGGACGAGAGCGCCGTCCTGAACGACGGGGGAAACGCCCCGATCTTCCTCTGAGGCCACACGCTGCAGCGGGAACACCATCTCGGACGGACCGAGGACGTTCAGACGGGAAAGGCGCGACAGGCATCAACTCGTCACGGTCACGACCCGGTGTGTAAGAATAATAATATATCTATATGTATATGTATATGTGTATGTCTATATATATATGTATATTTATATGTATATACATACATATGTATGTATGCACACCTGTATGTATGTGTGTATACATATATACATAGATGGGACTACGCGGAGGGGGGACGCCGTTCGCAGGACGTCCTCCGGGGAAGGGAGGAGCAGCGAGGTGCGCTCGCGCCAGATTTGGCATCCGACCCCTCCCACCCAGCGCTCCCCACTGCGTCACGGCCCGCGTCGGCTTGGAACCTCCCAGAGAAGCCAAGTTCTGCATGGGCAAACATACGGGGGGCGCTGCGTACAGCGGAGGAGGAGGAGGAAGAGGTGGCGGATGTGCAGGAGGAGGAGCACGAGAAAGAGGAGGAGGAGGAGGAGGAGGACTGAGAAGACGAGGTGGAACAGCAGCAGCTGCAGCAGCAGCAGCAGCCGGCAACATTATTGCCGTACGGACGTCGTCTGGATAACGCGGTCGGTGATTTTTGTCCGAGCAGCTTTCTTGCGGGCTGCTTGCACGGACCCGCAGTGACAGGCCAGTCTTCGTACTCTGACGGCGCCGCTCGGCCATGGCGTCATAGCATTTCGACCCATCGTTTTCGAGCCTTATTTTTCGTATCTCGCCACGCTCTTTAGAATGCTTCCCAAATCATCTCGGCAGCTTGCCCTTGTCTTGCAGCTAACCGAAATCGACGAGGGGTATGAGCGCTCCGGCATTCTCGCTGCTGCCAAGGATTGCGTTGGTCGGTTAGCTGCGAGCGGAGTCTTCCTCGACACGTCGGGAATGCCCCAGGCGGGGCCTGACGCGCAAGCAGGTGCCCACACGTTTCCATTCGAGCATGCCGTAGCTGTAGGCGTCGCGCTGCGACACCGCCGTGAATTATGGATGCTTCGAGCGGCTGATACCGTAGTCTATGCAGAGACGCCTGGGCAGCGGAAGCATTGGTTGTCTGGAGGCGGTCCATTGCCACCAGAGATACGGCTCCTTTGTCGGACGATGAGCTCCGCAATGTCCGTTGGTGCCTTCGGCTTCCGCTCTTTGGCAGTGCATGCCTCTTCCAGCAACGTGCGCGTGTTGGTAGGGTCTGTGGCCACGCACTCGACCAGCATGGAGAGCACGCGGTCTTTCGCGTGACTGTCAGGGCCCACAACCGTCTGCACGATGGAGTCTGCGACGAGCTCGCGACGTGCTCTCGCACAGCAGGCCTTGCAGCTACACTTCAGGTCGTGCTTCCAGATCTGGCCACCACAACCATGCGCGAAACGCGCGTGGACCTCCAGCTCTGGGGCTTCCACGGTGACGTCACAGTCGCCAGCACACACACACACACACACATCCGCCGCGGCCATTCGGCGACCGCCGATGCTGGAGCGACTGCTGCAAAGGCGGCGAAAGCAACGCAATACGGAGCCCGTGGCGGCACCAGTGCTCAGCGCCGTGCATTTAATTTCGGCGGACAGCACGGGCCGCAGCTGTCGCGTCTTCTGCAGCAGCTGGGAAGCCTCACCCGGCACCAAAGCCATCTCCGCGGCACGGGGTGCGCGCGGTCGCCGCTTCGCGATGGGCGGCTGCGGATTGCCGTCGATTTGGGGTGGGACATTGCGGTGCTCGTCTCCTCCACTACCGCACCAGTGACCCAATAGTGGCTCGCGTGTGCGCCGTTGCTTGTCATGGTGGTCGCGTAGAAGCGTGTCAGCACAGATGCATCCGAAGCAGAAGTGGGAGACGCGGGAGGATCATGATGACCAGGGCAAGGCGGTAGATGGGAGAGGAGAACGCAATTCTAAACGATGGAACCACGGCGCCGACTTTGAACGAGGTCAAAGCTACAGCGGCAACGCCGGTTTGAGACACCGGAGACGTCCGCATCGGACAGCGCCAGAGGAAAGGTCAACGCTTGAAGTCCCCTGTGTCCACAACTATCGCGGAAAGGGGGTCGCGCCATTTCCTGGCCATCTTGGGAGGTGACACGAGAGCAGTCTATTGAGTGGTCGTTCGGTACTCCAGATTTCGTAATAAAGAGAGGGGGGTCTCATTTCTGGGGGGGTTCTCTTCCAGGCTATCTTGTGGGGCCTGGGGGGTCTGGGGACGATGTTTTGGAGGGTTCTCCCACGGGGGAGGTCTCAAATGGCTTGTTTTGGAGGGTCCAGACCCCCTCCCTTTTATTACGAAATCTGGAGTAACTGTCGAGCGGGAGGAGGGGTTTGGGGGGGGAGGGTCGAGCAGGGGAGGGGCTGGGCGGCAGGAGCCGGAGGGAGGGAAGAGGCGGAGAGGCAACAGGCTCGCTAAGGGGGGGGGGGAGGTATTCGGCCATGTGGCGGCACAGTGCAGCGCGCTGGGGAGGTGCCTCCTGTGGGAGCTGTGTGTCAGGAGGGGGAACAAACACAGACACGATTAATCGTTGATTCCCCAGAAAATATAAGAAAATATGGCCAGTGGGGGGGGAGACGAAAACCCCAAAATATGGAGAAACAAATAAGGGGAATCCTTCTATTTGTGAGTATTTCTTTGTGTGTCCCAGGTCCCGTTCAGTGTGGTCGGGTCCAGCGGTTGTCTCGGCGCTGCCTTGGGCGGGTCCTCCCCGTTTTCGAGGGGGGCGGGCTATCTCCAAGGCGCGCCAGCGTGTAGGCAATGCCAACAACTGCAGAAGCCCCACTGGTCAATTAATGGGCGGTCTACAGAGTCGCGCGGCGGACGTCGCGTCGGTCTTGAAAGGATTCGTAGAGGTCCACACGGGATGTCAGATGACGGAAAGTGCGATTAGATTCGAAGTGCTCGGCGGTGGATGGCGGTGCGCGTTTTGGCTCGTTGCCGAGGCATCGACGCCCTCCTCGCCAAACTGAAGGAGGGCGCATACGAGCCCGGCATGAACGTCCAAGATGCCTGCTGGCACGCGACCCCGCGGAGTTACGCGGAATTCCCGCGCGGGCTCAGGCGGACTTCCTTGGTCTGTCGACATTGCGGGGAGAGGAGGCCAGGGACGAGGTCGAGGAGAGCAAGCGTGCAGAGGATGAGGGCGACGAGGGAATAAACAGAGAGGATGAGGATAGGACGGAGGAGAGGGCGTGGGGGGAAGACTAGGGGGCGCAGAAGGCAGAAAGGGGAGGAAGAGGGATAAGACGCGAGGAAGAGGAAGGGGGAAGGAGGCATTGTTGGGGAGGGGACAGCAGAGACATGGATGAGAGGGGGGACGAGCTCGAATGAGTGAGTGTTGCCGCGCAGCCGGAGACCCTGAATCCGCACAGCTCGGGTGGCGCATCCGTTGCCCGCGATGGCCTTCCGCCAAGGATCAAGTAGGGGATTGATTGGAGAAATTCTTTACCCCAAATGTTTTTTCGTCGAAGTATGTATTGGGGGTATCTACAGATTATACATGTGTACACATACATCTACATATTTATATGTATACGCACACACACATCTATATATATATACACATATATAAATAAATAAATACATACATAAAAAATACATAAATAAATACATAAATGAATACATAAATAAATAAATAATGTGCAGCTGCCTACGGCAAGCCCCGCCACCGTGCCTGGGTTGTGGGCATGATGCACATTGGATGTTCGCTGGGATCTTGTGGGAGGCCTCCTAGGGGGCCTCTTGGAGGCAGTGCTGAAGCTTCTTTGGTGGCTGTTTGGGGGCCTTGTGGGTTCCTTTTGGGGCTCTGGGGGGCTTCTTGGGGTCTTTTAGGGGTATCTTAGGGGCCTCGTGGGGCCTCTTAGGGGTGCGGAAGGCTCTTGGTTCGTGCTCCTGCCCCTTGGGGCTCTCTTGGGCCTTCCTGGGGCGCTCTGAGGCCGTCTTGGGGCCCAGTTGGATGCCTCTTGGGCAGTTTTTTGGTCTTGGGGGCCTCTTGGGCCGTCTTGGAACGTCAGAAAGCCGAACAGCTGATAGCGCAAAGATCCGCAACAACCTATGGATAATCAATCATGTTTGCCTCTTGGGACCCTCTTGGGAGGCCTCTTAGAGGCCTCTTGGGGCGTCTTGAAGGCTTCTTGGTCCATCTGGAGGCCATCTTGGGCGTCTTCGAGCGACCGTTTGGCGACTTGGGGCCCTCCTGGACCTTCTTGGGGGCCTCCGGGGCCGTCATGGAAGCCTTGGAGAGCCCCAGGGGGGCGCCATGGTCGCCCAGGGACCCCCTGGCAGCTGGGGTGGTGCAGATGGCTGGGTGCGTCCCGCGGCGGGGGGGGCCCTCAGAAGACGCACCGCCTCAACGTGCCGCCGGCGCTGTGGCGGATACTCCGGATCTCACAGTAATGGGGGGGGCGTCTGGTTGTGGGGGGGGGTCTAACGGGCCTCGTCAAGCAATAATGTAGGGGGGGGGGTCGAGGTTGGACCCTTTGTTGCACCGCTCTGGGAGGGGGGGGGGTCCCAGACGCGCTGTCAGACACTTTTTTGACCCCCCGCCCGCTGTTCTGGGATGCGGGGTACACGTGCCGAGCCGACGAAACAGCAGGTCGACGAGCAGCTCCGTTGTGCAGTCGATCTCTTCCTCGACGAGCAGCCGCCCGCGTTCTGCTCGCGCCGGCCTCTGCCGATGAGCAGCAGCTCGGGGCTCAAGAGTGGAGTCGGGCTTGTCCCTCTACAGGAGCAATGTGCAGAAATAGGTGAACAAAAATACCCTGGGGACTATGTTCCAGCATGTTGTCGGCTATATTCTGTCATTTGTGGGATTTGTTGCATTGTTCTTCCGCAGTCCGCCTGTATGGTGGACATGCCCGACCTAACTCAAGAGACGGAGGTAAATGCAAACGGGGGTCAGTCAGCGCGCCGGATCTCGCAGGATCCCGCAGGGCCAGGGGTGCATTGGCCCGGGCTTGGGCGCAGGCTCCTGCAGTGCCGTGCAGAAATCCTGCACGGCCCAACTGGCCCGGGTCTGGGCCGACCCGGGTCGGTGCAGCTCCCCGAAGTCCGCCCGTCGGCCCCTCGACGGCGGGCCCCCCTCTGGGGCGCCCCGCGTGCGCGCCCACTGGGGATGATGGTCGGGGCCAGGCGACGCTAATCCTTTCGGCGCTGGTCGACGCCAGGCGGCGCTCGTCGGCGCTCAATCGACGCCAGCCGACGCTGAGTCGGCGCTGCCTGGGCCCCGGCGGCGGGTGCCGAGGAGCCCCCCCCGTCTCCGGCAGCAACCCGCGGGAGCCTCGCGTACCCTCCGAATTCCGTCTACCTGGGTAGTCGAAGGCCAGACTGTCAGATTGGATTGGGCCCCACGGGCCAATCTGGCCTGGCCAAACTGGATGATTTGGGTTATTCGCCAGACTGGATTCGCGTTGGCTCCCTCGCCAGATTGCCCCCGTTTGCCAGATTGGGCCTGCCAGATTGGCGCCAGATTGGCTTCGACTACCCAGTCTACAGGGTGCTTGCGTTGCATCCTCAGGGAACCTCGCGCTGTCCCCCAAAGTTGATGTCTTCTCTTGTGCCCGACGCGGGTTCGATGCGGACTCGGCGCGGAGTTGGCGCGGGCGTGTCGCGGATTCGACGCGGATTCGACACGGATCCGGCGAGTCAGACATGCATTCGACACGGAGTCGATGCGGATAGGGCCGCGACGGGAGAGACAAGGTCCCTTGAGGATGCAACATCACGTCTTATAGGGTGCATTAGTAGCGTCGGTTCGCGTTTGGTGATCGTTGAGATCGCGCCGACTTAGCGCAGATTGGAGTCGACTAACATCGAGTAGCGTCGACTTAGCATCGACTAGCGTCGATTAGCGTCGGTTCGCACCGGCCGACAAGATAGGCATGACAGGCTCTAATAAGTTACCACCGCCCTGGCCCTGGGGGGCTCGGGGGGCCCCATGCCCCGCTTCCAGCGGACAGCCAACGCTTGGAAGAAGAGGAAATTGCACAAACAGTATTGCTCAGAGCTCCACGCGGATTTCTTCTTGGATCGGCGCTGGGCCCCCTGGCGGCGCCTCCAGCGCCGATCCAAGGAATGCTTGCGGACTTCCGAGAAAAGATGTGCTTGTTCCTCTAGCCCTGCCGAGGCGGGCACCGGCGATCGAAGGAAGCAGCTGAGCGACAGCGTTGACGTGCATCGAGACCTCCGAGCGGCTGAGAACGTGCATCGAGGCGGGCGTTTTCCCTCAGGTTGGCTCGGGGCTCCGCTTGGGACGGTGGAAAAAATGAGCGCGTCCGCTCCACGGCGCAGTCCAGAACCCAGCGTGCTGTGAGAGATCGGGGCGCCGAAGGGGGTCCCCGTCGTCTTCCCACGGTTCCGGCGGGTCACCCAGCAGCCGTAGCGTGCCAAGGATTCGAGCCTGGAAGATTGTGCCGCGCGGCCGGCCCGACGCCTTTCCGGATTTTGTGAAGCCATTGCCGAAGCGGTTGAGCTGCAGTTGGCCCGCGTGGCACACGTGCTCAGGGGACAGATGGTCCATGGCATGGCAGAGCGACGGGCGCGGGGGCTGGAGCGGCAGAGAGATCTTCAGGAGAGGCGCTTGAAGAGCAAAGTCCAGCAGCGATACCGCTGCCGCCGCACTCTTGGTGCAGAGCGCCCCGTCTGCCAACGTGTACAACACGTTCTTTGAACGAGGAAAAGCGTCCCTTGTCTTTATCCACGTGCTTGTTCCCATCGGCTAACCTGAATGGACACAGCACGCTGTCTCTTCGTCATGTAGAAGCCTGCCAAGTGTTTTTCGACTGAGCGGCGCCCACTTGGTATGGGTGGGAGGTTGCGTTGGGTAATACATGTTTTGCGTTTTGAACATGTTAGGGGTGAGGGACAACGGAAACGAAAGAGCAGGGCTGCAATGACTGGGGCCCTGAACGACGTAGATTCACGGACGTGGAGGCACATGCTAAGCAGTACAGTCGAAGTTGAATTGGTATAGGTTGGATTTCTGGCTGCTGGTGACATTGTAGGTGACATTGTAGTGATTGCATATTCTCTCGTAGCGATATTATCTCTTCTTCCCCGTACTCTTCCGTGCAGGTAGACCCATCGATCACCCTAGGACCTGTTGCACACCCTGAGCTCCAAGAGTATTCCACACCACGTCAACACTGTCAGGCCCGCCAACGTCCGGCATCATCATTGCCCCTCCCTTCCAATCAGCATGTTTGACCTCGCCTGTAGCTGGTTCTGACAACGATTTCGAGGCGGGGATCCAAGAAGGGGAGGTCCGTCAACGTCCCCGCTCTCCTTTTCCTCGAGGGTGGAAATACACTGGGTACGTAGGGGGGCGCTGCTCAAACATAACATGACTTGCGATTCGATTGTGCGAAACGTTCCACATGCGATTCGATGTTGTGCGAAACCAGACATAAAACACTATCGATCTCCCCTCTGGCGCTGGGGCCTGCGGATCATCCTGACGGCAAGCTCCAACAACGCCATGGCCGTCGACCTCAACGCCCACGGTGCCGTGGACTACTTCAGCCCCACCTTCCTGGCCGCCTTGAGGCCCGTGGCTGGACGACGACCGCGGCGACGCCCAAGACCACCACGACGACGGCGCCGGCATCGGCGACGGCGTCGACGACGGACGACAGCGGACGACGCACGGACGAGAACGGACGACGGGGGAAGGACCACCGACGACCGACGACGGACGGCGACTGCAACGGCGACGGCAACGGCGACGACGGCGATAGCGATGGCGGCGGAGACAGCAACGACGGCGATAGGGCAGAGGAGGGAGGAGGAGGAGGTGGGATCTGCGATGGACTTGGTGATGAGGGTGATCCCGGTGTGTTCTGGTGGTGGCCGCCACTGTGCCTGCTGTCGCATGTTGTCGTAGCCGGGTCGCCGTCCTCTTCGTCGTCCTCGCCTCGAGTCGCGGTGGCGGTGGCCGCCGTGGTGGTCGACCGGGTTGGCGGCGGTGATGCCGCTGCCTCCCCTCCGCCGTCGTTCTCGTCGCCGCCTGCGCCGCCGCAGCCGCAAGCGGCCCGAGGTCGCACGACACGCCGCTGGCGCGTGTGCCGCTGCTGTTCCGGCCGGGCCGGCCCTCCGTGGCGCTGCACGTGCGGCGGGGCGACCTGTCGCGCGCTCGGCGGCGGCCGGCGCCCCCGCGCCCTGCCATTGGTGTTCTCTTTGCCCTCGCGTGTCTCCTGGCTCTCCTTCCCAGGCGTGCTGCTCGCGTCTGGGAGCCAGGCTGGCGGCGGGAGATGTGTGCTTTTCCCCGTGTTCGTCCTCCACCTCCTCCTCCTCCTCCTCAAGCCTCTGCGATCATCCATCTCCTCCTCCTCGATGCTCCTGCTCCTCCTGCTCGATCCTCCTCCTCCTCCTCCTCGAATCTCCTCCTCGATCCTCCTCCCTCCACCCCCCTCCCGTCATCCTCTTCAAGCCCTGGTGGTGTAGCGTCAGCATGGGCAGCCTGAACTTCAGTGCCAGAAGTGGTACTGTAGATGTACCAGGCCGAGGTCGGCAGCGATACCCCAGAGTAGAAGGGGCCGCTGACGAGCGGAGAGCCGCCTCCCATGGTTCCGTCACGTCGGGACCGCCGACGGGCGGTGTGGGGCGAGGCCGTGGCGTTGGAGGCGGAGTTGCTGCCGCTAATGGGCAGAGCGGGCAGAGTTGACACCATGAGCGACGAAGTGGGCCCGTTCGACCAGCTCGACGAGGGCCAGGTGCCAGGCAGAGACGGAGAGGGAGCCAGCGCCAGTGCTGACCACCACTGCAGATGCCACGGCAGTGGTGTACCGGATAGCGGTTCCGCACGCACTGCTGACATGGCAGGGGACGCGAGCACAGGCACGTGTTCGGGACAAGAAAGCTTTCGATGGATTCGTGGAAGCATCTCGTGGATGTCTGGCAGAAGAGGAGAAGATCGAGCTGAGCCATAGCTGTCTCGATCCAGACACTGGCAGAGAGGCATATGGGAGATGGATCCACAAGGACCGTGCAGCTACGACGGCGCAAATGGGAGAAACGATGGAATGATGAGCTGGAGCATACAATGGGCACGCCATGGGTGCAAGCAGTCGAAGACCTGCGCTCGTGCCACACGATGGAGGGCTTGCAGTTGGCCTTTGATAGCTTCCAGGCGAAGGCGGGATTTGGAGCTCACCAGCGGTCCCCGGAACAGTTCAGGGGACTGAGTCCGCAGTGCAAGGACACGCTGCTCATCGTAATGCATATGTGCGAGAGACGTTTGGCATGGCCGCACCAGCTTTGACGGATGCGGCATGCCCTCCCCCCCGGTTCCGACAAGCAGATAGCATGAGAGGAACGGCCGATTGGGTGAATGTCGATGTTCGTGCCAGTCTGGGTCAAGATGGCAAAACACAAGCTTACAGAGTGGTGTGACGGGAAAGCGGGAGTTGGGGATGATGCAGGTGGGGTCTTATCGGCGTTGCAGTCGGGTCACGATGGTCCAAGATGAGTGTATAGCCATTCTACCCGAAGCAAGCCAAGCGTCTTTCTTCCAGGACCTGGACAAACTGTGTGATGTGGTGGACCTGGATATCCCAGCAGATAGAGCAGCACAGGTCGAGGTCCCTCCTGTTGAGTTGTAGATGTGGCATGTGTTTTGCGTCGTATCCAAGCCTGAGGTTGGTCAAGGTTGGCACTATGTGTAGCGTACCCATCATCACTGACAGCTGCATGGAGCTGGTATATAGGAAATCAAACCATGGAGTGAGGGCCATCTTACAACATGTGACTGGCCAGATGGGTGCATCGGGACGTCCCGATCGCTAGTTCACGACAATACGTGGACGACATACTGATTCGAGCAGAAGGGTCAGATGAGATAGTAGGTCCAGGGACGGCGAAGGCAGCAAGAACGCTCGCAGCATGATGTGTGAATGCCCGACTGAAGACCTCTAGCAAGTCCACCATATTTGCTCTGAGCCATTCGGGGCACCATCCGGGTGAAAGAGACCCCCCCGCGAGACTGGGCCACCGTCGCGAGGGGGCGGCGATGGAGAACCTGGGGGCCGACACCTCCATGGGCGCGAGGAGAATCCGGAACGCGCAGCCTATTTGAGGGGCCGGCTAACTTGTGGGGGCCACTGGCCCGGCGCCCGGGCAGCAGCTCAGGGGTGGGTTGGTCGACTACACGTAAGAGTGACCTTTCGCCGGAGTGACCTTTGGCGCGGGCTCACCGGGCCCCCCCCGATCGCCGAGCGCGATGCGACATTAGCGGCCCGCGCCCTTGGGTTCGGCCCCCTCGCGCCCCCAAAAGCTGCGCACCAAAGGTCACTCTTGCGCCTCGCCGAGTTGGGCGGCCGCCCAGATGAGGCCGGTCAGACGCATCTAAAGATCTCGAGGGAGGGCAGTGGCGGGGCCGACGGAGGGCCCCGCCGCTCGCGCCGAGGCCCCCGCGGCGGGTCGGAGTTGGACTTGGTTCTCGGGGGGGGTGCGCAAGCGGCTGAGTAGCGGAGGGTCGACCTCGGCCGCCCCCGCGATGCCCCTGAGATGCGCTGGCCCGGCGGGATCGGGAGCGCGCTGCAAGACGCTCCGATGGGGGGGGATTTGTCTGGAGGGCCGATGGGGGCCCTGTGGCGCTGAGTGCCTGCGCCGCGCGCACGCGTGGGAAAGATCTGTTCCAGGACGCGGGGCCCTTGGGCAGGGCGGGGTGCCGGGCGCCGGGCGCGCGCGGCCGCCGCAGCGGCGGGGTGCTAGATGTAGTCAGCCGGCGCTGGGCGGATGAATGCCCAGCTGGCCCACCCATGGACTACCCGTGGCCGGCCGCGCGCAGAGGGGCGCGGGGGGGGGGGGGCTTCTTAGAAGCACCCCTGCTTCTTAGAAGGCGCGGGCCTTCTCTGTAGATGCAAGGCTGGCGCCTTGCAAGGGGAAGCAGCCTCCTTCGAAGCCCCCCCCCCTCTCCCCGCCCCCTTTGCGCGCGTCGCCAACGTGGGTTTTTAGGGCGGACCGCTTGCGCGCCGAAGGCTCAATGGAACTCGACCCGGTGGTCAACGGGTCGCGCCGGCCCCGAGGGGCAGCGCCGCGCCCCAGGAACCGCGCCCTTCCACCGCCCGAGTGGGAGGGGGAGATGCATGGCAAACTGGGGCCGGCGGCGTCGGCTTTCCTGGATGGTTCAGGCGCTTCCACGGACCCGCGCGCGGCTCGCGCGGGGTGGGGGGGCGCGCCCCCGGACGGGACCTAGGGCCCCCCTGCCCCGATGCTTCTGAGCCACCCCCTCCTTACTTGGGCGGCATGGCGGCGTTGGCGGCCGCCAGACAGCGCGAGCGGCAGGGCATGCTGCGCCGCGGTGACACACGCAACTCGCGGTCGGAGATCAGGTCGTGCATGCCGATCATCTCTGCTTGGACGGTTGGTTTGGTGGGCGCGTTGAGATCCCGAGCGGGGGCGCGCAAGTGCGCCGGCAGAGAATAATCGCTGCTGCCAGACAGGGCAGACGCGGAAGCGTTACCTTGCGCAAGCGCAGCTCCCAAGTCGACGCCCAGCCCCGCCTCCGCCTTGCCCGGCCGCCGGAGGTTCCTAGGGGGGCGAATTGGCTGACGCCTACGCCCAACGAGTGGCTGAGGAGGCAGAGGCGAGCACCGCTTCAGAGGTCAAGGCGCCGTGCCAGGCTGATGGCTTGGCGACCCTCATCCAGCTGCGCCCAGCCGCGGTCACCGTGGCCCCAGTTGCCAAGGACAGCGAGCGCTGCCCTAGGACTCCCGAGGGATATCCGCCCAGGTGGGCAGTCGAGTTGAAGCAGTCGTCGGGGCACACCTTGTTTCGGCTGGCCAACGGTTTGTGGATTTGTCGCGTTTGCCGACAAGATACCCACGGGGCTCCGCTCTGTCCGATCGGCTTTGAAAATAACCATTGTAAAGGCGAGCCCGCTAGCCAGCACCTCAGTGGGTGGTCCCCCGTGATGCCACTTCCGAGTTGCGAACGGCGACTGCGTCAGTTCACCCGTCGCATAATGTCGCGATGAGGAATGGGCAGGCTTTGTGCTGGAAGCGTTCTAGCATTGGCGGCGTTGCCCACGGAAAGGGTCCACATCAGGTTGCTTGTCCAGGAGTTCTGTGTCTGGAAGAAGCCTTTACCGGGAGTAGTTAGGTAACTGAATAGATGGTGCCGAGGCTTCCTCCCAAGGGCGATAAGTGGCAAATCCCCCAGAGTGGCTCCGGGAGGGGAGGGGGGAGGGGCGCTTCCAAGAACAGGTGTGCCTGAATGTGATCAGATTTCATGTAACGCGTAAGCATCTATATATATATATATATATATATATATATATATATATATAGTGAGCTATCGAGAGCCACCCCCCGAGGGGGGGGGCATCTGTCCAGCTGTAGCACTGCTGCCGCACGGCATTCTGCTGCATCCCCCTTTGCGTTATCCATCCATCCGCGTCCTGGTGGATCGGGGGGCTGGGGAGGTGAGAGCGGAGCGGCCGCGCGTCCTTTTCGGCGGGTCGTTGCTTGGGGGGAAGGACGGAGGTGAAGGGGCGAGCGCGGAGTGGGAGAGGGCTGATGAGAGGGAGGGCGACGGCGAGGAGGCCAGACGGCGAAGGCGAGGAGGAGGACGAGGAGGAGGAGCAGGTAGAGAAGGAGGAGCAGGATGAGGTGGAGGAGGAGGAGGAGGAGGAGGAGGAGGAGGAGGAGGAGGAGCGGACGCCAACCACCTGCGATACCCGCCGCACGGAGGGGAGCTTGTCCCTGTTATTTTTGAGGCGGGCGGGCCGCCTGGTGAAGAGAGTTTGGCGTATGTGCGGTCCTGGGCGCACGACATGGCCCTGGCTCGCTGGACCTTGGTCGTCCGCTTTCGCCTGGCAGCAGCTCAGCACGCATACCCAGACCAGGAGCGCGGAGCTGTTGCTTAGCGCGCTGGGCCGTGCTGGGCCTCGCGGCCGACGGCTGCGGTTTGGGCCGCTACTTCTGCTGCCATTAGCCCTACGTGCCACAGCCGCAGCCACGGGCGCTGCCACAGAAGTCTCGCCACAACCGTCACGACCCTAAGCCTACCACAACTACCACTTCAGACACTACCAAGGCCGCAACCACTGCGCCGCGACTTCCACGACGCCACTCCCACGACTGCATGCGCCAACGACGGGCCACGCCATCCACAACCACCACGACCACGAGTCCAATCCGACCACGACCACGACCACCACGACAGCCACCAGCACGACCACGACCAGCACTGCGACCACCACCACCACCACCACCACCACCACCACGACCACTGCGACCGCCCCACGGTTGCCATGACCGCATCCGCCCCGCGTCCCCCGCTTCCTCTCCCTCCCCTTCCTCGGCTGGGTCGCCCCTCCTGCGCCTTTTAGCTACCTCCCGGTGTCGCTTACGGCGGGGGTCTTGTCTCCGGTCGCCCGCGGTGTACAAGATCCTGCTATTTGCCGCCGTCGCGCGTATCCCGTCTCACACGTGGTGGTTTCACACCAGTGCCTCTTTGGGTCCTTGGTGCGGGTGGACCTTCCTGCCCTTTTCCCCCCCGCAGGAGGAGGAGGAGGAGGAGGAGGAGGAGGAGGAGGAGGAGGAGGAGGGAGGAGGAGGGGAGGGGGAGGAGGATGAGGAGAGGAGGAGGGAGGAGAAAGGAGGAAGGAGGGAAAAGGGGGCGACCCAGCCGAGAAAGGGAGGGCGACCAGCCTCCTCCTCCTCCTCCTCCTCCTCCTCCTCCTCCTCCTCCTCCCCCTCCTCCCCCTCCTCCTCCCTCCTCCTCCTCCTCCTCCTCCTCTTTCTCCTCTCTCCTCCTCCTGCTCCTCCTTCTCCTGCTCCTCCTCCTCCTCTTCCTCCTCTTCCTCCTCCTCTACCACAGCCGTTCTGCTCCAGCAGCAGGAGCAGGAAGTAGGAGGAACCTGAAAGGAGGCCCAGTGCGGAGAGGGAGATCGACGACGAGGATGGGGAAAACGAGCACGAGACGAGCAGGAACTCGATGAGAAAGAAGAGGAGGTAAGGGTCGGACGGGGCCAGGACGAGGATACATCCGTTCTCTGAGGAGGCGCGGCGCCAGATATATCGTCTAGAGCTGGCGGAGCGCAGAGATTCTCGATTCATCCTCACCCGATTCTATCCTCGTTCTGGCTTCGTCGTAAATGGAGGGGGGGACCCCTGGGCCCCGCTGAGTTTGCTGGCGTAGACACGGGAGGGTGCGCTGCTTGTTGGTCGGCTTTGCTGCGCCGACCTGCCGGCCGGCGCCGCGGCGACCCAGTCGCGGCCGAGCACGACGGGAAGGAGGAGGAGGAGGAGGAAGCCATTGAGTGCAGTCAATCATTGCTGGGCTTGGGAAGGTGTATGGTTCCGTCCCTTTGGAATGGGCGGAGGCCGCGGAGGAAGCGGAGGAGGCGGCAGAGTTCCAGGCGGAGGAGGAGGAGGAGGAGGAGGAGGAGAAGTACTTAGCTGTCCTTCCACATCACCCTGGAGGGATTCTTCCCTTCTGGCGTCATTGCCCACGTTCGAGCTGCCCCTACGAAGCATTTCTTTCCTCCTAGGCGGCGAGGGGTGCAGAAGGAAAGCTAGGGGCAGGCGCTCCCCCGGCGGCGAAAGCCCCCCAGCGGCGAGGGCCGATGAGTTTTGGGGGGACCACCATTTCGGCACCGAGGCCCGCAGCCTTGAAGGCCTTGGTGAGGAGGAGGAGGAGGAGGAGGAGGAGGAGGAGGAGGAGGAGGAGGAGGGAGGAGGAGGAGGAGGAGAAGGAGGAGGAGGAGGAGAAGGAGGAGGCGGAGGAGGCGGAGGAGGAGATGGAAGCGGAGGAGGCGGAGATCGAGGCATGATGATGATGATGATGATGATGATGATGATGATGATGATGATGATGATGATGATGATGATGATGATGATGATGATGATGATGATGATGATGATGATGATGATGATGATGATGATGATGATGATGATGATGATGATGATGATGATGATGATGATGATGATGAGATGAGGATGAGGATGATGAGGATGATGATGAGGACGAGGATGAGGATGAGGATGAGGATGAGGATGAGGATGAGGATGAGGATGAGGATGAGGAGGAGGAAGGAGGAGGGAGGAGGGAGGAGGAGGAGGAGGAGGAGGAGGAGGAGGATGAGAGAGATGAGGATGAGGATGAGGATGAGGATGAGGATGAGGATGAGGATGAGGAGGAGGAGGAGGAGGAGGAGGAGGAGGAGGAGGATGAGGAGGAGATGAGGATGAGGATGATGAGGATGAGGATGAGGATGAGGATGAGATGAGGATGAGGAGGAGGAGGAGGAGGAGGAGGAGGAGGAGGATGAGGATGAGGATGAGGATGAGGATGAGGATGAGGAGGATGAGGAGGAGGAGGAGGAGGAGGAGGAGGAGGAGGAGGAGGAGGAGGAGGAGGAGGAGGAGGCAGGAGGAGGAGGCAGGAGGAGGAGGGGAGGGAGCAGCAGGAGCAGCCGTTAGGGATACGCGAGGAGGAGGAGGAGAAGGAGGAGGAGGATGAGGAGGAGGTCAAGCGCGGGAGGGCGACGCCACGGCCGCCCCGCGGGCCCGCGTTTCCGAGGTTCCTGGAGGGGAACGCCTCCTCCAGGCGAGCAGCCCGGGCAGTCCCTGCCGTCGACGTCCTCGTCCTCGCCGTCGTCCTCATCTCGGGGCCCCCAGACGGGGCTTGGCCTCGTCCATGTCCGCGGCCTGGGAGGCCAGACCTCCGACGATCTGATGCTCTCAATCTGGCAGTTTCCTTTGGACTTGGGCCTTCGGGGCCAGCTACAGTCAACCCTCACGGTAAGGATGAGCAACCTTCCCAAGGGTACCTTTGCATCCTTGCCTCCTCGGCCCATCCTTCGAAATGGGCGTCCAAGGCCCTTGCATCCTTCTCGCCCATCCTTCTGATACGGGCCGACTGCATCGGGCCCCAGGACCATCAAAACTGCGCCTGGGGCGAAAGGCTGCTCCTGGGGAAGCGGTCGGGACCTCCTTGGGGCTGCGCGCTGTAAGCAGATCACATCGTCGGGTGCCTGGGAAGATCGGCTCCCCGGGCGGCAGACGTGGACAAGTCCCCGCCCCGCCCTCGTTTCGGGGCCCCCAACGGTGCGGTGACCACACTGGGTGGTGCGCCGACGGGCCGTGCTGTTGGGTTTTTTGGGGGATCTCGAGGTCACCGCACGGTCCGTCACCACACCTTGTCAGGACCCATGATGCATCGCCGTCGGCACCGCGTCATGAGCAAAACATTGTGAGGGAAGGTGATTGGCGATTCCTGGCCTCACTGGGGGCGCTTGCGGCCGATCAACCAATTGTGCGAGATCTGAGGTCCCAGGGAACGGGCCGAGAACCCCAGGCGTGCGCCCGGAACAAAATTGATCACGGCGGAGTCGAAGGTCAGATACTGGGCATTTCGCGAATTGGACCACATCCGGTGCTTTTAATATTGAGCGGACTTCAAGCGCTAGGGTCGCTGCGTTCGCCCTCAGCTTCCTTCTCCTCCTTCTCCTCGTCATGCTCGTGTTCCTCCTTTTGTGTGTGACTCTAGGCAGACTCACATCAACTGTGACCATCGCGTCTGCTTAGTATACCAGAAATGGTAACGTCCCAGCTAGGTGAATTCTGCAAACACCAAGGACCTCACCACGCAGCGGTAAAAACATCGGCAGAGAGGCTGTGAATTATAGAGTAGCCCGCAAGGGCGCCAAGTATGAGTGCCGAGGTCTGCGACTGGAGTGAGGGAGGTGATGAGGATCCGCAGATCCCCCTCCTTCTCCACCTCCTCCTCCTCCTTCCGCTAGTCTAGGCCTCCCAAGTGGAGTCCGAGTAGATGGAGTCGGCGGATCGCGCCTCGTCGCCGATGCCTCGGGGATGCACCTCGAGCTGGAGCACGACTTCCTGCACGCCGGCGCCGCCGGTGCCTCGCCGACGTCGCCCACGCATCGGCGATGTGCCGTCTGCCTGCCCCTCCCCTCCTCGCCCCCCTCCGCCGGACAGCTCACAGCCTTTCCCGGGACCAGCGCGGCGGCATGCGGGGCCGCGGCACACGGAGTGAGCCTTGGAGCGCAGCTGCACCGCCACGCCGCCTGGGCCCCGTGCGGGGACGCTGACGCGGGCATGGCCGCGGCCGCGCCACGGCTCCAACCAGCCAACCCTCCGACCCCCTCCTGCTCGGGCCACATTCTCGGGTGGGGGTGCGGGCAATAGTTATATCCACATCCAGTGCGTCTTGGATTCTTGGGCTCTCTTCCCCAGAAACCGTAGACGCACTGGATATGGATAAACATCTGGCCCCAAGAGGCTTGATTTTATCCATATCCGGTGCGCCTCGGCGTTGCGGCACCTCTTCCCAAAAAGTCCATGACGCTCTGGATATGGATGTAAGTACTGCCCGCAGGGGGCCCAAAAGAGGTGGTGACCACACCGTGCGGTGAGTCGGAGGGGATCCGGGGTCACCGCACGGTTTTGGGACGCGGGTCGTTCTCCGAGGACGTCTCGGGCGACTGGGGGCAGCCGAGGTCCCAAAGCCGTATTCCGAGGCCACCGCACGGTCTGTCACCGCACCTATTCGGGGCTCCAAACGTTCGGGAGTCCTGTAGTTCGGGCTCGACGGCTCCTGCGACGGTCTGAGCAGAGCCCGCTGTGCCGGCGTGGCAGCTCTCGCCCCGCCCCAGCACGGCCAGCGGGCTCCTCCGTTGCGACTCTCGGCGGCCGCTCTCGTGCGCAACACGCCGTCCTCGTGCTCTCCGCGAGGCTCCCGCGGCCCACCAGATCAAACCTGAGCATACGCGCAAGTCAGGCAGGTCCCTCTACAGGGTGAATTGTTCAAATAGGCACCAAATCTTCAGGGAACGATGCTTCAAACATGTTTGCAAGTATTCTTGATTATCATGCTTCTCATATGTTTCCTTTCCCCTCCAGAATTAACCTGTATGAGGACATGCCCGACCTAAGCATACGCTCGAGGAGCTCCGCGCGGACACTGCTCGGACCCGCGCTGGGCCCCCTCGACGCGCGGAGCGCGCCAGGTGGGGCCCGGCGGCCCCCCGAACACGCATGTCGGTGTTGCTGTTCGGTCCTCCGCACGGGGGGTCGGGGAGCGGTGTCTTACTCGCTGTTTTGCCGATCGGCGCGGGCCCTCGCATCCCCCCCCCCTCTTGAGTAGCTGGTTTGCTGTTTTTTTGGCGCCTACTTCGAGCAGGTGGAGTCTCCCCGACAGGAGGCACTGTCGCCATCAGTCGCATCAAGCAGAGGTCTGGAGCCGGACCCCCTCCCGCACCCCCCTTCCGCCCAATGTCGAAACGCCGAATGAGAGAACGCAGACCAACTTCAGCCCCTCGCCATCGGCTGGCTCATGCGTGCAGGGCGTTCAATTGAGCCGCGCTCGGTTCGGTGCGGAGTTCCGCGGGCCCCCCTCGAAGCCCACCTCTCTAGGTGGAAGCCGAGCGCGGGCGAGCATGCAATCTGAAGCGTCGTCGACACGGCTCGGCAGCAGCTCGTGGCCGAAGCATCCATCGTTCACCTCGCCCTCTCGAGGGTGGTCGGCTTGAGATCCGCGGCCCCCGCGCCCGCTTCTTGGACCGACGCCAGGCGTCGGGTGCTGCCCGGGGTTTCCTTGGCCCTATGTGTTCCCAGGGTTCCCAAGGAGGCCCCGCGGTCTCCAGGCGCAACCCTCACAGAGGCCCAGGGGGCCCCAGGTCATCGAGAACAAAAGAACCCCTTACCAGGATAATGCGACGAAGATGTGGCCTCACTGAGGTGCCCGTCTTCGCATTAGGGATAATAGATAATGTTTTTGCCCCTCCTAACTTCGGCCCCCTCCCAAAGGGTTGGGGGTCCTTTTTATGGCTGCTCACAGGGGGGCTCCAAGATGCAGCAGGAAGCTGGGGACCCCCTGGGCCAGGGGCATCTTTCGCAGCCCCCCCGTGAGTGGGGACGAGCCCTCCGAGTCGCCGGCAGCGGCTTGCGGCAGACGTGTCGTCCACGTCGTCTCCTCGGGGTGGTCCGCCTGCGTTTTCTGCTGCCCCCGCGGCCCGAGGAAGCCAACGGGTCCCGAGAGAAATGGGTCCTGAGGTTTCTCGCAACTCTCGGGCTTTCGGGGTCTTCCACTGGCCCCAGGACTATCGACAAAAAAACGAATAGGCGGTCCTGGGGGAAAGCTACGAGACCCAGATCGAAGGAGAAACAACGGCATAAGCAACAATGTTTGGCGCTCCGAGCGGATTTCTTGGATCCGCGCTGGGCCCCCTGGCGGCGCCTCCGGCGCCGCCCATGGCGCCGGAGGCGCGCCAGGGAAGGGGGTCCAGCGCAGATCCAAGAATTCCGCGCGGTGCGCCAAAAGTTTATATTTATGTCAGCCGGTGTTCCTCGAACAATATCCCTGAAGAGACCCTGGACGGATCGATTCAGCCCTCCCCCGCCCCCATCCAAAGGTAGCCTTCGGCGGAGCCGCTGCGACGCAACCCGAATCTTAGGACCCGTTACCTTCATGCCAACCCGCGTCTCCTGTTGTAGCCAAGTGGGGACGAGCATCCCGAATCTTCGTCGGCACGGTTGGGCAGCGGCTCGTGTCAGGAGCACCCTGCGCTCGTCCCCTCCAGGGGGTGATCGGCCCGAATTTCGCAGCCCCGGCGGCCGACCTCTGAGGTTTGAGGCGAAGCGTCGGCACGGCTCGGCAGCGGCTCAGGGCAGCAGCGTCGTTCGTTCGCCCCCCTGGAGGGGCGGCCGGCCTTGGGCTCTCAGCGGTGGCCCTGTGGGCGGGCAGGGTCACGCCGGACGAGTGGTACTTCAAGATCCTCGACCACATTGAGGAGCGCGGCCGAGCCGTCTGCGGCAGTGACAGGAGGAGGCGGAGGAGGATCCAGATTAGGAGGAGGAGGACGAGGAGGTGAAGGAGTAGGAGGAGGATCCAGATTAGGAGGAGGAGGACGAGGTGGAGAAGGAGTAGGAGGAGGAGGATGAGCAGGAGGAGGAGAAGGAGGAGGAGAAGGAGGAAGGGACAGGGGAGCTCTTATTGGGGTGTCCCTGGAACGGGTGCTGTACACGCGGCCGCTAGCGTCGCAGAGCGAAGGTGATGCCCGCGGGCACCACCCCAATTGGCAGTGCCTCTGCGCGAGCAGTGCCTCTGCGCGAGCAGTGCCTCTGCGTCGAACGGCGGCTCGGCTTGCAACCACCTCGTGCGTCGGGGAGGACCTCGAGGTCAGGAAGGGACGGGGAGGAGGAGGAGGAGGAGGAGGAGGAGGAGGAGGAGGAGGAGGAGGAGGAGGAGGAAGAGGAGAAGGAGGAGGAGGAGGAGGAGGAGGAGCCAGAGGAGCCAGAGGAGCCAGAAGCGCCAGAGGAGATTGACGAGGCTGAGGTGCAGGGGAAGGGGGATGGGGAACAGGCGGAGTTTTGGTTCAGACCAGATTTCGAGCTGTTCATCGTGCTCAAGTTCGTGTTTCTGCTCCCGTCCCGCTCCGTCGCTGTTGTACTCCCACTCCGACACATCCCATCACCGAATTCCTCATGTTCATCATGCTCCGCGTCCCTCTTCTCGTCCTCTTCGTCGTCAACATCATTATCGTCCTTCTCCCTTTTGGTCTCGTGCTTTTGCTCACTCACTATCTCTAGTTGCTGGTCCTTCTGCTGATCATCCTACCGCCGCTGGTCTTCTCCTTCTCCCTCTCTTCCTCCTCCTCCTCCGCTTCCTCCTCCTCCTCCTCCTCCTCTTCTCCTCGGCGTCCTCATCCGTCTCCAAGAAGATGCGTGTTGTTCAAGGGCGTGGTTCAAGAAGGAGGACGAATGGAGGAGGATCGAGGCGGTGGGCGTTGTCCCCCCAGCCCCCGCAGGGGCCGCACCGTGCTCGGGGATCCATAATTCGTAATCCTCCTCCTCCTCCCCCTCCTCCTCCTCCTCCTCCTCCGCCTCCTCCTCCTCCTTTCTCCTCCTTCGCTTCCTCCCTCTTCCTGCTTTAGCTTCTCCATCCTCCTCCTTCATGCCTCTCCCTCCCCCTCCTCCCTCCTCCTCATCCTGCCTTACCTTCCGTCTCTTCGTTCTCCTGCCGCTTCGGGTCCTCCTACCGCTCCTGACCCTCCTAATGTCATTGCCGCTCCGGTTCGCCTACCGCTCCTGGTCCTCCTCCTCCTCCTCCTTCCTCCTCCTCCTTCCTCCTCACTTCCTCCTCATCCTCCTCCTCGTCCTCCGCCACCTTCTCTCCTCCTTCTCCTCCTCCGCGCAGCGCATATGCGTTTGGAAGTTTGTAACCGTCTGTCAGATTCGTCGGGCCGAGGCTTCCAGCACGGTGTTCTGGCACGGCTTTTAGGACTGTCCAGACGCGACAGTCATGTTGACTCGCGGTGTTGTGAAGTCTGGGGAAAAGTGCTCTGGCACGATCCAGGATTGTCCTTGACTCGCGGCGCTGACGTCTCAGGAACTGAATTGTGGCACGAGTGAGGGTTCTCAGACGGTTGTCTTTCAAGGGGGCATTGCGTACACAGTCTTCTGCAGCGCATTCGCTTGACACCGAGGCTCATTTGGCGCTTGGTGCCTGGTCGGGAGCAGCAGCTCATTCGCCGTCCCTGATGGCTTGTGTTGTTCGATGCGTTACTGCGGGTATTTGTCTTCTGTATACCATTCGACTCACATGTATAGTTGTGGTGTGTTGTCTCTGTTGTGGGGAGAACTTCCGCGGGATTACAATCCGGAAGAGCCTGTTGCACAACGATGTTACACCATAGCCTGCCTCGTGCCAGAGGAAGGCTGCGCGGCAACATGCGCCGCACGGCAGTGCCAATCCGACCCCCCCTCTTTCTGGCTGGATTCCAGAAGGCCACACACTAGCCAGCATCTCTACACAACACGAGCGAATCCGCCTGCAGTGCACCGCCGTGCCCAGTCTTCTGAAAGCGAGCCTCCGACGGCGACGGGCGCGGGGGGCGGTCGCCGGGGCCGAGTGCAGGGGCAGGGCACCACCAGAAGGGGGGAGAGGCCATGGCACAGGGTCCCCCCACAAAGAGGGGGACTGTGCCATAGACCCCCCTGGGGGAGGAGGAGGAGGAGGAGGAGGAGGAGGAGGAGGAGGAGGAGGAGGAGGACGAGGACGAGGAGGAGGAGGAGGAGGAGGAGGCGGAGGCGGAGGAGGACGAGGGGGAGGAGGGGGGGAGAGGGAGGAGGAGGAGGAGGAGGAGGAGGAGGAGGAGGTGCAGGTGGAGGAAGGAGGAAGGAGGAGGAGGCGGAGGAGGAGGAGGAGGAGGAGGAGCCCCCCCGGGTGACCCCCCCCACAAGTCTGGTGAGAGTCTACAGCATATATTCTCCATATTGGGGGGGGGGGGGGGGCGCCTGCAGAAATAAAGGACGAGGTATGACGAGCGACGTTCACCGAGTTCGAAGTGTGTATTGCATGTTTGATTCGCGCTCGCGCGCGTGTGTGTGTGTGTGTGTGTGTGTGTGTGTGATGTGCCCAGGGGCGCATCAACCAATTCCAAATGGATCTTCCCCGCGCCCCCCCCCCATTGGCCCGTTCCTCCACTGACGTTCCCCCACACCCTTCCTTGCTCAGCCCGCTTCCCCCCCCTCGCTCCCCGCTCCCGCTCAGGAGCGCTTTGGGGAGACGAGGCGTCCGCGTCGCTGCGGCACTGTCTGCCCCGCCTGCCGCCCCGCCCCTCCCCTCCCCCGGTGCCGCTCCCTTCCCGTAGCCGCAGCCGCACGTCGTTTGAAGAATCAGTCCAAATGGTCCCAGCGGGGGATGTCATTGGCCTTGCGTTGGCACGACTGCGCGCGAGGTGTCGCCTGTGGAGCGTTACTTCAGTTTCCTTGGAGCATGCAGCTTCACAGAAGCTCCGTTGAAGCAAACAAAAACACGACGCCGTCGCCGTGCCCTGGCACGGGCCCAGATCTCTTGACCGCATCTGTTCTGGTCTTGATAGTTTCTCGTGAGGTGCCCGTGCGGCCACGGCTGGATGTCCTCGTGGGCCGATGTCCGACCAAGCGGGCTCGGGGCCGATGTCCGACCAGCGTCTAGGTGAAGTGTTCCCCAATCCTCCTGTGGAGTTGGGTCCTCGATTTGAGCACGCAGGGCCGCGCATCTCCTCCCTCTCCTCCTCCTCCTCCGTTGTATGGGCAAGTTGTTAGATAGCCTGGAATAGGGCGGGGGGGGGGCGCAGAACGGGGGAAACATAGGTGTAAACGTAGGTGCGGATTAAACAAAAAATTGGCGATGGCAATGCGAACTGCATCCAATTCTGCTTGTCTTAAGAAGGTTCTAAGAAAAGACACAAGCATCGGGGATCTGACGCTAAGGTAGGATTGGGTGGGAGTCACAACGGGTGAAACGACGAATGAACGAAGGAGGAGGCGGAGGGGGGAGAGGATAGATTTGTCGAGTTGCTCCAGCAAGGCCCTCTGTGGATTCAGGGTATCACACCCTATCGAGTAATATTTGGGGTGGCCAAGACGGCCCATCCAGAAACGGTGCGGCATCTACACAGTCGTTCTGGACGTCATCAGTCCGTTGTGCGTCCCCAAAGGCTCCCAGGCCCAACTGTTCAGACCCAGCGCATGACCACATGTGAACCTCTTCGTTTTCGCGTCGGTTCCGTAGCCGTTTTGGCTTTAGCAATGTTTGCTTTTTTTGTATGCGGGTGACGCTGATGCGCCCGAGGCGCCCGAGGAGCCGCCCGAGGGGGCGGCTGCGGCGCCCCCAGCGCCGCCGTTGGCGGCTCGAGGAGGCGCACGCGGCGCCAGAGGCGCCCGCGGAGGAGGCGGCCGCGGCGTCCCAGGAGACGCCCGCGGCGACAGAGGGCGCGGCAGAGGCAGGGGCTTCAGGCGCAGCGCTGCGGAACAACAGAAACGAGATCTTAACAAACGGTCCAAACGCATAGAGGTTTTAGATGCAGAGTGCCACATTATGTATGCAGCCCTCAACCCAGGAGAACAGCGTTTAGCATCGATGGTGCTGGCAACCTCTCATGACGCCAATGTGAGATCCACTCCTGAGTGCGCGATTGTCGATGGCCAGGAGATGCATCTCAAAACGATTCGGGACAAGGATTATCATGTTAAAGCTCGGCTCCTTCGAGGTGTTACCTCCCATGTGGTTCAACAAGCTGTGGGTCTTGCGAACTTCTGCTCTTCAGCCCGCGGTGATGCGCATGATGACGGTCGACACTGTTGTCTTATATCCATGAGCGTGTGGGATGATGCTTCGATGTGGGTCACTCTTCAAGTCCCTGAGAATGAAGACTCGCTCAGCAGCACGGCCCCGTCACTTCATCGCAGCCACAAGCAGGTCGGCAAGAGAGTTCACCAAGCAGTGCTCAACCAGTGCGAGACGTTGATCGTCGATGTTGTTAGAGGTGACGGGAACGTGTTCACATGCGGCGCAGAAGTGTGTTGCCCTGCCCAACCACTTCCATCAGCGAACGCATCGACCATCAGGAACCGTCTTGGGCGGTGGTCTGCGCTCAGCTCCACGGGTTCAGGCAGGTGATTGGATCCAGAGAGGGTGTTGCAGAGGGCTCTTGATTCCATCAGTTGGAAAGTAATCGTGTGGAATAAAGATAGTTTAGGCCTGAATCGATGCATCATCGGCATGGAACAGCGTGCTCTTGAGGTTGAACACAAGTATGGGAGTTCTTTGCATGGTGCTACCTCGTTGTTGCCATTATCGTGCGTTGGGCATTCTTGTGTGCGGGCAATGAAACCGATACATGAATCAAGCGGCTTGCCAGGGAAATTGGTCAGATTGGGTCATCTGTTCGAGTCTGCACGGATCCAGCGTTTGTTCAGAGACGAAGTCAGAAAAATAGTATCAGCACACTTTGATTTCCACAGGGTCGACGCGTTGCCACCATGTGTCCTAGGCTGGCAACGCAACAATCGCAAGGTATTAGTTTTGAGTCGGGCGCTGATGGACCTGCAGCCTGACGAAGAGGATCTGCTGTTGGCGGCCTGCAGCGGCGACTGGAGCAGGCAGCCGAAGGTGCCCCACCACTGCCTTGGAGAGCACCTGTGCCCGCTTGGGTGCAAGAACCTAGCTGATTCCAGGAAGAAGGTCGGCGACTTGTTGATTACAGCTGTCTGCGGGCGACTTGACGTCCCATTGTTGTACAGGTGGAAAGGCTTCGAGGCCGCAGCTGCTTGGGCGCTGCGTGGGCGCAGGATCCACGACGTCCTTCTGCGAGCGCTTCGCCCTCTTTTCAAAACGAATACTGTTGCTGCAGCTGAGCAGTTGTTGGCCCAGGCAGTTGCGAACCCGAACAACGACATGAACAGCATCATCGTCGGCATTGCTAAGCAGAACGTGAAGGGCGGGAAAACGGTTCAGTTCTTTGCAGGGGATCCACATGGCAAGACGGTCGAAGATGCGATTGTGCTCTCCTCGCCGCTTCAAGGCTATTTGAACTCGGCGCTTGCAGCAGAGGCGGCGTCAACGCAGGTCACTGCAGCCTTGATCACGGTCCCAGCGGATGGCTCCGCAGGCCCAGTTTGTCAGACGAGCTTCCACAACCTTGCCGAGGACGCGATCATGCGCAACGCTGCCATCATCTCTGGTCGGAGGGGCGAGGATACAATCAAGGAGTATTCCAACATGATCTGGGACTTCAGCGATTCATCTTGGGGCGACCTCGCCCGAGCCTCTGACAAGGCCGAGGCCAATGGGCATGCTAAAATACATTATGAAGTCAGCATCCTTAGAAGGCCTTTGGAGTCTCTTGGGGAAGTTCGGGGGAAGTTCATGTTTGTGCGAGCGCTATTGCTCAGCTTTTCGGAACTCTACGCGAACCTGCGCTCTCGAGCCCCAGGGGCAGCACCAGTCAGAACTCACAGGACACGTGCACATATCATAAAAGAACGGCTGCCGCCGACGCCGACTCATATTGCATTGCATTGCAGCGCTCGCAATGCCGCCACATTGCGCTGCCCAGCATTTGGGCGACACAGCACAGCGAAACTAATCATATATCACACTATGAATACTTAGCATGGCGTCGCATTCGGCGGCTTCGCACTGCACGTTCAGCATGGCGCAGCATGGCGTAGCGTAGCGTAGCACAGCACATCACCTACATACAATCGCAGAGGGTAGCATCGCCTACCGCATAGGGTATCTTTTGAAATCGCACACTCACCTGCGAAGTGGGCGTTCGGTCACGGCCACAGTCCTGCGCCCTCGGGGCCCCCGTCCAAGCCAAAATCATGTCATTCCCCCCCCCCTCTCTGAGATGTGCGGCGGCCTGTGCCTCGCCGTCGTGGACGTGTGGCGCCGGCTGGTCTGGCCATTTCAGCAACCCATGTATGAGATTTTTGACGTTGTGCGTGGCAGCGTGCTCGATTACAACATAGTCAGCGGCAGGGCCAGGAACATCTTGCTCAGGTCAGAGGCATGCCCTGAATGCGTAGACTCCCACTTCTCGAAGATCTGGCTTCAGCGGTTGTGTGACAAGGATGCGTCCCAGAAGGCTTGGATGAGCCTTCGCCGAATTCTTTCTGTACTCAGAGTCACGACAACGAGAGTCGAACGTAAACACCTGCTCGGTCAAGAGAGTCGCAAGAGGAGGGGGAGAGCGTTGAAGATCAAGACCCTTGCGCTGTCCACGTACGCTGCCGCTGTGAAGAAAGACAGCAGCAACTTGAGCAACAAACTACTTCGTGACCTCGTCGGCGATACGTCAGCCGTGTGGAAATTTCAGAACACCATCGCCACTTTCAAAGTCGGCATCAATCGGAACGGGAGGATTAAGGAGAGCTCGAAGAGGAGGCTTTGGCAGGGTACAGCATCGAGAAGGGTCAGAGCATATGACATGTTCGTCAGCAAGAGCACCCTTGCTTCGGACGAGGCTGCAGTCCACGCTCACCCTGGAGGAATTCCTGGCCGACTTCGGGACGCGAGCCGAGAGTGGCAGGGCTGCTCTGAAGCGCAGGTAGCATATTTCCAGGGGCTTGCGGACGCCGAGAACGAGGTCCTACTCCAGTGCGCAGATCTGGGCTTCAAGGAGTACGTGCACCGCGAGAAGAATGCTCCGTGGCTGCTGCCGAGTCGGCTCTTGGCGCGACGGAGACTTCGACGGGATGCTGCAGCTCGCACGTTGCGTGCTCTCGAGGGGCATGTTGCTTTCAAGAGCGGCGCTGGTCTGGGGTGCTGGTTGTCAGCGATCAAGCCTCAGCAGGTTCTGGGCTCCAGCGACGCCGCCGTCCACACTTCGGCAACCGACATTTTCAAGTACGACGACGTGCCCATTGTAAATCCGCCTTCGATGAGCGAGTCAGTCGTTTGCAAGATGAATTTCTACGGGTTGTGCATGTCAGATGACACTTTGGATATGTGCCGAGTGTCCCTGAAGAATTTTTACCGTATGATGACCAAAGCATGTCTAGTTCGTGGTGGGCCATTGTTGGTGACGCTTCGCATTCCAGGGATAGAGGGTTGTGATGCTCGGCTATTTTACTGTCGGATGTTCAAGCAGGGTGAGGCAGCGTTCTTCCTCAACGCAGTCGGTCTTGAAGGCGCTGAACCCGATGCGGGCTTCGCTCCTGCCCGTGATCCTTCTGGCTGTTGCATCGTGAGGACTTGGCACATGGTGGTCAAGTCCCTATTGGTCGATAGCGCTCTTGCGAGTGGGCGCGAGGTGGCCACGTTTGACGAGATAGAGGCGTTGGTTTGGAAGGCCAGCCCCAATCTTGCGAGCAACAAGTTTGCTATGATTATTCAGTTTCCAATCTTGACGGAAGTGTTATCCTTGACGGAGGCCGCGCCACCAGTGAAGAAGCGGAAAGCTGGCGATGCCCCCCTTCCGTTCGGCTTGACCATGCCGAAGGCAAAGAAGGTCGAGTGCAGCGGCGGACCAGCAGTACCAGCAGCTCCTGACTTGCCAGGGGACACGGAGGTCGCGCAGGACCCCGAGGGCTTCGACGAGCCCGAGGCCGACGAGGTCGACTCCGAGGACGCCGTGCACGGCGGCTACCAGAACAGCAGCGACAGCGACAGCGGACCTGAGGATCGAGAGTTGGTCATTCAACACTCCCCACCGCCCACTACTTAACAACAAAACGGTTCTGGTATATAGACACTTCGCAGACCCTCGCTGTCCTCTCGTCCTCCGCCTTTTTTTTTTTGGGGGGGGGGGGCGACTTGTATTTCGTCCCCCAGCCCCCTCGCCTCTTGGAGGCGGGCCTGACACGCGTTCGGAACCGTTCGAGGGGGCGGGTCGCCCAGCTTTAAACATGCTAGTGGAGTTCAGCATTTGATACAAGCGTCGGAACAGATCAGCAAACACTCATGCCACATTCATCCGTCAACGCCTTCCCCCCCCCCCCCCCCCAATGTTCAACGTTGGCGGCGGTGGGTCTGATGAGATGCACTTCGACCGCGGTGTCCCCCGCGCGTGCCAACATTGAGTTTTGGGGAGGGGGAGTGTTCAATAATTGCTTTCCTCTACCGTAGTCCACTGCCAAACCATCAGCGATGAATCAGCTGTAGGCCAGTTGTTTCTCTTTGTGTTCTCCTTCAGCGCAGGATCCAGCTGTTCCTCATGTTCCTCATGACGTCCTAGACGGTCCAGCGCCTGCTGCTGCGCTACCGCCTGCAGCAGCAGCAGCAGCAGTGCCTGTTCCAGGCCCTGCAGCAGCAGCAACAGTGCCTGTTCCAGGTCCTGCTCCGCCCCCTGCTGCTGGGCCGACTGAATCAGTCGGCATTCGGTCGTGCGACCAGGCGCCCTCGGGGAGGGCCCAGTGCTGTTTTTGTGGCACGCAGATTCCGAAAGGCGACTGGAGGTTTGATTATCGTTTCAAGGCTTCCTCGTCGCTGGGAGATCAGAGGACACAGGGATGGCGTTTCAAATATTGACACCTTCGGAGGGGGCTGGTGAGGGGGGTGGCACTGTTAAGCCGCAACGTGTGCGTCAATGTGTGTTTTAGTCCGCTGGTGCACCGCGTGGATCCCGTGGGCCAGAAACGGTCCCCATAGGCCGAGCACGATGCATTTCGAACACGATGTTGTCGAGTCTCTGGGGGTCAGCCACCCTCCCCTTCCCCCGTCGCCCCGCGCCACGCCCCTCGGCGCTTCCGACGCACCCCGTCTTTTGCGGGCCCGCCCGCTAGCTGCGGAGGGGGAGGAGGGTGAAGGTCGAGGAGGAGAGGAGGAGCAGGAATAGGAGGAGGTGGAGGATGGGCTTGACTAGGAGGAGGGGGGTCGGAGGAGGAGGATGACCCCAGTGGGGAAGGGGGCATCATCTTTCAGAGTTCCCGCGTTTGGGACTATGGGGGAAGATGGTGGTATCAAAGGGGTCGTGAGCGATGCTCGAAAGTTGTGCGCTTTTGGTAGTGATAGTAGCCGAAGCAGCAGTAGCAACCGTAGTATCATAAGTAGACGCAGTAGTAGTAGCAGTAGTCGTAGCAATGGCCGTCGTAGTAAGGCACGTGGAAGTAGAGTCGGTAGCCATTGTAATTGTAGTAGTCGTAACTTACTCGTAGTAGTCGTACCAATCGTAGTAATCGTAGTAGCTGTAGTCGTAGTAGTCGTAGCCGTGATAGCAGTAGCCGTAGTAGTAGTAGTAGTAGTAGTAGTAGTAGTAGTAGCAGTGGTAGTAGTAGTAGTAGCAGTAGTAGTAGTACTAGCAGTAGTCGTAGTAGTAGGGCACGTAGTATACTCGTAGTAGTCGTACCAATCGTAATGGTCGTAGTAGTCGTAGTCGTAGTACGTCGTAGCCACCGTAGTAGTAGTAATAATAATAGTAGCAGTAGTAGTCGTAGTAGTAGTAGTGGTAGTAGTCGTCGTCGTAGTAGTAGTAGTAGTCGTCGTAACAGTAGCAGTAGCAGTAGCAGTAGCAGTAGCAGTAGTAGTAGTGGTCGTAGTAGTAGTAGTAGTAGTAGTAGTAGTAGTAGTAGTAGTAGTAGTAGTAGTAATGGTAGCCACTTCCAACACCAGCAATGCTATACAAAACAGGCTGTGCACCCACTAGTAGTGGTGGCAGCAGCAATCGTAATAGTAGCGGTAGAAGTAGTAGTAGTAGTAGTACTACTACTACTACTACTACTACTAGTCACTTCTCTCACCAGCAATGCTACATATAGTAGGTTATAGAAGAATTAGTATTAATATAGAAGTAGTAGTAGCAGTAGTAGTAGCAGTAGTGGTCGTAGTAGCAGTATTAGTACTAGTCGTAAAAGTAGTAGCCACTTCCCACACCAGCAAAGCTTTACAGCATAGGTTGTAGAAGAATAGGATGTAGTGGTCGTAGTAGCAGTAGTAGTAGCGGTGGTAGTATTAGTAGTAATCACTTCCCACCCCAGCAAAATTGTACAGCATAGGTTAATGAAGACGGATCATATGTAGTAGTAGCAGTAGCCGTAAGAATGGCAAAACCAATAGTAGTAGTAGTAGTAGTCGTCGTAGTAGTAATAGTAGTAGCAGCAGCAGCAACAGTAGTAGTAGTAGTAGTAGTAGTAGTAGTAGTAGTAGTAGTAGTAGTAGTAGTAATACTGGTGGTGGTAGTAGTAGTAGTCGTCGTCGTCGTCTTCGTTTTCGTCGCAGTAGTCGGGGACGCCTGGGGGCCCAAGTTAGCCCCAAGAGGGCCCCAGGAGGGCCCCAGGAGGGGCCCTGAGAGCCCCCCCCCCCCCTGCTGTCAAGATGGCGGCCCTCGTCCTTGACAGCAAGGGGGCTTCTCTTGGGGCCCTCTTGCGGCCCTCCTGGCGCCCTCTACGAGCCTCGGAGGGCTCCTAGAGGGGCCCCAAGAGGGCCCCAAGAGAACCCCAAGAGGGCCCCAAGAGGGGCCCTGAGAGCCCCCCCTGCTGTCAAGATGGCGGCCCTCGTCCTTGACAGCAAGGGGGCTTCTCTTGGGGCCCTCTCGGAGCCCTCCTGGTGCCCTCTACAAGCCTCGGAAGGCTCCTAGAGGGCCTCAGGAGAGCCCCAAGAGGGCCCCAAGAGGGCCCCAAGAGGGCCCCAAGAGAACCCCAAGAGGGCCCCAAGAGGGGCCCTGAGAGCCCCCCAAGATGGCGGCCCTCGTCCTTGACAGCAAGGGGGCTTCTCTTGGGGCCCTCTCGGAGCCCTCCTCGTGCCCTCTGCGAGCCTCGCCTGGGCTCTTCCTTGGTGCCCCAGGGCGACGTCCCACGTAAAACCCGCCACCCCCCCGCCCACTCTCACGCTGCAATGCCCCTGCTCTCTAAAGGAGACTGCGCGCCAAGTGCATCGGGAGAGCGCCGTTGGCAACGAGGGCGCAGGACCCCGCGATGCTTGCTTCGTTCCGGAAGGAGGAGCGGGGGAGGGGATGCATGCGACGATGGGGAGGGGGGAGGACGCGGGAGTGGAGGAGGAGGAGAGGGAGAGGAGGGAGAGGAGGAGGATGAGGAGGAGGAAGAGGAGGAGGAGGAGACAGAGAAGGAGGAGGAAGAGGAGGAGAGGAGGTCAGGAGAAGAGGAGGAGAGGATGGTGATGAGGCGCAGAGTGAAACATGAGTAGCTAGGATAGTCACAAACATGAGGTGGGAACGTGAGCAGTCACAACGACGTTGCCGAACGTGTGTGTTATGTATTACGCGTGTCCCACGAGGGATTCCTCGGGCGCTGTGGGTGGGGGACGGAAGGGGGGCCGCGTGCTTTGGGTCATTCTCACGCGACGTTTATCTTCGGCGCTGTCCAACATGCTCCAAACTGCCCAAGGGGGCTCAAAATGTTACACCCCTCACGCAGTTCAAAGGCGGGGCCTCTTCTTGGAGGGCATAAATTCTTGAACAAGGATTTGTTCAAGGATTCTGTTTTTGCGACCCCTCACACTGTTCAAGGACCGATCCTTGAACAAAATTTGTTCAAGGGTCTTGAACAATGTTTGTTCAAGGATGGGCCCTTGAACAGCGTGAGGGGTCGCAAAAAACAGAATCCTTGAACAAATCATTGTTCAAGGATTTCCGCCATTCAAGAAGAGGCCCCGCCCTTGAACAGTGTGAGTGGTCTCGCAAACGTCAGCCCCCCCGCAGTCAAACGAAGGCCCGCGCGCTATGACAGGCGGGGGGCAGGGGTGCCAACAAGGGTGTAGACGGCCGCGCAGATTCTACACCCCTGTTCGCACCCCTGTTTCCACCGCTGTGGTTTTCGAATGTATCGAGGATGGTGCTGGGGGAAACCTACCCCACTTGATTTCTCAGGTCCTCTGAAAAGTGCGCAGGCCGCCTCTCTGCACTGGGGGGGGGGCTCGCGCTTGGGGGGGGGGCTCGACTGCCCCTGCAAACTCAAGGGGGAAGGAGGGGCCATCGCGCCACCGCAGGACGTGGAGTCCCTGAAGGGCTTCATCGCTGAGGCCGTCGGCGAGCCCGCCTACGGCATGCTCGTGGGCGCTCTCGCCGAGCTCGAGGAGGCAACGGCATAGGCCGCGGAACCGAGCATCCGCCTCGCTCCCTTCCTCCTCATCATGGTCAACATCGTCGCAATCGCCAGCATCGTTGTCACCAGTAGCGGCGTCATCATCACCTTCAATTGACACATATTGCCTGCCTAACGGGGCTGCAAATCTGGAGAGCCCCCCCAGCCCCAAACGGAAACGTTTCGGACGGGGCCTCTCGGCAGCCTCTTGAGCGCGTCTTGGGGCCTCTTGGGTGCTTCTTGGCGTCGTGGGGCCCTCTTTAGGCGGGGGGCTCGCATTTTCAGTTAGGGGTTCTCCTCCTGGGCCCCTCCCGTCGTCCTCCCCTTCCCCATCTTCTTCCTCCTCCTCCTTCTCCTCCTATGGGGCCCGAGAGCTCCCTCCCCGTCTTCCCCCTCCTCCGACTCGCTCCCCCTCGTCATACCCCCGCTCCCCTATGTTCCGAATCGCCCTCGTTCGCCTTCTCTCATCTTCCCGTCAACAATGCCCCCAAGCTTGGGGGAGTGGGGCGATTATGAGAGAGGGCGCGGAGGAGGAGGAGGAGGACGGGGGAGGAGCTCTTGGCTTCTGGAGGAGGAGAAGGGGGAGGAGCAGCAAGAGGAGGAAGGAGAGGGGACGTCGGACTTCTGAGACGCGAGGCCCAAGAATGAAAGCTGTGGTCTCCGTCGCCCCGACCCCCCGACCCTCCGCGGCAGCTGCGATGGCAGACGTGCGTAGTTTCTCCCTTAGCGACGACGAGGTGTGGCCTGAGTGGTTGCTCTCGCCATTCTGGACGAGGCCGCTGACTTCAGAGTCGACGCATGGACGCCGCTTCATGTGCAAGAAGGCTTGCGGGGCTGGAAGCACTTTCACCAGGCCCCCTCGTTGTTCCGTCCTGGGCCCTCGGATGGAATGAAAACCTCATGGGGGATGGGGTCTCGGGGAGGGCGTTTCGGGGCCCGTGGTCAGCGGCTTCGCGCAGTCTGGAAGGATGCTCAGATTGTGGCCATTGGGTTGCGAATGCTGGCGAACACGTGCAGCAAGCTGCGCAAGATGCAGGTTGACATCGTTATCATGCGTTACCTTCGTGCGGTCCCCGCTCCCTTCTCGCTTCCTGTTTCGCCCCCCCCCCCCCCCCCCCCCCCCCCCCCCCATTTCGCATTGCCATGATTGTCCTTACCTGTCTGCTCGCCAGGTCCATTGGGAACCTAACAATTTGAGGCTCCGAGAGTACTTCGTACCGAGGGGGTTGCTGACGGTTGATTGGATCAACGCCATCAACACGCCTGTTCGCCCGCCATCGCCGCCACGCCCCAACCCTCACTGACGAGTCGAGGAGCTGTTGGCAATGATCGGTTGGCGTCTCTGTGCTGCGAGGTTTCCTCAGCAGTCGCTGCTGCGCCCGCGACGCAGCCCAGACACTTGAATGTGTGAACGGGGTTGTTCAAAAGTAAGATTGCGTTGCAGACGTCGCACCTCGCCCATTACGTTGCATACCATCCACCCGCCCGCCAGTTCTAAGCGAGTTGTCTTGACGCGGCAAGCGCGGCTTTGCCTGTATGTCGGGAGGGGGGGGGGGGGGGGGGCGGGGCATCCCAGTGCGCCTCGCAATCCGCCCCCAGTACGCATCCACACCCCCCTTGGCACCTAGAACCAACATAAGGCGAACCACTGGACCCAACGCAAGACGATCCTCTACGAGCGTCGGAAGGCCCCGAAAGGGCCCCAAGATGACCCCAAGAGAGCCCCACGAAAGCCCCAAGAGGGGCCATGAGCGCATCCCCTGCTGTCAAGATGGCGGACCCAGCCCGAGTGGGGGTCCTCAAAGAGCTCTAGACAACGGGCCTGTCTGCCAAGGACTTCTTTGGGCCGTCTTGGGGCCCTCTGGGAGCCCTCCTGGGGCCCTCTACCAGCCTCGGAAGGCTCCTGAAGGGCCCCGAGAAGACCCCAAGAGAGCCCCAATAGGGCCGCAAGAGGGGTCCCGAGAGCCCCCCTCTGATGTCAAGATGGCGGCCCTCGTCTTTGACAGCAACGGGGCTCCTCTCGGGGCCCTCTCGGAGCCCTCCTGGGGCCCTCCACGAGCCTCGGAAGAGTCCTAAAGGGCCCCAAGAGAGCCCCAACGGGCCCCAGGAGGGGCCAAGGGAGTCAGCATAAGGCGACTCACTATGAGGATCCGTTCGCGCGAGGATCCTCTTTGGCTTCATCGTATCCGTTTGTCTCCGTACCCATTTGTTCCCAATTGCTTTCTCGAACCTGGAACGTGACCAGAGGATTTGATCCAGGCATCGCTTTTCCTTGCCCCCGAGGGCATTGCTCCGACCTCGGGCCTCGGCGATGGCAGCAGCAGTCGCTGCAGCGGCGGCGCTGACGGGGGTGATCGAGAAGGCTGCCACCGAGATCATCACCCAGGCAGTCGGCGCCAATGCGTCTACGAGGGGAACGGCTTCGCTCCAGCACCAACTCAGCCATCTCAATCAGCAGGAGCGTCACCTTCTCCAGGTGAACGTTCGCATCAACGTGAAGGTTCGCAAGGCGACCAAGAAAGACGATGCCAATAACTCCGCCAGCATCCGAATCCTTGGCCCTGACGGCGACGGCCACGACAAGGGCTCTGGCAAGGGCCCCAAGGGCAAGGGCAAGGGCAAGGGCCGACCTCAGTCCAGCCGTGGGGGGTCGTCATCCCAGAAGACCAGGGCGACCTCGGGGAAGGGCCCGAACAAGGCCAGTTCCAAGAGCAAGGGCACGAAGGCCACCAAGTCGCGCCCCAAGTGGAAGCTAGGCTCCCTCCAGGTGGCTGTCCCCTAGAGCGCCCAAGCCGGCAAGACATCGATGCTTTGGCGTGGTAGTTCGTTTTTTTTGTTTTTTGCCAGGTTGCCGAGCCTCTCCCGACTGCATCTCTCTAAGTTCAGTTGGTTCGCTCGCACAGGTTGGATGAGGATATGGAAAAACACGTGCTTCCATGTGCACGCGTCCACGGGCGCCACCACTATTTTAGTTCACGCGTGCATCAGTACCCGCGCAAGTCACAAGCCCACCCAGAAATGCTTGCCCTTTTGAATTGTTCTGGCCAGGGGATGATGCAACACATCCCCAAGCTTGGGGGAATTGTTCTGTAGACATGATGCTGCCACGCATGATCACACATATGTATACATATCCGTAAGTCTGGCGTTGCCACGTGAGAGTAGGGAGACTTCATGTTGCCACATATGCGTTTCCAGCGCGTCCCACCTATGTGTAGAGTGGTGATGGCACCTCCAGGAAAACACGCCATCCTCCAGGAATCCTCCAACGTTATCGGCACACGCATCCTCACAGTCCTTTCCCTCCTTGCACCTCCCCCTCCTCCCACTCCTCCTCCCCTCGAGGTTGCATCGGTCCACGCCTTGACTTGACGTTCCAAGGAGTTGTAGAAGTGCGGAGGCACCCCCTAGACTCCCTAGAGGCCCTAGACTGGTACCCACTTGAGTCACCTGAAACGCAGCTCCCTGCGTAGCCATTTTGGCTCGAGAGGTTTGGATGACATCATCCTTGGGGCCTGCGCCCGACGAGCATCATCGCCATGCCTCCAGTGGCGTCGAAGCTCAGTCGCAAGAGCGGCTGTGATGGCCCAGCTGGGCAGGGGGCTAGCAGCAGGGCGAAGGTCAAGTCTGCACCAGTGCCAAAGGCCTCTAGCTCGAAGCGGGCCAAGGTCCAGCGGGGCCCGACTGAGCCTGTGAACGAATGGCAACACGCACCACCACAGAAGTGCGGCTCGTGCTTGCAGACCACCCACGACATCGACAGGGACAGTGACCCGCAGAAGCCGTTCTACGTTCGCTGGACAAAGAGCTGGCACAACTCGGCAGGCGACTGCCTGCCTGCGGGAACTGAGTGTTCTGGATGCTTCGACACGCGCAGGCGCTTCTTCGACGACCAGCTCAAGTCCCTGAACGAGCTTCGCAATGCCAACCGCACCTTGGACGAGAGATTCCTGGCGCTTCGCCGCGACCGAGTCAGCGGCGGTGATCAGTTCAAGAGCGAGGCGAAGGTGAAGGCAGAGCGGTGGCTGGTGAAAGAGCGCGAGGAGTTCGATCAGGACTTCGTCGAGGGGACTTTCGTGGAGCTGTACGAGTTTGCGCGCACCAGGGACCTGAAGGGCTGGGATGATGAGCAGGAGCTCATCGATATGGTTGCCGAGAAGTACAAGGACTACAGCGTGGCACGGAACAAGCGTGGCGTTATAGGCCGCGGGTATGTTCAATGCCGCCCCGTTTCACCGTTGCTGTTCGTTTTGGTGTTGCCCAGGTTCAGAAATGTCCATGGATGCTCCTGCCTTGGGGCTTGAATTTCCCAGGTATGTTTTCGTCGAGGGGCTCGGATTCATTGTTGTTTTAAGTTGACTGGGCCCTTCGCGGGCATCCGAATGGGGCGTCATTGGGCATGCCCGCCCTCGGGCCCTCAGGGGTTGAGATACCAGACTACGGGCCGAAGCAGCGCAGGTTTCGGCGAGGCATCGCAGACAAGGTGGGGTATGTCAAAAAAGAGCAGTACGGCAACAAGGATGTGTGCGAGGAGGCGTTCGAGGATGCGAGGTGCGCCAAGTTCGGGGACAAGCCAGTCGTGGGATCGTTTGTCGGGGAGGCTCCGAGCGGCGCTGGGCAGGGCAACGACGACAGTGATGGCGACAGCGGGTATAATCCTACTGGCAGCTCTGCCACTACGAGGGCGATTTCGGCACTGCAGTTGACCGACCCTTCGCGCGACGTCGCGCCGAGCGGCTTGCTGAGGCCCCCAACTTCGGCGCAGAAGCCCTCGTCTGTCGTTGGCGACCTCGAGCACGCAGGTGGCAGCGGTCGGAAGAGGGCTCGAGGAAGCGCAGCATCATCTCAGATTTCACCAGACGCATCGCCTCCTCCGACAAAGGGTGCCAAGCAACCGAGGCAGCGGAGGTCTGCTTCTGATGCCACCATTGAAGCAGCTCAAGAGCTGGCCACTGCGGCGCAGGAGAAGTGGACCTTCAAATTGCATTGGGAGTGCAAGCTCAAGCAGCGCGACTTCGGCCAATTCTTGGCGAGGTTGAATACCCACGGAAGGAAGGCTGGGGCTATCGTCGGCAATAGCAATGCTGCTGACATCAGTAATAGTTTGTTTTCTATCCACGACACCCTGGAGAAGCGCCACGCCCTCTTCGGACGTATCCGCAGCGACTTCGTCAAGCTCGTGGTCAACCCACTGAGTGACGATGACCAGAGAGCTCTCGAGGATGCTCCGCTGGACGTTCTTGGCATGATCATCGTGTCGGAGATGAGCCTCGCGATTAACAAGATGGGCGCGCTGATGGATCAAAATGCCGATGTCTTGCGAGCGCTTGCAGTCGTGATGGACCCGTCGTTCAAGAAGGACCGCTTCTCGTGCGGGTGGCTTGCGAAGGCTCCGCAGTTGCTAGAGGAGTGCCAGAAGGGCCTGGTCCTCCACCTTGCCGAGAGGATATGGAAAATGGCGGACGTCCACTGGGTCATCCGCTGCGGGGAGCTGCTCCACGAGACGATGACTGATGCCGCTGTTGTGGACGTTGCCGACATCGACTTGGCGAGCGGGCAGCTTCGCGATGGCTGGTTTCCCCAACCGAGGATCGACATGTGCTGCTTGATCCTGTGCTCAAAATGCTTGCAACTCGAGTTCTCGGAGAAGAAGCTCCCCCGCTACGAGGTCACGATGTGTTGTGCGATGGTGGCGAACAAGAGCAAGCTCAGCCCCCGCTTGCGGACGCATTTTCGCCAGATCTGCGGAGCTCAGGTTCAGCTTGGGCGATCTGCTTGGGATACGATGGTGAGGATCCACAGCGAGCGGCAGGTCCAGACAGACAGGTGCAAGTCCCTCGACTTCGACGTGGCCACCGCGCTCAGGGACAAGCTGGCAGCTGCTGAAGGTGAGGTTGGCTGCTACGAGGACCTAGGTTAAAGAAACAAGCATCCATCAGTACAGGGTGTGCATACATTATTTTGGAAGCCTTCCGATTTCTTAGCACGGTAATCTCCTGTGCAAGCTCTCTGGGGCTCTACCCTTGGACCCTATCGGCATTTGCTCACTGCCTCCCCCTGTGAAAGCTGATACGCGTTCCCCCGTTTAGTTACTGAGTTTCCAGCTAAACCATTCCAGGTTTTTATTCGCCGCCACGTCAGGGCTCAGCCAGAGAGTAGCTGTTGAGAGGGGTATGGTCTGGAGGGTATTGGGCTCACATCCTCGATGCACGTCTCCATGACGATTGTGCGCTTGTTGGCATGGCATTGCTGTTGGTTGTATTTCCAGCGTTGAAAGCTGCTGCGTTTCGGCCCGCCCGTGTAACTCCAGGCTGACGCCGTTAGCGGCCAAAGCAGCGTCTCAACCCAGTCCCCGTCGATTTGCAGTGCTTGTAGAATATGTGTTGAATGCTCCCAGGGGGATGATAGAGCAGTTGAGGCAGCCCACTAGGTTTTAAGACCGCGGGTCCGTTCCTGAGGCCGGGGAACAGGATCAGGTGTTTGGGGCGTTTTCTCTTGGGCCGCTGCGTCGGCCCGAAGTTTTTTGCTTAGGCAATCAGTGTTGTTTTGGCTTCGGTGTAACCTATCCCAGTCTGCCAATGTCTTGACACGGTTGAACATTGTCCTGTTGTTTGGGTCCGTGGTTGGCGTTGCGGCATTGTAGGCGGTCTGCGACGCCTACAACGATCACTCGAGCATGATCGAGGCGTTGGGCGTCATGATTGGCGATGGCGATGGTACCGTGATGGGCGACGCGGCGGCCGCTGGCGCGGAGGGTGGTCCCAAGGAGCGTTTGCCCAGGGAGATCTTGGAGCACCTACTCAGGTGCCTGGACGTCTTCCTCGAGAAATCCAACATCGTCGGGGAGTGCATGACGGCGATCGGCGAAATAATCCAGAGGGTCAAGCCAGATGATGTGCCAGCGCCAGGTGCGCAAGAGGACAGCCCTGCCGACGATTTAGCCTGGCTCACAGTCGCCATCGGCCTCGTCAGCAGCCTGATGCCCAGGACCCCTGAAGTGCTGTCCTACGTGAGCAGCAAGCTTTCTACTTTTTCCAGCTTCTTCAAGACCGTGACGCTTCAGGACAAAGCCACAGACAATTTCCAGGGCGCCTTGGTATCCATCTCGCAATGCTTGCAGAAAGAACAACTCATCAAGGAGAGGACCAAGCCCGTGTCAGCCATGAGGTGGGACTCCGCCCGCGGCAAGTTCGCCATCCGCATCGCCGTTCAATTGCACGAGACCGTGAACATTAGCGAGCTCGCGATGTCCTACATGACCAGCGTCATCGGCAAGGACGTGAAGCGGGCCAGGGACTTGATGGCGGTTCTTGACGATGGGAAGTTGCTTCCTCCTGGTTCTCGCGAGTTGGCGCATGGGGCTGCAACCATGCAGTTGATTCAGGATGTGTGCGACAAGGTGACATCGGGTAAGCCCGCAGGCGGTCTTGTGGAGATCACGAATATGCTTCATGATGTACGCGTCTCGCAGGACAAGCATCCTAAGTTATTCACTCAGGGGTCCAACTTCGAGTTGATGTTGAAGAAGTGCACTGAGGAATGGGATAAGCAGCAGGCGGCGCTCATCGTCAAAGTGAAGTCGTTCGAGGCCCTCGCTGATTTCATCAAGGAGTCCAGCCCTATCACAGATGCAGTAAAGATGTGGGATTTCTCCATGGCGCCTTGGATCGTCTCCGACAACCCTGAGATGGCAGCACGGATGAGGAAGATCGACCAGTTGGTTACGCAGACACCGAACTGGCGGAACACGCTGGAGAGCATGATCCCCCTCGCGAGCTTCGCGAGCGACCAGAAGAGGAGGACGCAGCTTGCCGACTTCCTGAAGGTGATCGTGGAGAGCCAGACCGAGCTGAACCAGGCATGCCGGCTGGCTGCCATCAACGTCATCGCCAGCGCAATCGTCCAGAGGAGTACCGACTCTGGAACGAAGCAGGAGAAGGGCTTGAAATATCCAGTGGCAGCAGCAGTGAAGTACGCCACGGCGTACCTTCACGTTCCCTACGAGTCGTTGCCGATCGAGCTGCGCAACAGGATCGGCGACGCCGAATCCCCCGACATAGCGGCGCCAACGCCAACGACGACGGCCAGCTCAGCAGCGGGGGGGTCCGCCGCAGGTGGCGGCAAGATGGTGCTCAAGAAAAAGAAGATTGTGCCCAAGTGAGCCCTCCAGCCAGCCACCAGAGCCCAGCCCGCCAGGCAAGCTGAACTCTATCAGGGTTTTGGTCTTGGCCAGCATGCCTTTTCGAAATCTCCCCAGGAATGGCGTTAAGGTTTCGACTGTTGTATTTCAGACAGTGCGGGCCCTATCTGTGTTTCAGGTTTCGCCAGTGTCAGTTGTATTAGCTGCGGCCGAAGCCCGAAGTCTTGATAGTCTGTTTCGGGGAAGCTGGACAAACTTCAGGATTGGGCGGGGCGCCCAATCCAGTGATAGGCCTGGTTCGTGGGCCAAGCGTTCGGCTAAACATTTGTATCCTCCTCCTGCCCCTCCTTCCCACCGCCGTCCTCCCTTTTGTCCACCGCTCATTTCTCAACGTCTGCGTCCTTCTCATCCTTGTTGCTACCCCCGTCAACCCCCTCCCTTTCTCCTCCTCCATTCGTCTTTCTCTCCTCTTCTTGCCTTGCTCGAAGCTGCCTCGACCTCCTGTTGATTTGCAACTGCGGAAAACGAATGTGCCCGTACGGACGGTAGGGGGATTGGGGCGCGCTCGAGCCAGGTTCCCTAACGCAGGTACGGATCCCCTAAGACATCGGGCGGCAATGTGAACATCCGAAGGTTGAATTTCCTACGTAATCTGGAGACTGAAAATCCGCACCCATAAAAACACCCCTCTTTACACCACCCCCACCACCACCCCAATCCATTTCAGACCACACAGCAACATGCATATACAACTCCTCCGCCTCCTCCTCCACATCCTCCTCCTCCTCCTCCTCCTCCTCCTCCTCCTCCTCCTCCTTTTCCTCATCCTCCTCCGCCTCCGCCTCATCCTCCTTCCACCATCTTCATTGCCATCAGCAGTCAGACCATCGTCGTAATACAACCCCCTCCTGAGTCCAGCGCACCCCCCACACGCTTCGTGGCTCCTGAGGAACTCCACCTGCGGCCCTGGTGAGCACGCCCTGCTGCCCCATAGGGAGTTCCACCTACGGCCCCAGTGAGAAAACCCGTATGGCGCCACAGCCCCACGGCGGCACACCACTCCCATGCCTCGTCGCACCATGCGGATTTCCACGGCGCAACCTCTTCATTCTGGCACCCCGTTCACACGCTGCGTGGCCCTACAGGGAGCTCCGTGCTGCCATAGAGAGTTACACCTACGCCCCTAAGCGAGGGCGCCCGCATGGCGCCACCGCCTCACTGCGGCACACCCTTCTCACGCTTCGTGACCCCATCAGGAGTTTCACGCAGTGCTCCAGTGAGAGCGCCCGTATGGCGCCACCGCTTCGGTTTGGCACCCCCCTCACACGTTGCGTTGCCCTATCGGAGCTTCACCGTTGTTTGCCAGTGCACCCAACGCACACTTCGTGACCTCGCAGGGATTCCACCTGAGGCTCGAGCGAGGGCACCAGCATGGCAACACCTCATGTCGGCACAACCCTGAGTCCATTCGTGGCCCCAGGAGGATCTCCCTCCACTCACGGCCACGGTGAGGGCACCCGTATGGCGCCACCCCTCAGCTCGGCACACCTTTGACACGCTGTGTGGCCCCATCGGGAGCTCCGGCTCCACACTTCGTGACCCAATGGGGAGCTCCACCTACGGCTCCACGTTTCGTGGCCCCATAGGGGACTCCACCTACGGCCCCAGCGAGGGCGTCCGTGTGCCGCCGTTATCGCCTCATTCTGGCACACCTCTCACATGTCTCGTGGGCACGTTCCGAAGGCTCTGGCGGCAGGCTCCGTATGGCGGCGGTGCTCGATTTTAGCACACACACACACACACACCCCTTACACGTTGCGTTGCCTCATGTAGGGATCTTCACGGTGGCAGGTTTCGCATGATAGGCGGCAAGTTCGGCGTACCCGTCACGAGGATCGTGGCCCCATGGCGGGCGCTCCACCACCCATGGTCCCAGTTGCAGCCTCAGTGGCAGGGTCTTCGTGGCACCACCGCCCCCTTCTCGTCCCCGTCGTAGTCTTTCGATAAGCGCCTGTGCGTTTCCCCTGAACGCCGCCTTCATCGTTGACGTCTATGTGGCCGTTCTCCTTCTCGGCACGTCCCCACTCCCGTACACTGTCGCCGTTTTGGGAGGGCATGTGCGTCACTTACTCGCGCAGCTTATGGTCGCGCGCTGGCATCTTGCTATTATTCCTCCGCTTTCGCATGCCGCTCCTCTTATTCCTTCTGGCATGCAGAAACGGGGGCCTGGCCAAAACGCGCCCTGGACCCTAGCCTTTCCGCGGGAGCAGCTCTTCACTTTGAGTCATGGAATGACGGTCTCTGGGATCGTGGAGGGCCCCGGGAGCCAACAAAATGCTACGAGCATCGGGCGTTGCGCAATTGGGGGGGGGGGGGGGGCGAAACATGGGTGGGTGAAGAAAATACTTGTTGTGCCCTAGAGGGCCCTGAAAGGGGCCCTGACGGGGCCCTCTGGGGGGAACAAAAGGTGCACGTTCCCCCCCCCTCGACCCCCCCCACACATTCATCGCCCCTCCGTTTCGGCCAAGCGTTTTCTCTTGTTCTCAAGATCAGGGCTCTGGAAAACGACGCTAGTCTTGAATGTTTGTTCGATCTGTGTGGCATTTTTCCTCCAAGATCCGCCTGTCGGAGGACATGCCCGACGTCAGAGCAGCCCCAGCCGGCCTCAACGGGCCCCCCGAGTATTCCAGGGCGGCCTCCGCACCTCGGCGGCGCTGCCGCGGCGCTCCGCGCCCTGGGGCCGGGGGCGTGGAGGCCCCGTCGAGGCCAGCCGGGGGCTGCCTGGGGGGGGGGCTGTCCGTGCGCAGCCCGAAGCCTCAGCTGTGCCAGCAGTCGGTGGCGGATCCGGGGGGGCCTCCGTGTGCCCTCGCAGTGCCGCCTTCGGAGTGCAGGAGCGGGGAGGCGGCCAACGAGATAAAAGACAAAACCTCGGAGGTCCTCCCGGACCCGAGAAGTCCGCGCGGACCTCCGAGTCATCACGTTTGTGCCATTCTTCGTTCTCCTGCGCATGCCCCCGCAGTGCCGTCTTCTCGGGCCGGACGAAAGGGGGGGATTGGGAAAGGGGGGGGTACGAAACCTGCTGCCTGCAGCTGGTTTCGGCCCCGCCGCCGGGCCCATTCCTCGATACATGGCCGCCTCCGGCGCCGGGAGGCGCCGGGAAAGTCAGTTACGTGCGCTGATGATCACCCCCCCCCTTTGCTATCCCCCCCTTGTCGCCCGGTCCGAAGAGTGCCCTAGCGTGCGCTGGCGTCTGGCGATGGACTGCGCGTTGACGTGGCGTCGTTGAGCGTCGACCGTCGTCGACGACGGCCCGGCGCACGGCCCGCCTCGAGGCTGCGTTGCCGCTCCGGGTCTGCTGCCTGCTCCTGCTCTCTCCCCGCCTACGTCCCTTGCCCTGTTCTCAGGCATTGGCGAAGCTGGGGGAACGAAGAATTTGTGTTGTAGTTTTTAATCATTTTTGGGACGATTGTTTTTCGCATATATTGTTCAAAATCATCTTGGAGTATGTGTGGGGTATGCCTTACTTTTCGTCCAAAATCCCCTTGTAGGAGGACAGGCCCGACTTAACCCTACTCTGTTCTCGGAGGTCCGCTTGGATCTCTCGGATCCGCGCTGGACCCCCGGAGCGCGCCAGGGGCAGCGCCGGAGGCGCCGCCAGAGGGGTCCAGCGCGGATCCGAGAAATCCGCGCGAACCTCCGAGTTGTTGTTTAAGTTTATGTCATTCTTCGTTTCCCTATTTTAGGCCCATCACAGAGTGTTCTAACAACCTTGTGCGGTTTGCACGGCCTGTTCTTACAACATGTTTGGTTGGGACTGTCTTGTTTTGACCCGTCGGCCTTGTCTGCTACGAGAGCACCGTTGTTGTGGTTCTAACCTGCTGGTGTTCTAAGAAAACTTCGTGGTAGGCCTATGAGGAATACCAGGAAGGTCGGTCCTCGCTCAGTTGTGGTTGCTCCTCCTGCTGCGACGAGCGGGGTCAGGGCTCAGACGGCCTCCTGCCCGGGGCCCCTCTGAAACGACCCGGGCTGGACGTCAGGTCACTCTCCTGCTCTGCCACCGAGCCAGCCGATGGCAACCTGTAGCGTGGGGCGCCGCCCTACAATTACAAAGAACAGTGCGCTGTCTCTCCGGCGTCCTTGCAGCACGGTAACTTGTGTCGTCGACCTTGCAAGATGTGCGGCAGGGTAAGGACGCGGCGCCGCATACCGCGAGCGGAGTGCCGAAGTGCCGCCCTCGTAAAGGCAAGCTGCGCCAGGAAAGTTGCGCTCCCGTGTGGCCGCGGTGCACATCCTCCGCCTTATCATTCGTGGGCAGCGGGGCGGCACGTGAGCGGGCGACGGGTTGTTTCCGACCACGCGCCGCGCAAAGTCGGCCTGAAAGTGGCTCTCGGTGCGGTTGCCTCAGTACCAGTCTGCCTCCAGCTGTGCACGGCCCCTGGGCTTTTTTTCAGTACAGTGGACGCCCATGCCAAGAAACACCCTGCTTGCCCCCAGGGTGCCTTGGGTTTCTTGTGTTTCGATGGTTCTGCGATGGAGAGCGCGACGCTCCCACACCAAAAACCAATGCACAGCCTGGGTTCTCAGGGCAGGGTTTCTTGTGGAAGCTTCTCATCGTGGTCGAGCCCCTGCGTCATGTATGCCGCTGGAGCGGGGCCGCTCGCGCTCAGGTACGTCCCGCTCTCGCGGGGCAGGAGAGCGCGCCCCCGTCCGAGCGCCCAGCCGTGCCCGCACTGCCTCGCACGTCGTGGGAGGGCGCGTGCCGTCGAGGCGTGCCGGGGTGCGCTGGCTCGCTCCAGCTGGCTATGGCTTCACCCCTTTCTTGCTGCTCCCCCCTGCTCGTGCTGCTGAGCCTCCTCCTTGCTACTCATCTTCGCAAGGATCCTCCTCGTGCTTCTCGTTTCCATGCTCCTCCCTCGTCGTCCTTTTCCCATTCCGCCCCTTCTCGCGACCCTCCCTCTCGCCCCCCCCGCCAACCTCGCCCCCCTCGTCCTGCACGCCCCTTCCCCTTCTCCCCCGCCCTCTCACCGCGCTCACAGGCCCGACATCCACGTGTTCACCTCGCTCAAAGGCAAGCCCGAGATGAAGCAGGGCCCCGGGCGCTGGGTGCCAAGGGTCGGAGGGCACCAACGAATTGCTGTTGCAGGCTGGCACCGTGTCGACCGTCGGCGACCCGCCGCTGGCGTTCAATTTTGAACGCCGCCGGCGACTCAGAATCGACCGATGTTGAACGATCTGACGTTTCGGGAACGGCCGACCAGCCGATCGTTCCAAGTTGAACAGCCTCCGCGGTGTCAGGGACCAACGGTGGGGTCGACGTGACACGAGCCTGCGGTATTTGCCTTCGTGCCCAAGCCAGGAGGGCGTATGCACCGATTTGGGGCCCAGGATGGGCCTGAACGGGATCGGCGTAGGTGAGTAATTGGTGGGTGCTCTCCTGACAGGGGCGCGACGGATGGAAGGGCGGCACGATGTGGCAGCCCGGGGAGTGGAAGAACGTATCCCCGGAGACGCCTGTGCGGCGAGAGTCCACCGACGCCTGGTGGGTTCCAGCCCAGCGGGTTCCAGGAGGAGGAGGAGATAGACGAATTACATGCCAAGAAGGAAATACTTCGTACGCGTACGCTTTCGAGGGGCGCTACCGTCGCATCGCATGCAACGATCGACAAGCCGCGCGTTCCAGGGCACTCTTGCCCAGGGACGCTCTGTGTCGGGTGCTGCTGGAGGTGACACTGGCCACCTTAGCCCAGGGTGTCCCAGCCACCCCATTTTCCCAGGGAGGCACAGTTGGCTTCCTCAGAGCACCCCGCACGAGGCCCAAAGGTCCCCAGAGGTTGCAAGACGGCTTGCCCGACTTGCACGTTGCTGAGAAATGGTCAGCCTCACGGGAAGCTTCCAGGGGCTACAGCAAAGGACAACTTTGGCAGACAGATTGGCTTTCTGAAAGGGGTGGAGAGCTCCAAGTATCCCGTGCTGAAGAATCACACCGTCGGAAGTGCGGCTGGGACGGAGGATGAGGAGGAGGAGGAGATTGAGGGGTAGGATGAGGAGGAGAGGAGCAGGAGGAGGATGATGAAGAAATCTAGAAGGGGAGGAAACATGGGCAGGGATTGGATATTATGTTTTAACATAATGTAGAAGATTTGATCGTAGCGCCCCTGCGCAGGTAGAAATGAGGACCTGCTTCCCTCCCATCTGTGTTCGCTTTTTTGGGGGGACTCCTGAGGAACCCTCGTTGTCGCGGTTGGTTCCGTCTCGAAGTCTGGGCAGGACAGTGGGCCCATGTATGTAGGTGGAGGGCGAGGACGAGGAGAGCGAGGACGAGAATATCGACGAGGACAAGAAGGAGAAGGAGGAGGAGAGGAGGATGTGGGAACGTTCGTCCGACCCAGTCTGGGCTGCATGGATGGCCACCTCGTCTCCCTACGCACCGTGCTGCTCTCAACATGCACCCGCGAGGTTCCTCCTTCTCTCCCGCACCCGCCTCTTCCCGCGCTGCGTCCTTTCGAGGTGCCGCCCACCACGCCGCTAGGCGTGATGGGCACCCCGCCCCCTTCCAGACATCCGACGGTGTGGCGACGGCGAGCGGGGGGGGGGACGTGAGAAGGAGAAGGCTCTCTCGGAAGGCGGCGAGACTTCTCAGAAGCCCTCGCGCCTTCTGAGAAGTTGGCCCGCACGTCTGGGGGAGGCCTAGAACGCTTCTCGGAAGGCCGGGGGACTTCCGAGCCTTCAGAGAAGGCCCTCTCCTTCTCGTTTCCCCCCCTCCCTCGCCGACAACAGACGGACATCCGACGGTGTGATGTGTTGGCCAATCCACGGGCCCCGCATGGGGCAGCCCTTCGCCCCAACAGTCCCGGTGGGCGATGCTTCTGCTGGCCCAGGGGGGCCCGGAAAAAAAAAAAACGGACCCCCGAGGCCTGGAGCAGGGAAGCGCCCCCTTGCGACCGAGAAAAACGATCCGCCCGAGGGTTGGGCCATTCAATGATCTGGTCGCCCAGGGCTCTGCTCTCCTGTAGGGCGATGCAGCGTCGTCCGCTCCTTGATTCTTCATGTCCGAGCTCCGCAGCTGCCTGCACGCCCGCCTGGGCTCAGCCGCGTGTTTGCTCCTGTGGGCACTTCGCGGGCCTGGCGGAAGCCTGCGGGGTCACTTCCACTATGCCCCCTCACCACGGGGGTGAGGTCATGAGGGGATCGGCTCAGGGAGGGATGCTTCCGCCCCCGTAGTGAACCTCAGGAGCGTGCGGTCTTGTTATCTCGGGAGGGGTGTGGAGGGGGGAATGGCCGATCCGTCGGCGATGTATCGCCGATGCAGGCTCGATGTTCCCCCATAACTGTGCTGGCCCCTCCCCCTAACGCTGCCCCATCACGTCCGTCCCTCCCCTCCCCCCCGTCACGCGGCTGCCTCGCTCAGCCCGTCTTCCCCTCCTCCACGTGCGCTCCCTCGGACGGCGCGTTCCGTGCCCGGGGCGTCAGCACGCAAAAGTCACCGCCGTGGGTGTGGCCTCCTCCTCCGCCTCTGCCTCCGCCTGGGCCCCCGTCGTCCCCAGACGCCTCCTCGTAAAATCACTTCTGCTTCCGCTCCTCCGTCGTCCCTTCTCCTCTGAGCCCCCCCCTCGGTGCCCCTTGGTGTATCGGGCTCCCCCCCGGTGCACCGAGGGGCGGGGGGCTTGGTGTGCCACTTTCGGTGTTTTTGTTTCGGTGGTCTCTGGGGCTTCGGCGGTGGCCTTTTCGGAGTTTCAGGGGGCCACCGCATGGCCATGCGGCAATTCCAGCTGACCTCATCGTCTCTGGCAGGGGGGCAACAACTGCCAAGACAGGCCGATCTCCAGACGGAGGTCTGGAACTGCAACAAACCATGAAAGGGCCTAGCTGCACCGCCTGCAACTTCGTCTCTTCGGACGGGGGTCCGAAGTCGGTTTGGGAAGCCATTGAGGTCATAGAGCCTGGGACTGCAGCAGCAGTTCATCCAGTTCATCCTCTTTTGTTTGACGTTGGCCATGCTATAAGCGAAGCTTGCAGCGTTCTCCTCCTCCTCCTCCTCCTTCCCTTCCTTCTCCCGCTCCCCATTGTCTCGTCCGTAGTTCCCTCCTTCCTCCGTCCTCCGTCCTTCTCCCTCATCCTCTTCCTCCCGAGGCATCATCCTGCCTCACCAGACCCCCGACGTGATGCCGTGATGTGTTCAGACCGTGGGCACCCATGGGTCTGGACCCCCTTGCCCGGGGTTGGCTTTTTCACCCTGAGGTGTTTTTGCTTGTCCCGAGGCCGGGTAAAGGCCCCCACAGGCAAACAAGCATAGAACAATTGTCGGTCGCGATTGCGCGAGGGGGTTGGTCCCTCCTCCTGCTCCTCTACCTCCTCCTCCTCCTCCTCCTTCTCCTCCTCCTCCTCCTCCTCCTCCTCCTCCTCCTCCTCCTCTTCCTCCTCCTCCTCCTCCTCCTCTACGACCTCCTTCTGCATCCTCGTCTGCATTCTAACTCTCTCTCCTCACCGCGGCCCGGGATGCCCCGCGCGTGGGCGGGGGGCTGCGCGGGTATCCGCTGGTGCACAACACCTCGGAGTTCGACGCGTACGCCTGGCGCTCGGCGGCATCGGGCGGGGGTGGCTCGGTCAGGGGTGAGCTACAGCCAGAGGATAGAGAGAGCGAAGTAAGCATCATACAACCCCTAGCCCTAATAACACAATGAATTAGTGGCCTAACTTAGGACCACGACTGCTTAGGTGTATCCCTGAACATATGGGTGGCTTCGTCTGACACATCTGCAGAACAAGACCCCCTATCCCTCATGTTTCTGGCCCTGAGTCCGGAAACCGATTTTGAGCTGCGATCGTCTCAACTCGCCCTACTCCGATGTTTTTGGCAGTGAGCACACCAGTCCGATACGCAGCAGTCGCTCTCAATCCTCGCAGTGGTCTGCCTGTCGGTGTTATCCAGTATTCTTGTCATCTGGTAAGGTGGCCTGCACACATAGTTACGCACATACAGATGAAACATTCCTCGGGGAAACAACATCTAGGGGGTCACATGCGAACCCTCCCCCTCCCCCTCAGAAATCGTGGGGTGCAGGGGTAGGGTTCGCATGTGGCCACCTAAAAATCGCCCTACTCCAACTCAGCTGGCGGGCGCCAGAGTTGGACCCTCTTCTGGCTCGCCTCGCCCTCGTCGGGCGCCCGCAGGAGGCCGGCGGAAGCTGGCGCGGACAGGCAAGTGGGGTGCGGGCGGGCCCGCGGAAGCTCGGCGGAGGGCGGCGGATGCGAAGGTTCATGGGACCAGCAGCGCAGAGCGGATTTCGTTCGGAAAAGGACAGGATGGGCCCGGAGAGGCCTGGAGAAGTTCGGTCCGGACTTCGAGGTGAATTTTGTGCGGATTCGTTTGGCCAGGAATGAAGCCCAACAAGAACCCACTCGAAAATCACTTCGTTTTGCGCTCGCCGCTTCGGGCAACCATCCACGCAGAAATCCACTGCAGCACGTCTGCAAGGCCGGTGCGATGAGAAGGTGAGACATCAAGGTCGGTTCGTCTTCAGAGTCTTCGGAGTTGGTTCGTCTTCGAAGTTAGTGGGTCCAGAGGCTTCACAGGCGGTCTTGTAATTACGAGGGGCACCTAGCCAGAGTGGCTTCGGTTGCGCCGGTCTCGGGGTACGCGGGGGGGGGGGGGGGGCAGATCCAGTCATGCGGGCGGCTACTTGGGTGGGAGAATGTGTACCGGTGACACGCCGCAAAAGAACACGGGAAGAAGAAACTTCATGGACTCATTGAGAGCAATACGGTCCGCTTACTGAAAGCACGAAGTGGTGCTCTTTGTCAGCATGAAGTTGTGGACACATAGGAACACTTTTAGAGGAAGCAAGCGCTGTTAATTTGGGTATGCGTGTTTGCATATTTGTTTCCAGTGAGGAGGCAGCAGTTTACTTTCACTATATCAGTGACACGCCGTCGGTCGGGAGTCCGTCGGCGTGATGTTTCTCCGTGGTTGCCCCAAGACTTTCGGCGCCTCTTCCACCGCAGCACGCCGATGGGCTTCCACGGCGGTGTGTCGTTGATGATGTCTTTCGGCGGCGCGAGAGGGGGGGAAGCGAGAAGGATAATGCATTCTCAGAAGGCGGCGGGACTTCTCAGAAGGCTTCTTGTTTTTTGAGAAGTTCTCCGCGTCTTCGGGGAAGACTTAGAAAGCTTCTCAGAATTCCTGGGGACTTCCGAGCCTTCAGAGACGGCCTTTTCTTCTCACTTCGCCCCGGGCTCGAGGCCAAGTCTTGGCTCCCCAAAGCTTCTGGTCGCATCGCGCGGGAGGATTGGGAGGCCGTGCGCGAGGGCCGACTCTTTCGACAGTAGGTCACGAGCGTTTCCGCTCGTCATGGATTGAACGTATATCGGCGACTGGCGCTCAGTGGCGCTAAACAGCCTAACAGTGCCCAACAGCGCCGAAAAGCATTCAAAAAGCGCCAGGCAGCGCCGAAACGGCGCCTGAGAGCGCCCCACGGCGCCACGTGGGGGAGACGCGCGGTACTCCCGCGTTGCGCGCCATCGGGCGCCGGGACGACCAAAAGCTCTGGTGAGGTTCTTCTTGAGACGTTCACTGCCCACCAAACCACCCCAACCCAACCCGTGGGGGGGGGGCGGATCGAAGAACACTGAACCAGAAACACATATGGAACTCGTTCCCCCCCCCAACCCGAAATGCGGGTCTTCGGGTCGTCTTGGGATAGTATGGTCGGTGGTCGGGCGCGTTCCCGTAGTCACGCCTGCTCGCGGCCCGGAGGGCGGGCGAGGCGGGCGTGCGGAAGCCGCGGGCGCCTCGGGAGGAGGGGGGGTGGCAGGGCACGGCACGGTGGAGCCGGGCATCGGGAAGGGCGCGCGGGCAGAAGAGGGCACGATGGGCAGCGCTTCGTGCGGGGCAGCCGGCGTGGCTGCGGAAAATGAACGGGTGTGATGCCCAGCAGCAGCCCCTGCTCATCTTGAGCTGGGCTCGCTGTCCGCGCCGGCCGCCGCGGGCGTGGTCCACTGCAGACAAGAAAAGCCGCCTGCCCAGCAGCGGCCGCTGTCGGTCTTGGACAACGTTGGTCGTTGGGCGTTGTACCCATTTGTTCCACACCCACTTCGATCGTCCACATTCGTGGCAATGCAAGGAGCACTTTGCTGACTGATTGCGTGCACACAGAGGCTCGAAAGTGAAGCTTCGGGGGGGTGGATGGGAGGGGGAAGATAAAGTGGAAGGAGATGACTCTTTGGATGGGACTTTTCTCAAACGCCAGGCGCAGTTCCGTAGCGCGATCGTCCTTTGCGGGCTCGGGCCGAATTTCCCCGACTGGGCTGCGGAGCAGGAGACAGAGACTTTGGCGGGAGAATCCCCAATGCCGCCTCAACTGCCTGAAGGCTGGCATGTACATATTCGTTTTCGGATGAATGTATGAATCGGGTGGGGAGGGGTAGGATCGAAGGGAGGAGAGGCCCAGATATGCTAGCGTCGCCCTGGGTGTGGTCGCTTTCGGGACATGCCTGAATGGGTTCCCAGTCGAACATCTGCTTAAGAAGCCTCCTCCCGAATTGGGCCAGCGTTTCTTCACCGACTTGCTGGAAAGCTGGCCCAGTTTCTTGAGCACACTCGCCCCATCCATCGCTAACGACCGAAATTGGCCCAGGTTTCTTCTAAGACACCTCCGGGGCACTGGCCCTGATGTCTTAAGCGATAGTTTTCTTGATCGCGACCTCTGCTGTACAGCGGTGGTGCCCTTAATAGGGGAACGTCTGAGAAGCCCCACCCTCTTTCTGACGAGGCCTGCCTCCTCTCGCTTCCCCTCGGGCACGCCGCAGATAAACGAGTCCAGAGCCGTGGTGCCCTCAAGGGAACCGAAGGGAGCCCCAGCCCTTGGGGTCCTCGCCGCGCTGCCGGCGGTGTGGCGCGTGCGCACGGGGCTGGCGGTGGTGCTGGGCGCGGGGGCCGCGCCGTCCCCGGCGCAGCGGGGGTCGCTCGAGAGCGGGGTCCCCTCCGGGGGCACGCAGGCCGCCCGGCGGTGCCCCCGCGCCGTGGCGAGCGCAAGAACACGCCGGGAGGCTCTGGGCCCGTGTTCGGCCCCTGGGGGGCTTCGCCGGGGCCCGAGAGTTGCCAGCGACGCGGGGCGAAAGAAACGGCCCCGGGGGAGGGGTCTGGACCTCCCAGGGGCTGCGGACTGAAGGCGTCAGGACGTCACACGTCTGGGGAGGAGGGAGGCGGGAGGAGAGGTCGGATGGGGGCAGGGAGCACGGAGAAGGGGGGGGGGAGGCAGGGGGCAGGAGGAGCAGGGTGGGGCAGAGGGCGGGGTAGGGACGAGGAAGGGCGAAAGAGAGAAGGAGAGCGGCAGGAGCAGCGCGGAGGGCGAGGAGGGAGGGAGGGGGGGAGGAGCCCTGGCCGATTGCCGCGGTGGGGCAGGCGGCGGCGGCAGACGGCGGGGGGCCATGGCCCGTGGCAGCAGCCAGCGGCGCCAGAGATCGGCGATGAGCCGCAGGAGGCAGGCGAGAGTGCCCTCCTCGTGCGCCCTCTGCGCGGCGGCCGAGGCCCAGCGGGGCATGACGCTGCACTACGACGGCGACCCCCTGGAGGGACCCCCAGGGGGGCGGGGGGGGGCTCCTCCTCTTCCTCCTCCTCCTCCTCCTCCTCCTCCTCCTGCTCCTCCTCCCTCCTCCTCCTCCTCCTCCTCCTCCTCCTCCTCCTCCTCCCCTCCTCCTCCTCCTCCTCCATCATCTCCTCCGCCTCCTCCTCCTCCTCCTCTCCTCCTCCTCCTCTACTCATCCCCCTTCTCCCCCTCCTCCTCCTCCTCCTCCTCTCCTCCTCCTCCTCCTCCTCCTCTCCTCCTCCTCCTCCTCCTCCTCCTCCTCCTCCTCCTCCTCTGTCGGCGCGCGCGGGCCTCTCCCGCGCTCGGAGCTTGCCGAACGGGAGCCAGCAGACATCTCCGCCGCGACCGGCGCGGGCCCGTGGGTGGCGCCGAGGGGCAGCGCCGAGGTGCAGCGCGTCCGTAGGCTCGTGGGCGGCGCCTGGGCAGCTGCCAGGTAGCATTTTGTGAGGCCTCAAGTCGGGCATGTCCCTGTACAGTCGGAGGTCGATAGACCTCCTACCCTGACACGTCGATCTGTGAATCGGCCGTTTTCGGTTCGCGAGAGGTCGTCGCGACCTTCATTTTTGCGGGTTCAGGTCTGTCGGTTTCGGTCCTAGGCCGTTTTTACCTAACAGCGAAGACTGATAGGTTTCTAATGGGGTCAAGAGAGAGCATCTGATGACTCCCCGGGGGGTCTGGGCGGGAGCCGGACAGGCGAGGGCCGGACTCGTTTTAAGCAAACAGTCAAACACTTCATGCTCTTCGACCTCCCAGAACTCCATTCCCGGGCCACATTTTGAATGCCCGGAGCCGATTGTAGGCCAATTCGTGCCCTTCGATTCTTAGGCTTACGCCACACCGCCGACCCCTTGTTTATGTCAATCTGGGGGTAGTAGAAGCTGCGAAGGGGTGAAAAGGCGAGCGATATTTGTTTGGTGTCTGTTCGCCGCCACCGCCAGAGGGTCTCGGGCAGTTCCGCGGGGAGGTCCGAGCGGACGGCGACACCGCGAGTTTTGGAGCCACTCGGGGGCCGTTTCGGAGCCTTTGGGGTGCTTCTTGGTGGTTCCTTGGGGCGTCTGGGCGGCCTCGTGAGGGCCTCTGGGGGCCTCTTGGGGCACTCTTGTGGCCCCCTGGGGCTCCTGGGGGCAGAACACTAGAGTTTCAACATGTTTGGTCGCCCTCTTGGGCCCCTATTGGTGCCGTCTTGGAGCCTTCTTGGGCCGTCTTGGGGACCTCTTGGGCCGTGTTGGGGCCGTCGTGGGCCGTCTGGAGGCCGTCTTGGGGGCCTCTTGGGCCATCTTGGGGCTGTCTATGGGGCCTCTTTGGCCGTCTTGGAGCGTCGGGAAGCCGAAAAGGCGGAAAAGCAAAAAACATCGAGAAACACCATGGAAAATCAACAATTGTAGACTCTTGGGGCCCTCTTGGGAGGGTTGTTTGGGACCTCGGGGGCCGTCTTGGAGTCCTCTTGGCTCGTCTTGGGGCCATCTTGGGCGTCTTGGAGGGGTCGTTTGGCGTCTCGCGGCCTTCGTGGGCCGTCTTGGAGGTCTTTTGGGGTTTTTTTGGCCCGTCTTGAGGCCCTCTTGGGCCCGGAAAAGCCTCGTGAACCGTTCGTCCCGGCCGTGCTGCGCTCGTCCCGGCCGTACTGCGCTCGTCCCGTACCCCCCCCCGTCCAAATCGACCGGACCGGGCTCCCGGGGGAGGGGTCTGGGGAGGGGGAAGCATCTCACACGCCGATGACCCCCAAGGGGTCGGCGGATTTTTGACCAATGATTGTTGCTCCTTCTGGATTATTTTTGATGTTTTTTCGGTCGACTAATGTTAGTTCTCCTTCCAAATCCGCCTGCAGGACCGTAGGAGGAGATTCCCGACCTGGCCCTAGATGCATGCAAGTTGTTTGCTTGACAGTGTGTCTCGAGCTCGGATTTCCTTCTTTCCAGGTGGTCCTGTGTGGTGGCCCTGGCCTCTGGCCATCCAGGCCTCCCCTTGCCCCCCTCTCCCCAAAAGGCCTCGGATTGTTCTGTCGTCGTCGTCGCCATTTGTTCCTTCTCCTCTTTGTCCTCCTCCTTCTTATCTTTCTCTTCCTCCTCATCCTCCCCTGGCCCGAGCGGCCCCACTGCGTTGAGACAGCTCGAGGCTCGGATCCTGCAGGTGGGGCGCCTGACCCTGGCGTTGCCGCGGGGCCTCGTTCCACGTGCACGAGTGGCCCGTTGCGGGAGTGGCCTGCGCTGCGAGCCAGCGGGGGCCCAGATCCTCTTCCTCCTCCTCCTCCTCCTCCTCCTCCTCCTCGTCGTCCTCCTCCTCCTCCTCCTCCTCCTCCTCCTCCTCCCCCCTCACGTCGTGAATGGGTCGCGGCAGAACACTAGAGTTTCAACATGTTTGGTCGCCCTCTTGGGCCCCTATTGGTGCCGTCTTGGAGCCTTCTTGGGCCGTCTTGAGGACCTCTTGGGCCGTGTTGGGGCCGTCCTGGGCCGTCTGGAGGCCGTCTTGGGGGCCTCTTGGGCCATCTTGGGGCTATCTTTGGAGCCTCTTCGCGCGTCTTGGAGCGTTGGGAAGCGGGAAAGGCGGAAAAGCAAAAAACATCGAAGAACACTATGGAAATCAAAAATTTTAGACTCTTGGGGCCCTTTTGGGAGACTTGTTTGGGACCTCGGGGGCCGCCTTGGAGACCTCTTGGCCCGTCTTGGGGCCATCTTGGGCGTCTTGGAGGGGTCGTTTGGCGTCTCGGAGCCTGCGTGGGCCGTCTTGGAGGCCTCTTGGAGCCTTCTTGGCCCGTTTTGAGGCCCTCGTGGGCCCGGAAAAGCCCTGGAACCGCTCGTCCCGGCCGTGCTGCGCTCGTCCCGGCCCCCTCCCCCCCTCCAAATCGGCCCTCTTGGGCCGTCTTGGTGACCTCTTGGGCCGTCTTGGGGCCGTCTTGGGCCGTCTGGAGGCCGTCTTGGGGGACTCTTGGGCCATCTTGGGGCTATCTTTGGGGCCTCTTCGCGCGTCTTGGAGCGTCGGGAAGCCGGAAAGGCGGAAAAGGAAAAAACATCGAAAAACACTTTGGAAAATCAGCAATTTTAGACTCTTTGGGCCCTCTTGGCACATTTGGGACCTCAAGGCTGTCTTGGAGACCTCTTGGCCCGTCTTGGGGCCATCGTGGGCGTCTTGGAGCGGTCGTTTGGCGTCTCGGAGCCTTCGTGGGCCGTCTTGGAGGCCTCTTGGGGGCTTCGTGGCCCGTCTTGAGGCCCTCTTGGGCCAGGAAAAGCACCGTGGATCGCTCGTCCCGGACCCCTCCCCACCTCCAAATCGGCCCTCTTGGGCCGTCTTGGGGACCTCTTGGGCCGTCTTGGGGCCGTCTTGGGCCGTCTGGAGGCCGTCTTGGGGGACTCTTGGGCCATCTTGGGGCTATCTTTGGGGCCTCTTCGCGCGTCTTGGAGCGTCGGGAAGCCAGAAAGGCGGAAAAGCAAAAAACATCGAAAAACACTTTGGAAAATCAGCAATTTTAGACTCTTTGGGCCTTCTTGGGAAGCTCATTTGGGACCTCAAGGCCGTCTTGGAGACCTCTTGGCCCGTCTTGGGGCCATCGTGGGCGTCTTGGAGCGGTCGTTTGGCGTCTCGGAGCCTTCGTGTGAGCCGTCTTGGAAGCCTCTTGGGGGCTTCGTGGCCCGTCTTGAGGCCCTCTTGGGCCAGGAAAAGCCCCGTGGATCGCTCGTCCCGGCCCCCTCCCCCCCTCCAAATCGGCCCTCTTGGGCCGTTTTGGTGACCTCTTGGGCCGTCTTGGGGCCGTCTTGGGCCGTCTGGAGGCCGTCTTGGGGGAGTCTTGGGCCATCTTGGGGCTATCTTTGGGGCCTCTTCGCGCGTCTTGGAGCGTCGGGAAGCCGGAAAGGCGGAAAAGCAAAAAACATCAAAAAACACTCTGGAAAATCAGCAATTTTAGACTCTTTGGGCCCTCTTGGGAAGCTCATTTGGGACCTCAAGGCTGTCTTGGAGACCTCTTGGCCCGTCTTGGGGCCATCGTGGGCGTCTTGGAGCGGTCGTTTGGCGTCAAGGAGCCTTCATGGGCCGTCTTGGAGGCCTCTTGGGGGCTTCGTGGCCCGTCTTGAGGCCCTCTTGGGCCAGGAAAAGCCTCGTGGATCGCTCGTCCCGGACCCCTCCCCACCTCCAAATCGGCTCTCTTGGGCCGTCTTGGGGACCTCTTGGGCCGTCTTGGGGCCGTCTTGGGCTGTCTGGAGGCCGTCTTGGGGGACTCTTGGGCCATCTTGGGGCTATCTTTGGGGCCTCTTCGCGCGTCTTGGAGCGTCGGGAAGCCGGAAAGGCGGAAAAGGAAAAAACATCGAAAAACACTCTGGAAAATCAGCAATTTTAGACTCTTTGGGCCTTCTTGGGAAGCTCATTTGGGACCTCAAGGCCGTCTTGGAGACCTCTTGGCCCGTCTTGGGGCCATCGTGGGCGTCTTGGAGCGGTCGTTTGGCGACTCGGAGCCTTCGTGGGCCGTCTTGGAAGCCTCTTGGGGGCTTCGTGGCCCGTCTTGAGGCCCTCTTGGGCCAGGAAAAGCTCCGTGGATCGCTCGTCCCGGACCCCCCCCCCCTCCAAATCGGCCCTCTTGGGCCGTCTTGGGGACCTCTTGGGCCGTCTTGGGGCCGTCTTGGGCCGTCTGGAGGCCGTCTTGGGGGACTCTTGGGCCATCTTGGGGCTATCTTTGGGGCCTCTTCGCGCGTCTTGGAGCGTCGGGAAGCCGGAAAGGCGGAAAAGCAAAAAACATCGAAAAACACTCTGGAAAATCAGCAATTTTAGACTCTTTGGGCCTTCTTGGGAAGCTCATTTGGGACCTCAAGGCCGTCTTGGAGACCTCTTGGACCGTCTTGGGGCCATCGTGGGCGTCTTGGAGCGGTCGTTTGGCGTCTCGGAGCCTTCGTGGGCCGTCTTGGAAGCCTCTTGGGGGCTTCGTGGCCCGTCTTGAGGCCCTCTTGGGCCAGGAAAAGCCCCGTGGATCGCTCGTCCCGGACCCCCCCCCCCTTCAAATCGGCCCTCTTGGGCCGTCTTGGGGACCTCTTGGGCCGTCTTGGGGCCGTCTTGGGCCGTCTGGAGGCCATCTTGGGGGACTCTTGGGCCATCTTGGGGCTATCTTTGGGGCCTCGTCGCGCGTCTTGGAGCGTCGGGAAGCCGGAAAGGCGGAACAGGAAAAAACATCGAAAAACACTCTGGAAAATCAGCAATTTTAGACTCTTTGGGCCCTCTTGGGAAGCTCATTTGGGACCTCAAGCCGTCTTGGAGACCTCTTGGCCCGTCTTGGGGCCATCGTGGGCGTCTTGGAGCGGTCGTTTGGCGTCTCGGAGCCTTCGTGGGCCGTCTTGGAAGCCTCTTGGGGGCTTCGTGGCCCGTCTTGAGGCCCTCGTGGGCCAGGAAAAGCCCCGTGGATCGCTCGTCCCGGACCCCCCCCCCCCTCCAAATCGACCGGACCAGGTTCCCGGGGGAGGGGTTTGGGGAGGGGGAAGCATCTCACACGCCGATGATCCCCAAGGGGTCGGCGGATTTCCCAGAACTCCATTCCCGGGCCACATGTTGGTTTCCCGGAGCCAACTGTAGGCCACTTCGTGCTCTTCGATTTCCCAGAACTCCATTCCCGGGCCCATTTTGGATGCCCGGAGCCAACTGTAGGCCACTTCGTGCTCTTGGACTTCCCAGAACACCATCCCCGGGCCACATTATGAATGCTCGGAGCCAACTGTAGGCCACTTCGTGTTCTTCGTGTTCCCAGAACACCACTCCCGGGCCACATTTTGAATGCCCGGAGCCAACTGTAGGCCACTTCGTGCTCTTGGATTTCCCAGAACACCATTCCCGGGCACATTTTGAATGCCCGGAGCCAACTGTAGGCCACTTTGTGTTTTTCGTGTTCACAGAACACCATTCCCGGGCCACATTTTGAATGCCCGGAGCCAACTCTAGGCCACTTCGTGTTCTTCGTGTCCCCAGAACACCATGGCCACATTTTGACTGCCCAGAGCCAACTGTAGGCCACTTCGTGTTCATCGTGTTCCCAGAACACCATTCCTGCACCATATGTTGATTCCCCGGAGCGAAGTGTGGGCAACTTCGTGATGTGCCATATTTTGAATGCCCGAGCTGAAGCAGGCTGCGGCCGAGGAAGGCTGAGGCCGAGGCAGGCTGAGGCTGAGGCTGAGGCACGCAGGCTGAGGCAGGCTGAGGCTGAGGCTGAGGCAGGCTGAGGCTGAGGCAGGCTGAGGCTGAGGCTGAGGCTGAGGCAGGCTGAGGAGGCTGAGGCTGCAGGCTGAGGCTGAGGCTGAGGCTGAGGCACGCTGCGCTGAGGGAGGCTGAGGCTGATGCAGGCTGAGGCTGAGGCAGGCTGAGGCTGAGGCTGAGGCAGGCTGAGGCTGAGGCTGAGGCCGAGCCAGGCTGAGGCTGAGGCCGAGGCAAAGCCGAGGCAGGCTGAGGCTGAGGCTGAGGCTGATGCTGAGGCAGGCTGAGGCTGAGAGGCTGAGGCTGAGGCTGAGGCTGAGGCTGAGGCTGAGGCAGGCTGAGGCTGAGGCCGAGGCAGGCTCAGGCCGAGACAGGCTGAGGCTGAGACTGAGGCTGAGGATGAGGCCGAGGCAGGCCGAAGCTGAGACAAGGTGAGGCTGAATGGGGGGGGGAAGGGGGGGGGAGGGGAGGCTGAGGCAGGCTGAGGCCGAGCCAGGCTGAGGCCGAGGCAGGCTGAGGCTGAGGCTGAGGCAAGCCGAGGCAGGCTGAGGCTGAGGCTGAGGCTGAGGCAGGCTGAGGCTGAGGCAAGCTGAGGCTGAGGCTGACGCAGGCTGAGGCCGAGACAGGCTGAGGCTGAGGCTGAGGCCGAGGCCGAGGCAGGCTGAGGCCGAGGCAGGCTGAGGCTGAGGCTGAGGCAAGCCAAGGCAGGCTGAGGCTGAGGCTGAAACTGAGGCAGGCTGAGGCATCCGTAGGAATCCATCGGAATCCTGAGGAATCCCGAGGAATCCTTAGTAATCCGTAGGCATCCTTAGGAATCCGTCGACATAGTTAAGCATTCTCAGGAATCCTTAGGAATCCTGGGGATTCCTATGGATTCCTAAGGATGCCTAAGGATGCCTTTGGAATCCCTAGGAATCCTTAGGATTCCATTGGATCCTAAGGCCGTTGCCACTGCGACTGTCATTGCGAATGCGACTGCGACTCCGAGAACAGCAGAATTCTACAACTGGATTCTCACCTGAATCTTAAGGGGAATGCTTCCAGATATGCTTATACACATCGCTGTTAGGTTGCTTTGCCGGGATAATCAATAAAGGGAGGTTGATTAAAGGGAGGTTTGTCCACCGCCGATACAGGAGGGATGTTCAAGATTTGTAAACATAGCCAGGTGAAGGTTTGTCGTGCTTCTTTGTTGTGTGATTGTGTTTGATATGTGTTGGACTATGTTTCATTGTTCTTTCAAAATCCGCATGTCGAGAACACGTCCGACCTAATGTTAGGCCCCCGCTCTCCCTCTCGGACGCTCGGCCGGCAGTGGGGGGCAGTAAACTCTAGGCCTCCCAAGTCTGGGGAAGCGTCGCAGGACCTCGGGTTTGCTGAAGCGCTTGTTGACGGTCTCGTCCCGAGTTCTGACAGTACCATTGTCGTGGCATGTCTGCAGTGTGGGCTCGCGTCAGAGGAGAGGCGATTCTGGAGTGTGCGTCCGCTGGGCCCTTTCTTGATACTCCGTCACTTCCTCCTTCTCTTTATGTTGCCCTTCGGCGGGGTTGCGTCGCCTGCGTCATGTGCGTCATCGAATGCTCTCCGGGCTCTTCTGCGCGATTAGTTTATTCCTTCTCTCGTACCTTCATGTTGGAGATTCACGTGGTAATTCCTGTTGTTGTGGAATTGAAGTCGTCCCATCCACAAGATATCATGATTCAGAAAACCTTACTGAAGAAATATTTGCTCAGGAGCCCTTACTAAAGGCATGCTGGAAGGACTTCTCACTAAAGGAAATTTGTGTAAGGAGTCCTTAATACAGGGATCCTTACTGAGGGATTCCTTGCTAAAGACAACCCCCCAAAACGACACCCACTAAGACACGCATTCTACACTAACAGGAGCTCGCCTATTTCACATAAGTATCAATTTGGTGCCGTCATGCCTCTATGCATGTCACAGACGCACCGTGGGCCAGATCAAGATTTATAGACGCTTGGCGTAACCCACCAGCCCTTCAGCTGCCCCTCCCACTCGCCGGTCCGCCGCTGAGGTGCTGCGTGAGGCCTTGCTTAGCCGCTTTAGGTGTGGCCGCCCTCCGTTGCTTTAGGTGAATTTGTCGTTGCGTGCCCCGCTTTGACTGGACTCGCCGCTGGCGCGCTCGCCCGCGGCCAATGAAAAAAAAAGTAACCCACCAGCCCATCCAGAAACGTTGCCCAGGCGAGTTGCCCTTATCAGGGATCTAGAGGAGCATGCAATGGAATAAAGGGCTGGGTAAGACGTCATACCCAAAGAAAGGGAGGACGAAGGAGGAATCGGCGGAGGAGGGAGGAGGAGGTGGAGGAGGAGGCGGAGGAGGAGAATGAGGAGGAGGAGGAGGAGGCGCAGAGAGAGGGGGGGATGGGGGAGATCGAAGGAGGAATAGGCGGATGATGATGATGATGATGATGATGATGATGATGATGATGACGATGATGATGATGATAATAATGATGTTGATGATGATGATCATGATGATGATGATGATGATGGTGATGGTGATGGTGATGGTGATGGTGACCCCTTACAGTCGGCATGAGTTAAAAATATGTCTTCAATGACACAAAAAACTATGAACCCTTGCTACAGGAATCTTCGCTGACGGGCCCTTCTCATGTGCATCCACATTAGGGTTTCTTCCACAAAAAGCTGTATTTAAGATATTGACGAAAGAAGATTTTGAAAATGACGGGGAGGAGGGAGAAAAGATCATGATCATGAGTCTGGGGCGCGAGAGCGGCCAAGCTTCGCGTGGTAAGACGCATCCTCCACAGTGTTCAGGCCTCGATGTTCCAGTTTGGGTCTTGTCATGTTTACGGCGGCCCCGTTCGGAAATGCCGGGTCGCCCGAACCTGGGGCCCGAGCAAAGGGTGTCGAAGGAGATCGCGCCGCGTCGCCGATGCATCGGCCATGCCGCCGGGAATGTGGAGCCCGTGCTTGTCCGCGCCGGCGTCGCCGAGGCATCGCCACCGTCGGCGATGCGGCGCGATCTCCCGACCCCGTGCGTGCCCGGGCCCCGCGCGGGACACGCCAGCGCTCTCGCTCTCGGGCGCCCCGGCTGCGGGCAGGGGGCGGGCGGGGCAAGCGGGGGGGAGGGGGGGGGAGCGGAGGCGGCGGCGGGCCGGGCAGCGGCCCTCAAAAGGGAACCCGAGCGGCTCCTGTCAGCTCCCAGTCCACTATTTCCGCTATTTGCAGCGCCTTGAAGGGTTTGATCCTGAAGCGCATCGCGGCGGCCACTGCCGCCGACAGGGGGAGGGGAGGAGAGGGGGGGGGAGGGGGGGGAGCGGAGGCGGCGGCAGGCCGGGCAGCGGCCCCCAAGAGGGAGCCCGGGCGGCTCCCGAGAGCGTGCCGCCGCGGGTCAGAGGTGCTGGAAGGGTGCGCGTGTCTCCTTTCGTCGAGCAGTGGCGGAGCGTCCTGGCTCCCCTGTAGCCCCACCAGAGAGTGTTCTAAGAACTTCATGGTTTGCGCGACAGGTTCTTCGAACATGCCTGGCTGGGGCCGTCTTGGTTTAACACATCTGGCTTATGTCCTGAGAACACTGTTTCTGTTCTTGGAAGATTTTTGGGTTCTAAGAATATTTCGTGGTAGGACTATAGGAATGCCGGAACGGCCGGTCCCTGCTCAATTCAGCCCCCCACCCCCCGTGTTCGTGTTCGTTGCGGGGTCGGCGTGGGCAGCCGTCGTTCGTTTTTGTCTGTCGGTGCCTTCAAGTGGCGACGGGGCGTCGTCGGTCGTCGTCGTCCTCCTCCCCCTCCTGCTCCCGGTCCTCCTGGTCCTCCCCGAGTCCCTCTCATCCTCCATCCTAGTTCCTTGCCCGTGACCCCCTCGCGTTGCCCGTAACATTCTGGGATCAAAAGTATGCTTGTTCACGATACGACGTAATCTACGGATCAAACCGACTACGTGCACGCATCATCCTAACTGTAGTTTTCCACATCTCACGTTCCTCCCCCTCGATCGTCATTCGATGTCAGCCAGTGCGTAGCACGGTGGAGTTCGAAACTGTGTTGTGGGCGTTGTGCAAGGTATGTTGCGTAAGCGTTGCGCTGTGGGCTACGTGATGCCAGCAATGTGGTGCAAACTGTGCTGTGCAAACTATGTGGTGTGACCTAGAGAAGATGTGAGCTGTGGTGTGCACGCCATGTGGTGCAGTGCCCCCCCCCGCGTCGTTCTCGGCATGGCCCTCGTCCGCTGCGACGGGCCTCTTCGGCCGCTCGCCCTCGGCCGCTGGCCTTCGGGCCGCGGGAGGGGCCGCGAACAGCGCAGCCGCGCCGCACCCACGCCGGCGCGCGAGGGGACGCGAGAGAGAGAGAGAGAGAGAGAGAGACAGAGAGAGAGAGAGACAGAGAGGGAGGAGGCGGAGAGGACGGAGAGCGAGGCAAGGAGGAAAAGAGGAGGAGGAGGAGGCGGAGGAGCGGAGAGCAGGAGGAGGAGGAAAGAGGAGGAGGAGGAGGCAGGAGGTGAGGGAGGAGGAGGGAGGAGCAGGAGCAGGAGCAGGAGCCCCCCCGTACCGCTCGGGCACGCCGCCGCCGCGGGAGCGGCCCCGGCACCCGCCGTTCGTCCGCGGCCTCGGGGGGTCTTCTGCGGGCGTCGAGGCGGGCGTCCCCCGGTCGAGGCCGGCCTCCCCCTGCTGCTCCTGGCCCCTGTCCTAGAAAGGGGGCCCAGGGTCACACGAACAAGTAGCCACGCGTCCCAGGGGTCCCCACACATGTTCGCATGTTTTTTGGATTGCTTCCCCTCCGCTTCCCACTTGCGTTCCAGATTTTCCTGGGCATGGACGACTAGTTGTGTGTGTGTGCCTAGTTGTTCCCTCCCGATCCCAGCCCTCCTCATCCTCCTCCGCCCTGCTTGGTTCTTGCTTGCCTTGGCTCCCCTGGCGCCACAAAGACTCCACGCAGGGATCAGGGTCTGGCTCGACCTGTGGGCTTTTGTGTGGGCAGGCCAGTGCATGCGCGGTGGAGGAGGAGCGGGAGGGAGGGGCACGATGACAGGCGTTGTGCGGGCGCACCGGCCCTTGTGCCCACTCTTTCCGTTCGGGCTGGCGGCAGTGGTCGGGGGCGGCCAAGCGGGGGGGATGACTACGTAGGGGGGGGTCAGATGTCATGGCGGGGGCTATGATATCTCCCCAGATGTCATGGCGCCTCTTATTTCAATGCGCCCCCGCACCCCCCCCTCCCCCACCTGGGCCGCGCACGTGCCACAAGCCATGATGTGCGCTCCCTCCTGGCCGCCCCCCTCTTGGCCGCCTCTGCCACGGAGGGGTGACGTACATGGGGGGGTGGGGAGAAAAGGGCCCCAAAGGGGCCCCTTTTGGGCCCCTTTGGGGCCAGCAGGGGCCAAAAAGGGGTCCTAAAGGGTTTCTCTGGGGCCCTCTTCCTCACCCCCCATGTAGGTCACCCCTCATTGCCATTACCACTCGCCCGATTGGTACTCATGTCGATCGTCCCGGGCAAATGGCCCGCGAGGAAGCGGTCGGAACCTCTTTGGGGCCGCGGATGGAGAAAGCATCACGCCGCCGGATGTGTCGTCACGCGGAGCTCGCCTTCTGAGGGGCGGGCGGGGGCCGGCGGCGAGGGAGGGGTAGAGGGGGCGGGAAAGAGAGACAGGGGTTTGAGAGGGTGGGGAGGAGGCAGAAGAGGAGGGGGGACAAACCGAGGGATGCCGAAAGGAACCAGCAGCGTCACAAGAGGCAGGATGCGGATGCCTGTGAGCACGCACGGACAGATGTAGCAAGACAAGCCGCTGCCCGGCCGCTCCCCCCCCCCCACCCGGCCGTCGGGCGCGCGCCCCGCGCCCCCTGCGCCTTGCGGCTCGGACGGTGCCAGGGGGGGGGGCACCAGGAGGGTCGGGAATTTTGGGTGGCATCGAGTCCTCCTGTTCTTGCTCCTCCTCCTCCTCCTCTCCTCCTCCTCCTCCTCCTCCTCCTCCTCCTCCTCCTCCTCCTCCTCCTCCTCCCCTCCTCCTCCTCCTCCTCCTCCTCCTCCTCCTCCTCCTCCTCCTCCTCCCCCTCCTCCTCCTCCTCCTCCGCTCCTCCGGCTCTGGCCCACCCCGCTCCGGCGCGACGCGCCATCCCACTGCTGCGGCCCCCAGGCGCCAGCGCCCCGAGAGAGCCCTGCCGAGAGTGCCCCGCCCCGCGATCGGCGGAGCGGAGCGCTCCACGCCGCTCTCAGGGCACGGCGCGTCGCCCGGGCCCCCGGGGCGACACGCTGGGCAGCCACGCGCACAAGGGGGGTGGGGGGAGGGGGGGGGGCTTCTTAGAAGCACCCCTGCTTCTTGGAAGGAGCGGGCCTTGTCCATAGGAGGCCGGCGCCTTCTAAGAAGCAGCCTGCTTCTAAGGAGCCCTCCCCCCCCCCCCCCACCCCCTTGTGCGCGCCGCCAAGCTTAGCGGAAGGTCCCGACCGCAGGGCACGGCTCGTTTCGATGCCTCCGATTCGACTCGACCTCGCTTCGATGTGGATGGAGTCCGATTCCGATGCGGCTTCGGCTTCGGATCCCGACTGGATTTCGATTTCTCAGTGAGGCATGACTGCTCTGCCGAGTTCTGCCTTCTCGACTCCTCCCGACTTGGCTGCCGATTTCCGACGGTCCGCTTCATGTCGATCGCCGATTCGACTTATCGATTCGATTCTGACTCTCCTGCCTTCCTGGCGGAAGTCGGGGATCGAGGAGTGGGCAGGGTTGAGGATCCGCGCGGCGTCTTTTACGTTCCTTTGCGCACCCCCCGGGGAGTCCTTCCTGAAGGGGGCATCCCGCGTCTTTTTGTTGATGCTCCCGGGGCCCGGCGAGGGCGCCTCCAGGCGTCGAAGATCGTCCCGACAACCTCCTTTCGTGACTGTGTCACGAGACGGCGGGGAGCGATGGGGGGGAGAGTGAGGAGGAGGGCCTCTCTGGAGGCGGCGGGACTCCTCAGAAGCCCTCGCGCCTTCTGAGAGGTGTTCTGCGCCTCCGGGGAAGGCTTCGACATTCTCTCAGAAGGCCCGGGGACTTCCGAGCATTCTGAGAAGGCCTTCTCTTTCTCACTTCCCCCCGGGCTCGCCGCCGAACGATGCGAGCATGTCTAGGGTGGTGCTCCCCACTGGCACTGCTTGGGCGTGGCGGCCGCGGCGGGAACCCCCCATCGGCGCGGCGGACGATGCAGCCGCGCCTGTTCCGGCAGAGGCTGCTCGAGCTCGCCCAGGAGCGCTCGTTGTTGCCTTCGTCGTCCTTCGCCCAGAGGATTCGCTGGCAAATCATGGGAGCTTCGTATGTCCTCTTAATTCCGCCTTTAGCGTCGACTAGCGTCGATTAGCGTCTGGGAATCTTGAGATAGCGCCGATTTAGCGTTGGCTAGCGCCGATCAACGTCGATTTAGCGTCGATGAGTGTCGATTCGCAAGAGCCGACAAGATGGTGTGGGAGGCTCCCATGAGTTGCCACCGAAAGAGGAGCACAGTGGGGGCGCGCATCAAGAAACCTTGTTGTTCGTCATGGGTTTCTTCTCTCCGCGCGCTGCGCAGTGAATTCCCGCAACCGTTGAAGAAGCTTCTGCGTTCAGGGTGCTGTTGGTTTTCCCTCAGGTGCACCTCGCGCTCGGGTTTTCAGGGCTGGGTTTCTTGCGAGGGGTTATTGCGGCCGCGCCCGTACTGTAAGATGTCATGATAATGATGCGTTCCTGGATTTCCAGGATTCCCACAGTTCCCAGATGTTTCTTCATGTTCCACGTGGGCTGCAAAACCGAGGGCTGCCAGACACTCCAGAAATCCTGGCATATTATGGCTCTGGGCCATCTCGGCCGATCCTCCCGCCATCAAGCACACGGGTCCTGAGGGAAGTGGGCTCTTCGCGTCCTTTGTTTCGCCGTTCTCGAGTTCCCGGGCCCCTCCCATGCCCCAGGACCGTCAAGAAACGGCTCAGGATGAACAGCTCGTTTTTAGGGCGAAAGCCCCAGGTTGTAGGAACCGTTTACAGTCGGGCCGCTGAAGAAGGAACCCTTGTCGTTGGGGAGGGGTTCGGTGTTCTTTGATGGTTTCACAGTTTGCCCTGCGTTTGCCTCAGGTTTTCCATGCGAAATCGAAGTTTAACTGATGGGAAAAAGGGGACTCGCTCCTTATTTTGGGTTCCTTAGGTCAACGCCCCGACTGTATGTCAGGATCCGCATCCCTCATAGCAATCACCCTCCTGGACGCCTGGGCGATGTCGGACCCGTGTCTATCCAGACGCTCCCACGCTGACCGTTGATGACGAAGAGGGGAAGGAGAGGGAGAGGTCCTCCTCCTCGGTATTTCCTCCTCTTCCTCAGTTGTCAGTCCTCCGCCTCCTCCTCCTCCTCCTCCTCCTCCTCCCTCCTCCTCTTCCTCCTCCTCTTCCTCTTCCTCAGTCCTCAGTCCTCCTCCTCATCCTCGTCCTCCACCTCCTCCCCCTTCTCCTCCTTCTCCTCCTCCTCCTCCTCCCCCTCCTCCTCCTCCCCCTCCTCCTCCTCCTCCTCCTCCTCCTCCTCCCTCGGCCTCCTCCTCTTCTCCTCCTCCTCTCTCCTTCTCCTCCTTGCTCCTTCTTCCTCCTCCTCCTCCCTCCTCCTCCTCCTCCTCCTCCTCTTCCTCTTCCTCAGTCCTCAGTCCTCCTCCTCCTCCTCGTCCTCCACCTCCTCCCCCTTCTCCTCTTCTCCTTCCTCCTCCTCCTCCTCCTCCCTCCTCCTCCTCTCCTCCCTCCTCCTCCTCCTCCTCGGTCCTCCTCCTACTTCCTCCTCCTTCCTCCTCCTCCTCCTTCCCTCCTCTTCCTCCTCCTCCTCCTTCCTCCTCCTTCCTCCGCCTCCCTCCACCATCTGCACGGGATAGGGGGCGAGCCCCCAGCACCCTCAATACTGTCTGTCACTAGCGCGGCCTCGCGATGCAGATGATCGGGACGCCCACGTCATCGGGCGCGGTCGCTGTATCGGTGACCCTCTTTTTTGGTGGTCGGCCCTGGTAGTTCTTGCTTGTGTCTCTGTGCGTTCTGCGGCTTCCAGCGGGCTCCAGACCCGTCAAGAGACACCCGGCAGTGACTCCTTGGAGACCTCCGGAGAATTCGATCTTCTCCGCCACCGCCATTGCCATCGAACACACACAGATGTTGATACATACGTATATATATATGTGTGTATGTATATCAGAGTGAGGGGGCCGAACGGTCATTCATTGTCCCTGGGTGCGTGGCTGAAGTGCGGATCCGTGGTGAGAATTCTGCCTCTTGCGTTGAATTTTCATTCCTGATTGTTGATCCCCCCTCCACTGGTGCATACTGTAGTTTCTACATCAAAGTGAGCCCCATCGACGCTCGCACCTTGTTTTTTATGAGGGAAAGTCTTGAGGCTCAAACTGGGCCCCTGGCCCCCGGGTTACAACAACAACGGCTCCCGCCTGAGATTTCCTTACAATTTAGCCAGGACCCCGGCTCCCGCCCGAGACCTCCATGCATTTGATTCAGGAATCGCGCTCTCGCCTGGGACTTCCTTACAATTTATTCAGGCATCGCTCTCCCGGCGCTCTGGAGTCGCGCTCTCGCTGGAGAATTTCCCCAACCAGAGCTTGCCTCTGTAGGGGTCCTAGAGGAGTAAAGGGTGAGGTGAGGTGCGTCGCCGATTTCGGTGGCCGGGCCCGGGTGCCCAGCGGTGCCCGGCGGTGCTTGGGTGCCCGGGTGGCCGGTGAGGTGCGTGGCCGATTTCGTTGGCCGGGCCCGGGTGCCCGGGTGCCTGGTGCCCGGGGGTGCCAGGGAGCCAGGAGGTGCCCAATAGTCCAATAGCCCAGTAGCCCTATAGCCCTATAGCCCTATAGCCGTATAGCCCTATAGCCTTGTAGCCCTATAGCTTTATATCTCTATAGCCCTAATAGCCTTATATCCCTATAGCCCATATAGCTCTATTGAAAGAGGCGACGTGCACGCTCCCAAGGGAGCAATTGGAAGATTCAAAAAATATGATTGGGTTTTTTCTCCGGTATCACGCTTGCAATTTACTGAAGAATAGCGCCCTTGCGTTGGAATTTCGTACAATTTACTGAAGCGCCGCGCTCCCGACACCCAGGCACCCAGGAGTCGCGCTCACGCTTAGGACTCCCTCACAGATTACCCAAGAATCGGGATCTCGCTGCCCTTCGTGGCCCCGTTGCAGCCCTTCGTGGCCCCCTCGCTTTGTTTCGTGGCCCCGTTGCAGCCCTTCGTGGCCCCCTCGCTGCCCTTCGTGGCCCCGTTGCTGCCCCTCGTGGCCTCCTCGCTGCCCTTCGTGGCCCCGTTGCAACCCTTCGTGGCCCCCCCGCTTTGTTTCGTGGCCCCGTTGCAGCCCTTCGTGGCCCCCTCGCTGCCCTTCGTGGCCCCGTTGCGGCCCCTCGTGGCCTCCTCGCTGCCCTTCGTGGCCCCGTTGCAACCCTTCGTGGCCCCCCCGCTTTGTTTCGTGGCCCCGTTGCAGCCCTTCGTGGCCACCTCGCTGCCCGTTGTGGCCCCGTCGCAGCCCTTCGTGGCCCTGTTGCAGCCCTTCGTGGCCCCCTCGCTTTGTTTCGTGGCCCCATAGACCGCTTCGCCACGGCCACGCGGCAGCACTGGAGACTCTGGGGTGACTGTGGGGCAGCTTGCGGGAGACCCGTGCTGCCACAAACCACTGGCCCCGATGTCGTCCAACCCCCAGGTCCCAGTGGCTGGACGCCATCGGCTTACATCCCTAAAGCCGATGGGATGGCCGAAGTCTGGCTCCAGCGGCTGCGACTGGTCCCGGCCCTGGCCTCCTGGCGGCATTATTGAATGCCGCCGGAATTATGCACCCGGACCACGGCCGAGTCCAGTACTGGTCGCGGTCGTGGTCTCGGTGCGGCATTTTTTGGAGTGCGGATTCATGGCGATTTTGATCGAGACCAAGACCAGGACCTTACTGGGCCGTTGTGGAGCCAGCCACTGGGAGCGGTACCCAGAGATCTGGTGTCGTAATTTTTGTACTGCGCCACCCCTGGAAGTCTCGACCCATTCCCCAGGACCGGTTTTTCGTCCGGAGTCGTTTTTGTTGACAGTCCCAGGGCCCGGCGAGGCCCCTATAGAGGCCGAAATTGGAGAAAACCCCCCGCCTTTGATTTTTTGTCAACGCGTTGGCTCTCTGGGTTCATCAGGACGTCGAGGAGGAAGGACGCGAGGAGCCCGCGCCAGGAGTACGAGAGCCTCCACGCGGAGGTCGCGTCCCCCCTCCCCTGCGGCCTGGGCCCCGCGGCGGCGGGCCCGGCCCCGCCGCGGGACCTGCCCGAGGCGCCGGCGGGTGCGGGGGGGCCGGCCGCGCGTGAGGCAGCGACCCTGGTCAGGAGGGACCTCCCGCGGCCCCGGCGTCGGATCCGCTGTTTTTTTTTGCTTGTTTGTTTTATTTGTTTGTTGTGTTTATGGTTTTGTATATATATATATATACATCAAGGGAGGACAAGCCACCCAGATCCGATGAGTGGCGTTTGCTCGACGGCCCCGGGCGTTTACTAAACAGCCCTGCCCTGTTCGATTCCTTCTTTGGGCGCGTTTGCTACACGACGTCGAGTGTCGGGGCGATTATTTTGGAATCGGATTTGGTCCTCTCCTCTAGGCCTCCTAGATGGGGTCCGAGCAGATGGGGTCGGAGGATCCCGCAGCCTCGCCGATGCATCGCCGATGCGGCTTGATGTGGAACCCGATGTGTTTCACGTCGGCGTCGCCGATGTGTCGCCGCCGTCGACGATGCGTCGCCGGTGCATCCCCGATGCATCGCCGCTGCATCGCCGATCGATGCGGCGCGACCCTCCGACCGCATCTACTCCGACCGCCCCTAGGTGGCCTCTTTTTCCTGCTTCAAATTCTTTACGCTTCGCGTATCCCCACCAGCCCATCTCACAGCAGCAACTCTCGCGAAGCATGCCGACAGTCGTGTTTTTCAGGCGTGTGTCCGCTTGGCCCCACATATCTCCCCTGTTCCTCCTTCCTCCCGCCTCCTTGTGCATCCTCCTTGTGAGGTGAGGCGTGTGGGCACCTCGTCCGCGTGCGAGTTTTTCGGGCCCTTCGTAGGTGGACTCTTGGGGGCCTCTTGGGGGCCTCGTGGGGCCTCTGGGGGCCTCTTGGGGGCCTCTTGGGGGCCTCTTGGGGGCCTCGTGGGGCCTCGTGGGGGCCTCTTGGGGGCCTCTTGGAGGCCTCTTGGGAGGCTCCTGGGGGCCTCTTGGGGCCATCTTGGGGCCTCTTGCGACCTCCTCAGAAGCGCAAATAAGCGCTGCCCCCTTGAGAAGGACAAAATGAGCCCAAAACCTTCGTAAAAACAATGATTTTGCTATGAAGGAAGATGAGCGCGGCCCCCTCAGGAGGCCAACATGGGGCCAAAACCGTAGTAAAATTAATGATTCTGGCTTCAAAGAAGAGGAGAGGGACCTGTCTCCGCCCCCCCGTCGGGGCCAGAATCCTCGTGAGGGTCGTCGTTTTTTAGCCCTCCCAGGAGTCGAAAAAGACCCCTCCAACGACCCGCGGAACCCCCTCTCCAGGTCCAGGGGGAGGGGGTAGGGGGAGGGGTAAACCCCTCCCCGAAGGGGAAGAAGGGGGGTTGAGAACAGAGAGAGCTCCCTAAACCACTCACGCCCAAAGGGCTGGTGGGATTCATTTCACGCTTCGCATATCCTCATCCGCCACTTCAGAAACGCTGCCGATGAGAGCTGATCTTCTTGAGGCCCTCTTGGGGGGCTCTCCCGGGGCCCTCTTGGGGCTCCTTGGGGCTGGATTTCTGGGTCGTGGGGCCCTGTTGGAAGCCAAGGGGGTCAAGAGCCCTCAGAACCGTCTTCTGGGGCCCTTTTGGGGCGCTCTTGAGCGGCATCTTGGGCCCATCATGGGACTCATGGGACTCTCTTGCGCCATCCTGGGGCCTTCTTGAGGCCTCAGAAGCCCATCGGACGCGAAAAGGCGAGAACACAAGATTCATTGATTTCCCATTGGTTCTTGGAGGATTTTGAGCTCTTGGGGGGATGCCAGGGTGGCTTCGAGAGCACTTGGAGCCGTCTTGTGGCCCATTTTGGATATCTCAAGCCATGTGGAACTGTCTCCGGCTATCTTGAGCCATATCGGAGGCCATCTTGGAGCATCGGCGGCCCCTTTAGAGCCATTTTGTGCGAAAAGGGATCCCTTGACACCTCTGCCCTCCTCCCATCCAGACCACTGGGAGGGGGTAGGGGGAGGGGTCAAGTTACCCTCTCCCCGCCCGCAAGCCGTCTCGCTCACTCCCACCCGCCCTCCCAACACATACGTAGCGCCGCCCGAGCCTGAGCATATTCAGCAGTCGTCTTGGGATGGGCAGCTACTGGGGGCCAATCCGCCGCCGCCGCCGCCGCCGCCGCCGCCGCCGCCGCCGTCGCCCCCCGCTGCCAAACCGCCGCCGCCGCCGCAGCCACTGCCGCCACCGCTGCCGCCGCCGCCGCCGCCGCCGCCTCAGCCGCCGCCGCCGCCGCCGCCGCCGCCCCGCCCGCCGCCGCGCCGCCGCCGCGCCGCCCCCGCTGCCAAACCGCCGCCGCAGCCGCTGCCGCCGCCGCCGCCGCCGCCGCCACCGCCGCCGCCGCCGCTTCCGCCGCCGCCGCCGCCGCCGCCGCCCGCCCCGCCGCCCCCGCCGCCCCCGCCCCCGCCGCCGCCGCCGCCGCCGTCGCAGCCGCCGCAGTCGCCGCCGCCGCAGCCGCCGCAGCCGCCGCCGCCGCCAAGTGTACTCTGTAATGTTTTTGACAGGGATGGTGGGGGGGGGCGCATCGGGTTGGCTGCACATGTTCCGAATTTGGAGGCATACTGTGTTTTGTATTGTTTTTTACATGGACCCTGGTTGGCCCCCAGTCGCTTGGGGGGGTTACTACTAGGGAACAGCGATCAAACAGCAAGCCGTCTCGCTCGTTTCCACCCGCCCTCCCAACATAAGTAGCAACCGAGCCTCAGCATGGACACGGCCGCCGTCGACAACCATCCGGAATTCATGTAGACGCCAGCCAGGCGCGCGAAGCCCGCGAGGTGTGCCGCACAAGCCAGCTGCGCCACGCGCTCAGGGCGCATCACATTTGGCAGTATGTCTCACTGCCCACCAAACCACCCCGACCCAACCCCAAGGCTTCAATTTGCCCTCCATTCCCAATGGGAGGGGTCCGGGAACATGGAAAAACACGTATGGAACCCCAACCCCCCAAACCCGAACTTCGGGTCTTCGGGTTGGGTTGTGGTGGTTTGGTAGGTTGTCAATGTCGACCCTCCAACCGTCCCTGCCGAAATTCAAAACAAGGCGATGGCCTGTTTTTTTGCGCGCGGGCGTGCGACCACGAGCGTTTTGCATGTGCTGGTTGACGGGGGTTGCGGGCCTGCGCGAAGCAGGCCGTATGCCGCACCTCCCCCGCCGTCCATGGTCAACTGGGTTTTTGCGTTATCTGTTGAGAAGGATGGCGGGCCTACGAAGCCTGCAATATGCAGACCCCCTGCCATTCTCGTCAAAAACGGATGCAATGTGAGCGCGAAGCGTCCTTGCAGGATTTTTTGTTAAAAACAAAAAATGAAGGCATGGGTCGGGTGTGCTGGCGTTGCACACAGCAGGCGATATGTTGGTACCGGTTCTGTTCCTGTCACATGCAAAGTGATCGGGGGACGTCCACGCATGATCCAGATTTTGGTGCAAAATGCATTGATTATTTTCTTCAAGGGATGATTGGGGGGTGGTGCTGGCCTGCGCGCAGCGAGCGATATGCCAGCAACCCCGCCGCCCCATTCAACAACAAATGCAATGTGGTCGCGGCGCGCCTGCGCATGCTCCAGATTTGGAGGCCAAGTGTATTTTGTGTTGTTTTTTGACGTGTGGTGGAGGGGGGTGCCTTCATGGGTCCGGGTTGGTTGCCGGTCAGGTGGGGGAGGGGGTGTTTACTCATAGGGAGCATTGATACACCCTTCCCCGAAGTGGAAGAAAGGGATCCTTGAAGAGGAAAGAGAGAAATCGTCAGACCACCCACTCCCAGAGGACTTGTGGGATTATGCCGAAGATGCTCCCCGAACGATGCGAAAAGGCAGGGCGGAAGTGTCCCCCCAAAAAAGAAGGCGGTCATGTCAACAAGAGTATAGCATAAACAGCGACGGCAAAGCAGAGCAAACATCTACATCAAAGGATTTTGAACCGTGAGGCAGGCATGTCCGCTCCGCTTACGACATTGCCCAGGCGGATCCGAAGTCAAACATCCAGAAGGAGACAAGGTCAGCACGCATCGTAGGGATGGGCAAATTCCCTTGGAATCATTGCAATCCTTGCCTCCGCGGTCTATCCTTCGCCATTTCTGTTGGCCGCGCCGCGCTCGAGAAGCTTTGACATAGGCGTCCAAGGCCCTTGCATCCTCATTGCGCATCCTTACGATACGGGCCGACTACGACATCGCCCAGGCGGATCCGAAGTCAAGCATCCAGAGAAAACATGCACACACGTGAACTGTTGGAGTTCCGCGCGGATTTCTCGGATCGGCGCTCCGCGCGGAGGTTCCGCGCGGATTTCTTGTCCAGGGGCCCAGCGCAACTCCAAAAATTCCTCGCGGAACCCCGAAAGGTCCTGTTTACGTAGTTGTTCTTTTCTTCTGGACATGCGCGTCGTGGAACAACATGCCGTGAGGTTTTGGCAATTTTGTCGCTTCTGGGGGCTCTCGCTGGGCCCCAGGACCGTCGAAAGCCGACCTATCGGGGGAAAGGGGCTGGATTTCCGGCAGCCCCGTGCTGGACCAAATCAGGACATCCGATGCTTTGGTTTGGTGCGGGCCCACTATCGAAGAAGCAAAAACCACATAAACATAAACTTCTGGCGCGCGCGGATCTCTTGGTTCCGCGCCTGGGCCTCCCAGCGGCACCTCCGGCGCCGCCCATGGCGCGCTCCGCGCGCCAGGGAGGGGGGGCCAGCGCGAATCCAAGAAACCCGCGCCGAGCGCCACAAGTTTTTTTTACGTGTTGTTTCTTCTTCTGCATTAGGTTCCCCCGGCGATGGCCTACGCGCATGGATTTGGCCCCCCAGTGGCGGCCGTTGGGCGCGCGGCTTCAGGGGGCCGCGGAGCGCCCCCCTGGGGCCGCGCGCCCAAAACCACTCTTGCCCAGGGGATTCTTGCGTGCATTCGGCAGGATTTGGGGATACCTTGTTGGTCGCATTGTCGTTTCGGAGAGTCCGACGGGGAGGAGGGAGGAGGAACTGGGGGAGGAGGAGGAGGAGGAGGA
>CAUYUJ010003858.1:337438-382194 GCA_963575745.1 Prorocentrum cordatum | reverse complement strand
TGCCCCCTTCCTCCTCGTGCCTCCTCGCTCCTCCCTTTCCCTCCCCCTCTCTTCATTCGTTTTCTTCCTCCTTCGCCTGGTTCATCCTCTTCTATCCTCCTCCCTCCACCTCCGTGGCTCCTCACTGAAATCGGAGGGGTCCGCCGATGTTGGAAGGGAATAGGACCGCCGCCCTGCTATCTCCCGTGGTACCATTGCCGCCATGTCTTTTACTTTTCACCACTGCCACGCGAAATTCCAGTTGGTAGCGCAGCTGGGAGCGATCCCAATTCGCGACCCAACGAGATTGCGCACAATGCGATGTGGACGCACATTCGAAGTCCACCGAATCTTTTCAATAATACCACTTTCCGTCCCTCGAACAGCTTGTGCTTGTGGCTGTTCCGCAGGCGGAGTGGCAATTCGCCCTGGGCGCCCACAGGTCATGATGAGGCAAACGCCGGAGGGTGTGAAAGGTGCGAGAGTCCTGCTGCGTAGGGCGTCAGCAGCTGCATGCCACAACGCGATGTGGAGCGACTCACCCACGGAAACGCCGCGACGTCCCCCGACCCATCGCACCCCACACGCTCTGGCCGCAGCTTCGCGTCAAGGCATGACTGCGAGGCTCCTCCCTGGGCTAGCGCCGGGCCTCGCGACGTGTGCGAAAATGCTGGCTGTCCGTGCTAGCGCGTCGAACCACCCGATTTGATCGCAGAACGTTAACGCATGCAGTTTTCCACCACCCTTGACACCAGCCAGTGGCAACGGCACTAGTTACTACGCTGCCACTTGCGTCAACATGGTTCTCGTCCTTGCGCAGGCGCGATCACCAAGGCGTTTCCGCTGGTTACGTCGTGGTGGAGTCATCATCGAGGGGGACACCCATCTTGGCGCTCAGGGGCAGAGAGATACTCATGATGAACCTGATGTCGCCGACGCATGTGCCAGCCCCAACTGCGCACCGCAGCCGGCCAGACACGCATCCGTCGAGTGCTGCAGACACCGCGTCCATATGCAGCCAGCACGTCGGGCACGCCAAGGCCATTGCTCCATGGGGTTATTCGTCTCATTCGCCCCTTTTTCGACCAGTTCGGCAACGCCGAGCTGCCTCATTTCGTCCTCTTCTGGTTCTTCATCGACGCGACTTCGACGGGGATTTCTCCACCACCTGCGCCAGCGTTCTTCCAGGATGAGGCGTCCAGGCGAGTCGCTAGCACCTGTTGCTGTCGTGCCGCGTGCTGCCCGGACGCCTTGTCGAGCACCCTATTCCCACGGAGCAAGGAATTGGCCCAGAGACCTAATGTTCCATAGTGCCCTGATTGGTGTCTGAGATTGCAGGCGCGGGCGGTCGCCGCGCCAGGTGTGGCCCCTTCGACCTCGCGCTGCTGTTCGGCGCCTACGACGAAAAGAAAAGCTGACATCCCCCTGCGCGCAGCCGACCGCCAACCGCGCGACGACCACCGCCACGACGTGTTCTACCAGTTCTCGAACAGGAACCCGCGCGCTCGTAGGCCGCCATCCGGGCTTGCGCGCGCGAGGCGCTGCCACTGCACAGGTCGGCCACAACGCGTGTCCACCGATGAACCTCACCGTCCATTACAACCGCGGGCAAAGTGTCGGGTCTCGCGGGCGCACTTCCAAGGAACATGGCCCGGAAGGGGGCGCATGGCTGTTCGACGCGTGTGGGGGGCATTCTTGTGTGCGCCGCGACGCTATGCGGCTGCTACATAGTTGTGCAACGCGTTTGCGGAGCGTTCCTTTGTGCGCCGCGACGCCACCACTCCGCTGCACGGCCGCGCCAAGCAACGACGTCACGTCGAGGAACACGCAAGCAGGCCGCACAACGTGCGCTGCATGGCCGGGCCGCCACGGCGCGGCCATGCGCGCGCCGAAACGCGGCCATTGCGCGCGCCCGCGCGAAACTGCGCATCGCCACATGGCGCAGCGTAGCGCGCAGGCGCGCGACGGAGCAACGACGGGACACGCGCGCGCCTACGCAAGGCACGCGGCCGCCGAAAGCGCGCCGACCACCAGGCCAGGCCAGCAACGTACATTACCACGACGGTCTGCCAGGTCATGCCACGCCAGTTCAGTGCCAATGAAGGGCCACATCTATCAAGCCATACCCACGCAAAACGCCAGCGCGCGCCTGTGCAAGGCCCACACAATGAACAGCGGCTGCGACAACAACGCCGGCGAAATCGCAAGACGTCGATGATCAGGAAGGCGCATGCCTCCATGAATGTCAAGGGCCAGCCGAAGAACCTCATGCTGAGTGATACCGCGCGGGGCAACAATGGTCAACGTGCCCATGGCTTCGCCGGCGGCGGTGAAGAACGCCGCGCTCACCAAGCGCCTGAACAGGGCGAAGGACGATGCGATGAACCCTGTCCAGGAGTTCCATTTTCGAGTTTGCTTTTACCTAACAGCCTTTGCTGCTAGGTTTCTAGTGGGCTCAAAAGTGGCGCCATGACTCCTCAGGGGCTTCGGGGCGGGACCAGGACAGGAACCGGGGAGGCATCCGGCGGCGCCCAAATCGCCTGCCCTAGCCTACAAGACGGGGTGTCTATTTTCGCTTTCGTTTCCCGTGATACTGTTGCACAGTTTCTATTTCTAGTCGTGTCTATAAATTCGCGCTGCGCGCAATGTAAAACATATGGTCTTGTATACGGAAAATAGGCGCGAAAAGACACTTCTCTGACATAGACACGAATTCATTGAACATAGGCACGACAGTTAATCAAACATAGACACGGACGTCATACACAGACACGATAATAGACACGGCTCATAAATAGACACGAAAGGACACGATTAGACACGAATAGTCACGCAACGAATATACGCGCAAAAGGAGCCCGAAACAAATTGACACGGCGTGGCAAACATAGACGCGGCATACGGGGGGGAGTCGGGACGGGAAATTGTGGAATAACGTGGAGGATGGGATTGGGATTCAGCGGAGTTGAAAGAACGCAAAAACAATGAGCATGATAAACGAGCGGATTGGGGGGGGGGCTGAGGAGAATCACGCATTGAAGCGCTTTGGAATCACACGAGAGATCTAGGGGGAGCGCGGAGACTGCGGAATCGATGGGGGGAAAAACGCGGAGAAGATGAGGGGAGTGTGGAGGAGGAGGAGCCGTGGACAGGAATGGGAGGGAGCGCGCGGCGTGCATTGGGGATTTGATGAACCACGGGATGGTGGGGCGAGCGCGGAAGAAAACAGAAAAATGAGGCAGGGTGCGGGGGATCGCGGAAGAGCGGAGAGAGTGAGGATGAGCGAGGATTCGGAGGAACGCAGATGAGTTGTGAGGAGTGCGAATACGGGGGGAAGGATGTGAGGGGCCAGGAGGGCGGTGGTGGGAGGATTGTGGAGGAGGCGCGAGAGGCGTGGAAGGGGGGCGGAGGAACGGTGAGGTATAGGAGGGCTCAGGATTGAGAGGTGGCCCAACGGTGGACCCGAACGGAAATGGGAAGGGGGCGGGACATGCAGAGGACGCCGTTTTGGCGTGGATGGGAGGCAGGAGAAGGGGGCCTCTTGGAAGCCGCTTGGGGTTTCCTCGAAGCCCCGTTTGGGCCGCCTCTTGGAGCCGTCTTGGGGCCCTCTTGAGCTGTTTTGGGGCCCTCTTTGAGGCTTCTTGGGCCGTCTTGGGGCGATCTTTGGGGCCTCGTGGGCCGTCTTGGAGCGTAAGTCGAAGAAGCGAGAGCGCCCAGATCCTTCAACATGTACGCGAAATAACTGGATTTGGAATGCTGCCGCAGGCCTTGGGGCGTCTTGGAGGCCGCATTGGGCCGTCTGCATGCCATCTTGGGCGTCTTGGACCGATCGTTCGGCGATCCGGGGCCCTCTTGGACCGTCTTCGGAAATTCGAAATTGGGCGCCACCACATCTTGGGAAAAGTAGGCACGCACTTTGAAACATAGACACGGAAGTAATAGACGCGAACACGTCGAAATCATGGAAAATAGACACGAATAGACACGTTCAAATTGGACACGTTAGACACGAATAGACACCAATGCATACAGACACGGCGTAGACATGATAATTAAAGCCACGTTGGGGCTGGAGCTGAATTCTTATAAAATGGACACGAAAACGATACCGAGTCCATTTTCTTAGAAACGCGCAAACCGTGTGAAACATTCCACAATGGCGAGTCTAATTTTTATTTTTCTGGTGGTCTGTAGGCCAGGGTGGACATCCTCGCAAAATCGCCCGGGCAGGCACCCGGCGCCTTCCAGAACTCTTTTCCCGGGCCACATTTTTGATGCCCGGAGCCAACTGTAGGCCACTTCGTGGTCTTCGAGTTCCCAGAACTCCACTCCCGGGCCACATTTTGGATGCCCGGAGCCAACTGTAGGCCACTTCGTGGTCTTCGAGTTCCCGGAACTCCATTCCCGGGCCATTTTGGATGCCCGGAGCCAACTGTAGGACATTTCGTTCTCTTCGAGTTCCCAAAACTTGTATTCCCGGGCCACATTTTGCTGACTGGATGTCCCCGTCAGCTCTCGCCACCCGATTGCCGTCTTGTTCCGTTCATCATCGAGCAGGGCAAGACGGCGGACCCAGGCTTCATCGTGCACCGGACGTTTCCGCCAGAATCTAATTCTTGTAGTAGCAGTAGTAGGAGGTGCAGGGGGAGCAGGAGGAGCAGGAGGAGCAGGACGAGGGAGGCTCCTTACTCCTTCCTCCTTCCCCTCTCTCCCTGCAGGCCGAGGCTGAAGGCAGACTGAGGCTGATCGCAGTGTCTCTCCCGTGGCTGCATCCATTGATAGCAGTGTCTCGTTTTTGGCTACACCCATTGATAGCAGTGTCTCGTTTGGACCAAACAGCGATTGATAGGAGCGTCTCGTTTGGAGATACAGTTGTCGAGAACAGTGAGTCGTGAGTCGATTGAAGCCGCCTACCCTCTTTCTGTCAAACCCCTTTTCCCCCTTGCATCTGCTCGCCGTCTTTGGCTCAGACCGTGCCTTCCACATTGCCGTGGCCTTCTCCAGAATGTGCCTCTCCTGCCTTCTCCACATTGCAATGTGCGCCCCCAACTTCGCTGCGCCTTTCGCGCCTTCGCAAGCCTCTGGTTCACGCGGTGCTCTCCAGCCTGCGACGGAAGACGGAGGCGCGTCTGGGGCCGCGGCCTCTGGTTCTCGCGGTGCTCTTCAGCCTGCGACGGAAGACGGAGGCGCGTCTGGGGCCGCGCCTGGTCCCCCTCGAGGTCTTCAGCTTGCGTCTTTCACGGTCGCCCCCTTCAACTTCGGGCTCGAGCAGGACATGATGACGGGAAAGAAGTCCCCGAGGCACCTCGCAAACTTTCAGCGGTTGTGCGTCAAAATCGTAGCGGAGGCTGATGCTGACTTCTTGTTTGGCTGCGAGGTGGGTGCGCATTGCAAGGGCTTCAGCAGAGCTGGAACCATCGTGGCGGACATCTTGAGACAGCCGTTCGGCGACAACGTTCGCATCACTGCGGTCCACAACTGCGCGAGCATGCGGGGCTTCTCTGGCGCTCCTCAGCCTGTCGACGTGTCCCCGCGCGGCGACGCAGAGATCTTCTGGCCCCCCGGAATGCAAGATGTGGACGCTGCGATCGCACGGTTCGATGCGCAGATCAGAGGCTATGGCACAGCGCACGCGATCACCGGCAATCTGCGCATCGTTTGCGGCGATAACGCCCCCAGTGTGCCGGCGCGACGGCGCGCAGTGAACCTTCCGCGGCAACGCTTGAACAGCCTTCGAGCACCGTCTACCTCTCAGCGGGTCGCGCGCATCGTTCTCGGCGACAACGACCTCAAAGCCGAGGGCGCGCGTGCAGCTTTGCAGCGCCGGACTGACGACGACGCGCTGTGGGAGGTCTTCTGCGCCCCGGCAGACCTCGGCGACAACGTCGCAGTCAGTGGAGCCGTCGCGACTTTCAAGTCCATCGCTGTTGGCTTTTCGTGCCGGGACCGTGGCATGCGCAACGACTCACACGATGCTGTCGCGGTTGTCTTCACTCTTCCCTGTGCTGCTCAGCCTGTGGCGGGGGGCAAACGGAAGTACGCCTTCGGAGATTGCGAAGGAAGCGTTTCCGGCTCCGACTCCGGGGAGGCAGACGCCCCCGCACCCAAACGTTCCTTGCCTTTCCAGACGCCCCCGCCTCCAGACGCTCCAGACTGTTCGCGGGGCCCCTCTCCTGCGCGCGCGGAGAGGCCAGAGGCCGACGGCGAGGCCATCGACGAACCCGAGGATGAGGTTAGCCAGCGCGCGCGGGCCCTGCACCAAGAGACGTGGAATTTCTGGGGCGAAAGGCACGACGCGCAGCGCGACCCCGAACTTCTCGACCACTTGAGCCGTTTGCAGTTCGCGAAGAGGAAGTCCGCGGAGAGAGATTCCGCGGAGGGAGACGCTGACACCGCCTGCGCGTCGCAGGAGGAGACAGGCCGAGCCATTCTCTCTGTCCCCCGGGTTCGCCTGCAGCTTCTGCAATGCAAGGGCGTCGTTGACGCGCGGCACGTCCTCGCCGACGACCAACGCTGGGAACTGGTTCAAAGTGTTCGACGAGAGCACGGGCAGTCTGACCGCCAGCGCGCACTACAGCAACGAGATGCCGACGAGGGGGAAGCGAGCAAAGGACGCGAGGAAGCGGGCAAAGGAAGCAAGGCGAGGAAAGGGAGCAAGGCGAGCAAAGGAAGCAAGGCCCAAGAGACAGGCAAGGGGAACGCCAACAAACCGTTCGTCAGGGAACAGAAGCGCAAGCGGCTTCACCGGCATCTGCAACGCATTGCTGGCGCAAAGCAGATCTGGGAGTTGCTGGCCTTCTCCCGCTAATTCGATGCTGAGATGCTCCGCCGAGTCTTGCAAACCGAGTCCGGGGGCGCAGCCGCGCCGCCACCCGCTGGTGAACAAGTCTCGCAGGACGAGCGCCGCCGACTCCAGCGCAACAAAGCTGAAGCCGTCGCACTCCGCAACGAGGGCGCATGGCTCGCCCGGCATCAGGAGATCTCGCGCCACGGCGCCGAGGCGGAGACTTTCACGCGCAGGGAATTGGAGGTGTTCCAGAAATGAGAGAGCGGCGAGTTGCTAGCCAACCGGAACGAGGCGATTGGGGCGTTAGGACATGGCCGCCTCCAGAACGCGGAGGGAGACTACCTGGACACCGGCGGCAGCACAGGCGGTGGGCCCCAGCGCATCCTCGACAGTTGGCAGCCGCCGGACTGGCGTAGCTTCCTAAGCGGAGAAGATCTTCCGGCTGGCGTCTCCAGCACTGACCACATCGATTCCAGGGGTATCTAGGTCTCACATACTGGTTCTGCATGCGCGGTGCTTCTCAGCCTGCGTGCTTGTAATGCTAGTTGCAACAGTTGTAGGATTGCATGTCCGCGGTGCTTTCCGCCTGCGGCTGTCTGCAGTGCTTCTGAGATTCCAGACTGGCGTGGCTTCCTGTGCGAGGACAATCTCCCGGCTTGCGTTTCCAGCACTGAGGGCGATTACCGCAATGATATCTGGGTCTCACATACTTGTTTTCTTTGCGCAGTGCTTCCCAGCTTGCGTGCTTGTACTGCTAGTTGCAACAGTTGTAGAATTGCATGGCCGCGGTGCTTCTCAGCCTGCGGCTCTGCGCAGTGCTTCTCTGATTTTACGTTTTGCCGGCTCTCCGCTAGAACAGTTGCTTGGAGGCGCGAAGCGCCGTCCGGGGCGGAAGAAACTGGCCGGCTAGAGAAAGCAAGGGGAGACAGCGGCGACGACGAGGGCAGCGGCGACGAGGACGAGGAGGACGATGACAAAGACGGCGATGATGACGATGACAACAGGGTTGATAGCAGAGTCCCGTTTTCATACAACTCCCACTATTGATAGCAGTGTCTCGTTTTGAAACACTTCCAGTATTGATAGCAGAGTCTCGTTTTTAGACACCTCCCATTAGTGATAGCAGCGTCCCGTATTAACACAGTTCCAGCACTCATAGCAGAGCTTGGTTTTTAGACAACTCCCACTATTGGTAGCAGTGTCTCGTTTTAACACAGTTCGAGTATTGATAGCAGAGTCTCGTTTTAACACCGTTTTCACTAGTGAAAGAAGTGTCTCGTTTCGACACACTTCTCACTATTGATAGCAGTGTCTCGTTTTGACACGCTTCCAGGATTGCTAGCGTAGTCTTGTTTGTTTTAACACAACTTCCACTAATGATACCAGCGTCTCGTTTTGATACAGCTCAGTATTGATAGCAGAGTCTAGTGTTCATACAACTCCCACTATTGATAGCAGTGTCTCGTTTCGACACACTCCCAGTATTGATAGCAGTGTCTCGTTTTTACACACCTCCCACTATGGATAGCAGTGTCTCGTATGGACTTACATCGATTGATAGCAGCGTCTTGTTTGGGAGGAGCAAGAAAGCATGTGATGTCTCGTCGATAGCAGCGTCTGCTTTGCTGACTCATCCATCATTGATAGCAGCGTTTCGTTCCCAGACACATCTGTAGTAGCAAGCAGTATTAGATCCATTGATAGCAGTGTCTCGTTTGGATTTACATCCCTGCATAGCAGCGTCTCGTCTGGAATGAGCACAACAAGAATGTGCTGATCCGTTGATAGTGGAGCCTTCTTTGCCGGCTCATCCACCATTGACAGCAGCGTCTCGTTTCCAGATATGCTTCCAGATATGCTTCTACACATAGCTGTTCGGCTGCTTTGCTGGGATATTTGTTCCCACTTGCCGTTGCCTCAAAATATTTTTGCAATGCAGAGGTGGCGCGCGTAACGCGGGTATGAAGAGCGAGTTAAGCGGCCCGAAATATTTCGAACATTTCTATCATATTTAAAGTAGCCCAGCCTCAGGCGCCGCGGGACCTGGCAGCCAGGGCTAGGGCGCCCCTCCGCGGAGCGGTCGTTCGCACCTCCCGGCGCGTTACCTCCACGAGGCCTCCATCCGCGCCAAGGCGAGGCAGTCGGACGGGGAGAATATTGACAGGGAGCTGAAGGTCGCGAGGCCCGGGGAGTTGGGGCGAGCCCTCCTGCCCACCATCGAGGGCAAGCGCGCTCGGGCGCCCCCCGCGGAAGGCGAACGCCTCCAGCCGTGCCGAGGCGACCGCCGCCGTCGCCCGCGGCAGCCGCGGCGGCTACAGCAGCCGCGGCAGCTGCAGCAGCCGCGGCAGCTACAGCTACAACGCCCAGATGTCCGCGGCAGCCACAGCGGCCGCAGCGTCGCGGCGGCAGCAGCCCCGGGGGCCAGGCGCAGACCACCGGCGCGGCCTCCGGCGCGCCCCCCATCCAGGCAGGCACCCGGGGGGGCGGCCGAGCCCCTGCCTGCCGCGGGACACGGCCTGGCGCGCTCTTCCGGGAGCACGGCCCCGGGACGGCCTTGGGGCGACTGCGGGCGCGGGGCCTTTGCCGCAGCCCACGCGGTCTCCGCGCCCTAAAGAAGACAATTCACTTGGCATCGCTCGGGCGTGTGCATTTTTCATTCGGCGAGGACCATCGAGGAGCATCTTTGACCATGTGGCGAAAGAACCACGCACGAAACAGAAAAAAAAACAGAGAATGGACGTCCGAGCGATGGCCAGTTCAAACCTCAATGGTTGGAGTCCGTCCATGTCCAAAACGCCGCGCGGGCAGCCGGCGGCATGCATCACCAACCGACCGGAGCAAATCGAGCCGCACTGGCAGAACATCCAGGGCGTGGACGCGGACGGTGAGCAGCCGATTACATTCAAGGAGTATGTAGCGGCCATCAAAATAAATACACGAACGCCGGATCGACGGAGTGGGCATTGCAGCAGTAGCGGGCCACTTCCAACAGCAGGTCGCGTCCAACGTTTGCACAATACAGGCGGATGGCTCCACCCAGCGGGCGTTTCGCTGGGGCTGGACCCCGACGGAGCACAAGAATATGATGGCGGCGCTGGGGCAGCCGCCCCTCCACGTCGGCGTCAGAGATGACCGCTGCGGTATCCTGAGACCCAAGGGCAGCTTCTTCACGACGGCGGCGACAAAGCGGCTTCCAGAGGATCAGCGGACAGCAGCCATCAGGAAGGCGCCGCGAGTTGGAGGCAGGAAGTTCTCGCAGCGACGCCGGCGCGGCCGACGTCTTCTTGGCCCTTCTGGAGCGTTGTTCGCCAGAGCGGAGACCAAGCCACCGTGGCCACGAGGGGCGAGCTCGCGGAGGCCGGCCCCTCGGCCCCCCCCCCGCCGGGAAGCGGACAACGCGGGGGCCAGCAGGGAAATGCTTGGAATGTGACGCTGAGGCGATTGCCCCGACGATGCTCAAGCTGTCTTGGAGGCGGGCCAGCCACCTCAGGAACCATCGCGATCCAGAGGGGCGCGAAGAGTGGAACATCCGCAAGGGCACACCGACTTTTGAGGTAACGATGCAGCCAGACCCGCGGCGGGAGTGCTATCTCTGCAAGCAGGGCTTCACGCCGGAGGGCTCCGGCGACGCCTCTCGACAGCCCGACGGCAACTGGTCTCGCCATGGCCTCCGTTACCTCCGCCTCTCCCACGACACTCGGCACCTGCACTGGCACGCCGCGCACAGGCAGACCGTGAAGTGGGTCGAGCTTGTCAAGAAGAGTTTTGCGCACAACAGGCCGAAAGCTCAACGCGCAAGAAACAGCGGGCACAGGAAAACACTCAGCCTGGAGACCACCAGCTCCGGGCATGGCAGGAAACGCGGAGGAGCCGTGTGAAGACGCTCTTCATGGCGCTCCTCCGACGGCCTGTGATGGTCGTACCTCAGACCTCCATATATCTTGGCATTGGGATCCCAGCGCGCTGGATTTCTCGCCACCAGTGCCAGCAGCCACGCCCAGACGTGCAGAATCCCAAAGGCGAACAAGCACATGTGTGGAGCCCGGAATGGCCCAGCCTCCAGATACCGCAGGCCAGCTGCTGCGCGGTCCTTCTCTCCCGAGGAGGTCCACTGCGTGCGTTCTCATGGCGTACATCAGCAACTGCAACGAGAAGCTGAAGACCAGGCACTGCTCAATGCGCGACGTCTGACAGTCTTCTGAGCTGGTCCTGTCGGAAGGCAAGGTCTACCCAGTGAAACCCGTTGTGATCAAAACCGTCAAGGGGCCCCATGCCGACGGCGACCTCCCAGGTAGCTGGCCTTCAGGAGACCGCGGAAGAGAGCATGGTCAACGAATGCCGACGATGACCTTTTCGCGAAGGAGGGGCCGCATCACGGGCGCCAGCGCGAAGCTGAATTCGGCGACCTTCGGCTCTGCCGAGACAGGGTCTTGCGCGCCAGGGCAGTTCCAAAGCTCAGCTTTGCCGGGCCTTGGACCGCCGATCTGCTATCTCTCAGTTCACCATTGCCGCCATGCCCTTTACAACTCACCACTGCCACCTGCAAGTCTTGTTCTTCCTCGTCCTCCTGCAGGTTACATCGGCACCGTCGACGAATCCTTGTGGTGCAAGGCCCGACCGCCTCGCTCTTGCGCGGCACCAAGATCTATGGCGAACCGCCGACAGCCACGACACAACTCCGCAGATCAGCAGCAACGGCTATTGGCAAGCACTGGCCTGGAAGGTGTCTTCAAACATACCCGGACCTTGAGCAAGCTGACCCAGCTGTCAGCATCTTGAAGGGGCAGCTCAGCACATGGTTCGACACGTGGTGCCATAGACCAGATCTTCACGAGGGAGCTTGCCGTGCTTGGAGTACCATCTACCACAATCTCGCAGGCAAGACGCCACAGGGCCGATGGAGGCAAGGACGTGGAATGATCGGCAGTCTCATACTTTCGTTATGGCAAGTTAACTGGGACCCCTGTGTCGCCCGTTCTTTGATTGGATCCTGAGGGCAATGAATGGCAGATGGAGGATGACAAGCTTTCGCACAGAAAAGATCCCACGGACGTTATCCACGCAGTTCTCCAGAGCCAACAAGCAGCATTCTGGGAAAAAAGCTTCTCAGCACTGGCTCGGTCAAGGCATGGAAAAGGGGATCGACACCAAGGATCTGCGTAAACGTATTCATCAGCTACGACGCCGAGACAAACATCGAGAGGCTGGAGTATTGCAGGCGGCAGCGAACGCAGCCATGTGAACGCCAGCTAGGAGACGCGCATGCTTTGGAGAAGATGCTGATGATAAATGCCCGTGTGGAGAAGTTGCAGACGACTACCATCGCATATGGAGAATTGCACACATCGGCAGGACCACGAAGATTAGACAGTATCAGACACACTCAAGGATCGAGCTGCTGAGGGAGCGAAGGTGATGCCCTGCTTTCGGCTCCGTGGTCTATGCCCGAAAGAATGGACGACTCCCCCAGAGCGCACCACAATGCACAATCCGACCAGCATCGGCGAGATTGGGAACGTCGAAACGATCCACACGATCACGGGCCCCACAGTTATTTCAACGGACGGTAGTGGAGGATCCCAATCGAGCGACCGCAGATATCGCAGATGCGGGCGGTCATGGGTATGCCTCCACTACCAAGAAGAATGGAATATTCGAGCTGCGCAGCATGGACCATTACCTGGACGGCGCCAGGCCAACAATCGAGCGGAGTTGCGGGCGGTGCTACAAGCGATCAGATCGCCAACGGGACCGCTCACAATTCATACTGAGTCAGACGTTACAGTCCAAGGCTGGCAGAAAGAGCTACACCTTCGACATGGTCAACGCAGGAGGAATGCCGACATCTGGGACCTTTTGTATGTCGCACTGTGTGTAGGAGCTCCTGCCGAGTTGAACCCAGCCAAGGATATCGAGCTGCGGCGCATCACGAGCCACATGGACGCAGAGAAGGCGGTCAAGAAGCAGGTCAGTGCCGAGGCTTGGTTGGGTAATTTGCTGGCCGACGAGCTGGCGTCCGACGCCGCCTCTGAGCACGACATCCCAAAAGCACAGATGCAGTGCTACAGCCGAGTACATGCTATTCAGCGCTTGGTCTGGCGACGCTTGATCCGTGCGCACCTCGACGCGTGCGAGAGCGACAGCCAGGCCATGATCCCAGAAAAGGATAAAACAAGACAGCAGCGTAAACAGGCCAGGACTGAGTTGAGTGCCGCCCTCGAGTCTAGCCCCCACCTCCTCGTTCGCTCGCGATGTAGATGGCAGTGTAGCAAATGGAATGAACAAATCAGTAGGAACGCTGGAGTAGCTGTACTTAAACAATGGCTTAAAGAATGTAGCAACGCCTCGTCCAAACGGAAGAGGGGCACAGCCATCCGCGTAGGTGCAAGAACCATCCACCCCACCCACATCATGCATTACACTGAGAAATTTAGCCTCTGGTGGTGCACTAGGTGTGGCCGTCGTACTAAAGCTACTGACGGGGGTAGTATTAAGGGCCTTTTCGATAAATGGCAGGAGCCCACTAAAAATTGGAAATATGTTTCATCGTGTCTGAAGCAGGGCAAAGAACCGCCACACTAGGCCGCGGGAGGCCTCGGGGCCCATGTGGCGCCATCGCTCGCTCGTCGTGCGATCCTCGACTTCGCCGTCGCCGAACATTCCCGAACATTCCCCTTTCCCCCTCCCCCTTCCTCCTCCACTTCCCCCTCCCCCTCCCCCTTCCTTGCTCCTTCTCCTCATCCTCCTCCTCCTCCTCCTTGCTCCTCCTTGCTCCTCCTCGCCCCTCCTATTCCTCGGGGAGCAAAACAGGCAGAAACGTAAATTGCGGAGCTCCGCTGGGATTTCTTGGGTCGGCGTTTGGGCCCCCTGGCGTCGAATCCAGCGATGCCCTCGGCGCGCTCCACGCGCCAGCGAGGGAGGTCCAGCGCCGATCCACGAAGTCCGCGCGGACCTCGGACAGTTCTTGTTTATGTCCTTCGTCTTTCTCTGACCCCATCCGAAGGGTTCCCCCTCTTCGGGACGTGCAAGACAGTGAGATGCCCGTGCAGGGGGTCCCTGCGTCGAGCAGCTGACATCCTCGGGGCCCGGCGACGGCCCCCAGGCCGTCGTGATCGACTACACGTAAGAGTGACCCTTCGCCGGAGTGACCTTTGGTGCGGGTTCATTGGGCTCCCCCCGATCGCCGAGCGCGATGCGATATCAGCGGCCCGCGCCCTTGGGTGTGTCTCCCTCGCGCCCCCAAGAACTGCGCACCAAAGGTCACTCTTACCCAGGGTCACTCTTACGTCTAGCCGTCGTGAGTGTTCAGCCTCTCTTGGCGAGCCCTTCTGGGCAGCCCACGCCCCCCGAGGTGATCCCGCTCTCGAGCGAGCCCAGCTGCGCCGGGGACAGCGTGGTCCCCGCGCCCACCATCGCCAGCAGCCCAGTGCGCACGCGCCACACCGCCGGCAGCGCGGCGAGGACCCCCAGGCTGGGGCTCCCTTCGGTTCTTGGCATCGCTCGGACGTGTGCATTTTTCTTTCGGCGAGGACCATCGAGGAGCATTCTTTGATCATTCGGCGAAAAACCACGCACGAAACCCACAAAAAACACAGGGAATGGACGTCCGAGCGATGGCCAGGGTTCCCTTGAGGGCACCACGGCTCTAGACTCGTTGATCTGCGGCGTGCCCCGAGGGGAAGCGAGAGGGGGCAGGCCTCGGCAGAAAGCGGTGGGGGCTCCTCAGAGGTCCTCGCGTTGTCTGTCGACGAAGAACAAGCGCCATAAACATTAACTTTTGGCGCTCCGCGCGGATTTCTTGGATCTGCGCCGGGCCCCCCCCGGCGGCGCCTCCAGCGCCGCCCCTGGCGCGCTCCGCGCGGGTCCGGGAGATCTGTGCGAAGCGCTAAGAGTTTGTTCATGGTTTATGTAATTTTCGTTGTTCTCTTCTGATAAACAGTCTGCGGCCTCGGACAAGACGTGGAAAACTGCTCAGGGGACTCGAGGCTTGCCGAGCTTTCTGAGAAGGCCCGCCCCTTCTGCGTTCCTCCCTGTGCCCACCGCCGAGCTTGCGCACATCCCAGGCGAGCACACCCAAGGCTGCCATACAGTGGGGGCCCATGCCAAGAAACACCCTGCTCGCCTCCTGGGTGCCCTGGGTCTCTTCGGTTTCGATGCTTTTGCGATGGAGAGCGCGACGTTCCCACTCCAAAAAGCAATGGACGTCCTGGGGTCTCAGGGTTGGGTTTCTTGGTCGGGCCCCCACTGTACCCAAAACGACAACTCGACAGTCGTTCGGGCACGCGAAGCAGAAGGATAGTGGATGCCAACCTACACTTTTCCCGCACGCCCAACGGCTCCACACATACGCCGTATGTGCGCAGGCCTGGTTTGACATTCCAGACCCTTGAGATAATCAAAGGGAGCCCAAGCCCAGGCTGGGGGTTCCTGGCGACCACGGCGCCTTCGGAATGCAGACTCCATCCCGAGGGACAAAAAACTGGATGCATCTGAGGAGGAAGAGGTACTGATACCTCTGCCCTGGCTCGTCTTCGCTTTCTTGGGCCTCCTTGGAGTCCTTCGCCGCCACATCTGGATGAGGCTGAGATTCTGGTCAGAACACACCCAAGGAGATGTCCAGGCAGTAGCAGTACAATTACCTTTTCTGTTCTCCAAATAAACATAAATCAAAGTTGCGGATGCCCGCGCGGATTTCTTGGATCGTCGCTGGGCCCCCCTGGCGACGGTCCCGGCGCCGACCCTGGCGCGCCCCGGCGTTCATTTATGGAGCAGAGGCCAGCGTTGATCCGAGAAATCCGCGCGGACCTCCGACAGTTTCTGTTTATTGTTGATGCCGTTGTTTGTTCCTCTGTCCATCGGTGAGAGGAGAGAGAGATTTCAACCGGGCCGTGAGGAGGACGCTCGGAGCCGTCAGGGATTCCACGGCCTCGGCGACAATAGACACGAGGCCCCTCGTCTGGTTCGTGAAGAGCCGTTACTTCAGCATGCTGTTTGCGTGTCTGATCATCTGGAGCATAGTGCTGGTTGGCATTGAGACCCAGGTTCTTTCGAGCGCGTCCTACAAAGGGTCAGGCTCGGAGCAGGTGCTAGATGCCTTGTCGGCAGCCAATTACATTCTCACGCTCTTGTTCACAGTGGAGATGGTGGCCCGAATCTACGCCTACAGACTTGAGTTCTTTGTCGAGGAAAGACTGTGGAATTTCTTCGACCTGGTGATCTTGGTTCTGGCGATCATCGAGGTTGCTCTGGAGCTTTCAGTGCTAGCGTTTTCAGGCCACAGGGCCGGCTTCTTCGAGAACGGCGGAACGGCGAAGCTCCTGCGTCTTTTTCGCCTCACTCGGCTGCTTCGACTCGTCCGAACATTTCGTCAACTGAAGCCCTTGCGGATGCTTGTGCATTCAATAGCGTGCGCCGGCAAATCGGTGTTTTGGGCTTTGATGCTGCTCTTCATGATCGTATACTCCTTTGCAATCGTTCTGACACAAGCAGTGACGGAGCACACCGCAGGTGGCGAGCAGATTGAGGATGAGGATTTGGTATCGTATTTCGGTGATTTGTTTCGATCAATGTTGAGTCTTTGGATGGCAGTTTCTGGTGGCATTAGCTGGAACGAGCTCACCGCGCCGCTGGAGAGGACGGACAACCCCATGTGGATGATCTTGTTCTTGCTCTACGTTGTGTTCGTGTATTTCTTCATACTCAACGTCGTAACCCGCTTAATGGCTGTTAGAAGCGCCCAGCGCAGTGTTTACCAGAGTTTCCAATGTTTGGTGAATGGACCATTTTTCTTCATCCCAGCTGTTATGTCTCGTTGTTCGTTGCCGGGTCTCCGCCACGCAGCTTGATGAGCTTCAGAACGTATGTTAGCCCAAGCGTGTGTTTCCCCAAGTCGGTGCCGCTGCGCGCAGCCTATGTTTTCCCTCGCTGCGCCGCCTGATTTGTATTGAAGGCTCCGTGGATGAAGACACGTTGGCACTAACACATGTTCCAAGGATCATCGATCAACGTTTTTGACCGTTCCCCTTCACATTTCGAAGGGACGTTTCCTCTGCAGGCTTACCCTGGCCTCACCAGGGCCATCTGGGCGAAGGTTCTGGTTTGACTTTGCTTTCAGTATGGTGAAATGCGCTTTCGAATCGATGTCATGCCAGTTGCTAGAATTGGCGTAGTTATTGTCCCGAGGGAACGTGCTCATATCGCTTCTCCTATTCACACAATTGGTTTTGCTTAGGTTGCACATGCTTGTGTCCTTGCTTTTGCAGCAGATGTTGTTTCCACGTCTACGCCATTGACTCACAGGCCGAAAAGTGGGAAGCCATACGAAAACATTGCCCTCTGCGTTGTCAGCTTCCACTGAGGTGACCGGCGTGTTCGTTCAGAATGCATTCGAGGGGGCTCAGCAAGATTTGGATCTAACCATCGAAGCCCAGCTCAGGGACAAGCACATGTACGCGGACCGCTTGAAGTTGCTTTTCCGGGAGATGCGCGGGGGCCAATTGCCCACAGCCGCCGTGATTTGGTTTTGGCGACCATGGGATGGTGCGCAGCTTCCCCTAGTCTCGGCTAGGAGAGCGTATACAGTCAAGACGCTGAATTAAGGAACAGTTGGGGTTCGGAACGGCCTGCAGTTCCGTGAGTCTCCCCATGATTGTTCCTCCAGCGCGCCTCCCGCGTTCAGGCGCTCTTGAAGAGGGGCTTCGTTCCGTACCTAGCGTCCCTGAACAGTAGCACATTGGTTGAAGACAACATATTCGGGCCCAGGACGGCCTTGGTCAGGAATGGTGGTGGTGTACGCGCACCTCCTGCGCAGGAGATGCACAGAGATCCCGAAGCAATCAGCACGGGCCTCACGGCGGCCGAGCTCCAGAACCAGCTGATCAAGCCGAAAGTGCAGTCCTGGTTCCTGGAGACCCTCGCCACGGCCACAAGCCCGTCCTTCCCCCCGCGCCACCCCCATCCATCCTCCTAGATCGGGGGCGGCAAAGAGGGGGGTGATGACTAGGGGGGGGGTGATCATGGCGGGGGCCATGATATTTCCCCAGATTTCATGGCGCCCCTTCTTCTTTCATCACGTCCCCGGCCCTCCCGCTGGGCCGCGCACATGCCGCCAGTCATGATTTGCACCCCCCCCTCTTGGACGCCCCCCCTCTTGGCCGCTCCCGACCAGAGGCTGACGAGACCACCTCGCCTGCGGCAGGCTCGCGCCGCGCTGCCGCGGCGGCGGCCCCAGCGCGGGCATCCAGAGGTGGCACGCCGCCAGCGGCCTCTGGAACTTGGCATCGCTCGGACGTGTGCATTTTTCCCTCGGCGAGGACCCTCGAGGAGCACCCTTGATCATTTGGCGATAAAGCCACGCACGAAACCGACAAAAAAAACACAGGGACTGGACGTCCGAGCGATGGCGAGGGAAGCGGCCGGCATCGGGTCGGGCGGGCCGAGGACAGAGATCCTTGGCGGAGCGGTCCAGGACGTGCCAGGAGCGCTCCGGAGCGCGCTGCGGGCGGCCGCGGCGCCCGAGGCGTTCTCCAAGACCACTGGAGCTCGGGGAGCCCCGATGTGTCCTGGTCCGATGATCTCCTCCTTCGGGGGTGGATAGACCTCCTACCCTGACACGTCGATTGGTGAATTGGCCGTTTTCGGTTCGCGAGAGGGCGTCGCGGCCGTCATTTTTGCGGGTCCAGGTCCGTCGGTTTCGGTGCCAGGCCGTTTTCACTAAGGGGAGGTTTACTAAAGGGAGGTTTGTCCACCGCCGACTCCTCCTCCTCCTCCTCCTCCTCCTCCTCCTCCTCCTCCTCCTCCTCCTCCTCCTCCTGATCTTGGCCTTCATCCCATCGGTCGATCTGCGCCATCGGAGAGCAGCGTCGTTGGATGTCAAACGGCCCACGCGGTGACACGGATCAACGCCGATCTCATCAGCACGACGTGCAGCCGTCGCAATTCCGAGGCACGGCCTCCTCCTGGAGCCACTGCCGTAGCCAGATGCACGGCCCCTCCCCTCGACACTTTTTGGTCTGCGGGTCGAGAGCGAGCCTCTTCCGGTTAAGAGCTAGCCCTTCCCTCGACACACAGAAGGCCATCGAACAACAAGCCCGCGTGTGCCAACACGAGCGTTTTGCGTCTTCCCTGCCCGACGTCTGTGGCTGGCCGTTTCTGCATCATGTTTGGGCGCCGCAGCCCCTCGACGCCGCGCCGCGGCGGAGCGAAGCGTTCCTCCCCCGTGGCGCCTGTGGTGCTGCCGCGCTGGAGGAACGCAGAGGGGACCAGGGCGGATGACCGGGCCGGGCGAAAGGGGGGGAGATTGGGAAAGGGGGGCTTACGACATCTGCTGCCTGCAGCTGGTTTCGGCCCCTCCGCCGGGCCCATCCCTCGATACATAGCCGCCTTCGGCGCCGGGGGGCGCAAGGAACATCAGCTACGTGAGCTGATTCTCACCCCCCCCCCTTTGCTATCCCCCCCTTTCGCCCGACCCGAGAGGACCGCGGCGGAGGGTCGAGAGCGTGCGGCAGCGCTCCACACGACCCTCTGGGGCGGGAGCCATGCCGCAGCAGGAGGAGGCCGCGCAAAGGGGTGTCGAGAGCTCGGGCTGGCGCTCCACACGACCTCCGGCAGAGCCCCCTCTGTCGCCGAGCTCGCACTCGGGCGAAGAGGGGTGGCAGGAGATCCGAGGAGCGACGTGACGTCTGAGAGCACCGCCAAGGTGGAAGCGACGCCCTTTTGGCAGAGGAGGCCGACAGCGTGGTCGGCCACGCTGTCGCGACCAACCCGGTCACGCACCACTGCTGTGAAGAATAAGACAGCTTCGTATCGCTCTTCGCCTTGGCCTCCGGAAGCTTCGTATCGCTTCGTATCACTCGTGTCGCTCGATTCGTGAAGATTAACACAGCTTCGTATCGCTCCTCGTCTCGGCCTTCGAAAGCGGCGAGATCCCATTGTTCCGGGGCGTCAGCTCGGTCGCCGCGCACGAGCACGTTGCGGAGGCCACGGGCGGCACCCGTGCTCCTGGCGCCACGGGGGCAAGCAGCTCGTCGACGCGAGCTGCTGGGTCCGGCCAGGGTCCGATAGCCCGGCGGTCGAGTGGTTCAACCTCAGGACGTCAAGCCACACAGTCCCGGACTCCACGCGCTCGCGCCGTTGCCCGTGCTCCTGGCGCCACGGGGGAAAGCAGCTCGTCGACGCGAGTTGCTGGGTCTGGCCAGGGTCCGATAGCCCGGCGGTCGAATGGTTGGTTTCAACGGGCGAAGAACGGTATACTATAAACTTTTTCGCTGTCGGGGGCGCCTGTCCCTGGGCGGCTGGAAAGTTCATGCCCCTACGGTGCCACCCTAAGGGTATGAACTTTCCACAGGCGCCCCCGACAGCGAAAAAGTTTATATTATACCGTTCTTCGCTCGCTGATGGTTGAACCTCAGGACAAGCAGAGTAACAAGTCGCCGCTGCAGCATGCCAGGTCCATCGGGTTCGCCATGGAAGCGGGGCTCGCGAAACACAAAGACGGTCCGGTCCAGTGGTACCGAACGCCGGGCTGAGGGAAATTTGCCTGGCGATCCTAAAGGACGAGCGTCTGGGAGTTGCAGCAGTTTTCACGATTGCCCTCGGGAGGGATAAACACATTATGTACGTGTGCCCGCGCTGCAGGACGGCCCCCGTGAAGCCGAAGGAGTGGGTACGTCTCGCGGCACCGACGCAGGTCAACGCGCCAGGGGGAACCAGCCCTGGAGGACACCGGAGGTGCGTGAGCACGATGTACGGCTGCAGGTGATCAGAAACAGGGCGCCGACGCGTGGGAGCATCAAATCATAATCTCCCGTCGCGTTCCATCATCGCGAAAGGCGTCATAGAGATGGCAAACGAGAAGGGTGCGAGGCAGATCGTGACGAGCAGTCCCAGGAACACACCCCGCTGGACAAGGTCATGGTCTACGTCGGCCATGGGACCCCAGAGCAGGTGGGCACCCTGACGGTCTTGAGGACGGCCGAGTTGGCGTCCGTCATCAACGCCGCGAGATGGGAAGATATCTAAGTGGACGGGGCGTGTGAGAGGGAGCTTGGCGCAGTCGCGGGCACCATCGACTCCAGCAGCGCGGGTGATTGGCAGAAGGTCCTCAAACACGTGCCCACGATCCTTGATGATGGGATAACCGAGGACGTGATCAGGGACGCGAGCGCTCGCCCCGCCTGCGAGGGTGGGCGCTTCCCCCAGGACAAGTTCACGGGCAACTACCGCGCCTGCCGCCCGCCCGAGAGCTGCCCCATGTTGAACGAGGCAGAGCGCGACAGGATGATCAATTGCCTGCCCCCAGGCTCCGCGGGCAGGTTGACGACAGCCATGGCGGGCAGGGAGAAGGGGCAGTTGGGGCCGGGGCCTCGCCGGCGGGGCAACGCGCGAGGCGGCCGCCGTGGTGGGCCCGGAGCGCGTCGGGCGCGGGCGCAGCTTCGCGCCTGGGGGCAGGCGGGCCGCGCGCGGCCGGAAGCGGCCGCCGCGCGCCCGGCGGATGCCCAGAGGGGGGCGCGCCCGCTGGGCAGTCCCAACGCCCTCAAACCAGCGGGCGCCCTCCCACCGCGACGGCGCTCGCCCGTCCGCGCGCGCCGAATTGCCGCCGCGGGCGGGCGCGGGGCCCTCGGAGGGGCGGCGCGCCCTCGTGGAGTGGATGGGCCCCGCGGCGCGGGCAGGGCTTCGGGGGCTCGCGGGCCGCCGCGTTTGTCTGTCCGAACGCCGCTCGGTCGAGACTGCCGGGTCGCCGCGCGACCCTGGTTTGAGACCTCCGCGTACGCCTGCCCGCGCGCTCTCCTGGACGGCCCGGGCCCCCCGTCGGCTGGAGGGCGCCCTCCCGGGAGCGAAGCCCCGCAGACTCGTGGACCCCCGCCCGCGGCGACGGCGCCCGCCCGGTCGCGCGCCCGCCATTCCCTTCCGCCGCTGGGGGGGGGAAGCGCTCGACGGGGGGCGCGCCCTCGCGGGGGAATGCGTCCTGTGGGGGGCGGGCAGGTCTTCGGGGCTGCGCGCGCCGCTTCCTGCCTGGTCGTAGCCAGATCGGGACATCGGGCTCGCTGCATACGTGCAGCCGTTTGCTGCTTGGGCCGGGGCCGCGCTGTCCCTTCGGAGGTCCGCGCGGCTGCGCCTCGCGGGCCGACGCCGCTCGAGGCGCGCAGGCTTCGCGGCGGGCCTCGCGGGCATTCGCTCGCAGAGCCGCCGTGCGCCCGCGCGGGCGGGGCGGTCCTCCAGTGCGACGCAGTGCTTTCCCAATGGAGCGCCGAGGGCGGAGGTGCCCGAGTCGCCATTGACAGGGCGGCCAGGGAATGCCAGAGAGGCCCTCGGCTCCGAGCCCAGACAGGCGGGCTCGGGCCATAGGAGAGCCGCCAGTCTGGCTGCCAAAAGCAGGCGCTAGGCCGCACTGGGCCACCAGACCGGGGCACGCAGACCCGCTGAGGAGGGCGCCGGGCCCACCCCAGACGCGCCCCCCAGGGCGACGCAGCGCCGTCGCAGAGAGGCGACGCAGTCGGGAACCGCGCGGGGTCGGGCGGACAGGCGCCGTCTGGGCCAGGCGGTCGGGATCAGGTGACCCCTGGTCCAGAGAGAACGGGCGCGCGGGGACAGGGTCCGGCAGCGGCGGCGACGCACCCTTCAACTCCTCAGAGCACCCGCCCCGCCCACCGCGGCCAGAAAGCGCAGCGCGACCTTGAAAGGGGGATCACCTCACTTCACTTTTCCCAGTGTCCCGCAATCGCACCGCTATTAGGGCTTTGGGCTCAGGCGTTGAGCCCCTTCAGAAGAACCCAGCAACACCCACCATGGGGCATCAAGTTCCTTGGAGTGGCAGGTGCCTTGCGTACAGGGCCACTGGCACCGCCACCCATAAGAAAGGGGATCACCGCCACCTCGTTTTTCACCCGTTTTACCGCTACCGCACCGCTGTTAGGGCCCACCGAGGATACGAAGCTGCGTGAACAGAAAAGCTCACGGTTTCTGGCCGATGTCTTGTATTGGCGTTGGGCTCCCCTGGCGTCGCCTCAGGCGCCGCCCCTGGCACGTCACCAGGGGGGGCATGAAAAGGGGGGCCAAGCGCCGATTCAACCAACCCGCGCGGACGTCCAAGTGTTCACGCTGATGCGTTATAGGCCGTCCCTGGTTGCTCCTTTTAAGCTTGAATGATCCAGTGGCAGTGGCGTCATCCACCCTGCCCTGTTACGCCCGGGCGATTGTCCACATTGGTGGTCGTTCCCTCGTTTCTGTCCCCATCCGTCGTCTGCCTCGTGGCTGGACGAGAGCACCCAGGCCCCCGATGTCGAGATGTTCGCAGTTCTGGAGGTGCGTTTCGGGCCCCCGGGGGCCGTGGAGACGACGGGCCAGGAGAAAACATCCTTGGTCCGCGGTGAAAAAATCACGGTGTGGTTGGTCTGAAACAAAGAGATCGGTAGCAAATCGTGGGAGAAGTGTAGCCCCTCATAACTCTTTCGTTCCAGCGCGCTGGCGTCGATTAGCGTCCAGTGTAATCGATGGGGTAGCGCCGACCTGGCGTCGATTAGCGCCAGCTGGCGTCGATTAGCGTCGATCAGCGCTGATTCGCAATAGCCACCAATATTGTATGGGAGGCCCCACGAGTTGCCGCAGAAGTTGGGTGAGCGGATTGCACTGGTGGTTTCGAGAGAGGCCCCCCTTCAGGTTCAAAGCCCTGGACATCGACGCGAAGCAGACATGGAAGCTGTTCAAGGCCAGGCCGGGCCCGCCCATGGATCCCAGATCGGCGTGCCCGTTGTCGGGCGGGGCGATGAGTGGGATCGATCGTTCCGGGGAGGCCCGACGCGCCCTCAGAGCGTTCCGGGGCGCTCTGGAACGGCCGCGGCGCCCGATACATCCTCCAGACCCGCCAGACCTCCCAGATTCCAGATTCCTCTCGCTTCGCGGGGTGCACGTCCAGAGCACGTGCAGTCACGTCGTCGCGGGGCCTCTCGGGAGCCTCCTGGGGGCCTCCTGGAGGCCTCTTGGGAGCTTCTTTGGGCCTCTTGGGGACTTCTTTGGGGCCTATCCCCCCCTCCTTTTCGTACTCCCTCCCCATCTTCCCTTCCGACGCCGGCTCTAATCATGGGCGCCGCCAGACCTCCCAGATTCCTGACTCTAGAGGCGTACGCCACATCCGCCGACCCCTTGGATGTTGCTGGGGGCCTTCTGCCGAAAAGGGCACTCGGCCTGTCCCGCGAGCATATGCTTGGCATCGCTCGGACGTGTGCATTGTTCATTTGGCGAGGACCATCGAGGACCATCCTTGATCATGTGGCGAAAAAGCCACGCGCGAAACCGAAAAAAAAACAGGGAATGGACGTCCGAGCGATGGCGAGTATGTGGGTGTTGGGTCAGAGTCTGCAGGGATCTCTTGGAATTCGGGGCGCTCTCGGGGGGCTCTCGCGGGCCCAAATCCGGCCCGGGAATCCATCATGAGACCCCTGGGAGGGACCCGGAATTGGAAACGGGAGTCCATCAGATTCCTGGGAGGGGTCCGCGATCTGAATCGGCAGTCCATCGGATCCTAGCGACGGGCCCACAATTTGAAGCAGGAGTCCATCAGATATTTGGGATGGGCCCACAATCTGATACGGGAGTCCATCAGAATCCCTTGGGGAGGGGCCCAGAATCTGAACCGGGAGTCCAGCAGATCATTTTGAGAGGGGATCATAATTTGAAACCGGGAGTATAACAGGAGTAGGATCCGATGGACTCCCGTTTCCCATCAAGGACAACGACCATTGTAATCCCAAGACGCATTGACGATGTTGCAATAAACCCTCCCTCCAAGTTTCTTCTCCGCAGGGCCCAACAATGAATTATTTCCATTGCGGGAAATGCACCTCAGAATCCTCCATCGTGCCGACACGCGGTTCTTGGGACTTCAGAGTCGCTGATTAGCGTGATTGCTGCGTCCATACAAGCTAAATCGTGCCGTATTGCCGGTCCTGCGCTTCAACACAGCGAATCAACGTGATTGTTGCGTCCTGACAGTGCTAATTTTGCCAGAGAAGACGCATCCTTTGGATTTCGACCATGCGACGCCTGGAATATGTTGCAAACCTCCAGGACTAATGTGCGAGGCGGCGCTAAGGCGAGAACCACATTTTGAAAAGGGACCGCAAGTCATTCTCGAAACTGCTGCAAGCTGCTAAGACGAATGCGCGAGGAGCTAAAGCGCCCCATTCTGAAACCTGCCTGACCGCCATTCGCGGAACTGGTGCAAACGTTTATGACGATTGTAAGCTGCGCTGAGGCGAGAGCTGCCTTTTAAAAAAGAACCCGCCCTGTGGAGGAGAAGGACGAGGAAGAGAAGGAGGAGGAGATGGAGGAGAAGAGAGGAGGAAAGGAGGGAGGGTGGAAGGGCGAGGGCGATGAGCTGGCGAAAGACGAGACGGACGAGGACGAGGAGGAGGCATGAGGAGGCGAAAGACGAGGTGATGATGGGCGCGGAGGACGAGGGGGGAGAGGAGAAGGAGGAGGAGGAGGCGATAGATGAGGTGATGGAGGGAGACGAGGACGTGGGGGGTTGCGAGAGAGAGAGAGAGGAGGAGGGGGAGGAGGAGGGGGAGGAGGAGGAGGAGGAGGAGGAGGAGGAGGAGGACCTCCCCTCTCCCGTCCCCCCTTCCCGAGATCCTCGACGCGGACCGCACGGGCCGCGTTTCCCTGGAAGACTTCGTGCACGGTTGCTTGCAGCTCCGGGGGCCAGCTACGCGCGTCGACGTCGAGTCCTTGAAGTGGGAGATCAGAGGCCGCCCTTCCTCCCTCCCACTGGTAAGGCTTAGGGCTGCGGACAAGCAGCCCCCCGAAGTAGCTCCAGCTGGCCTCAACAGGGCCCCCCAGGCACAGTGGAAAGCCATGCCAAGACGCTCCCTGCTTGCCTCTAGGCTGCCCTGGGTTTCTTGGGTTTCGATGGATTTGCAATGGAAAGCGTGACGCGTCCACACCAACAATCAGTCGATGGACGCCCTGGGGTCTCAGGATTGGGTTTCTTGTGGACGGTTTCTTGTGTCGGGATCCCGCAAAGGGGGTGTGTGCCCCTGGGTGTGTGTGTGTGTGAGTTCGATCGTTTTTGCACCGAACCGCCAAAAACGGATGCCCCCCCAGCCGCCCGCAGCTCCCAACAGTTGCCGATATGTCGGGCATGCGGGGGGCATCTGTTCTCGGCAGTTCGGTGCACCAGCGGATCGAACTCATGCCTCCACTCGGGGTCACCCCCGCTTTGGCCGTTCCCGACTGTGGTCGGGCTCCTACTGCAGTCCCAGTGGACATCAGCAGGCGGTCTCAACAGCGTGGCGCCGCCTCGACGGCGGCCGTGGGGCGCTCTGCTCCCCAGGGATGGGGTGGTGATGTTCCAGCCTGCGTTAGCCTCGACCACCAGGAAGAACTTCGAGCACCAGGAAAGTACCGAAACTGGAGGCTTTTCACATGTTGGGCCCTGGGGGGCGATACTCGTTCGACACTGCTTCGATACGTTGCTGGTCGTCCGAAATTGTTTCTGGGGTGTTTTCGTCAGGTGCGGTGGGAGCAACACAATACTTGGGGGGCCTGTTGCGGCCACCAGGGGCTACATGGGGGGCAGTCGGTGTGCAACTCGAAGTCTCACGCCTTACCACTCCGGCTCCATTTCCTTACGATCGATCCGATGTGATCTCGAATTCGGCTGGCCCGACCCGATCCGTGTCCGACGTTCCAGCGATCCAGTGCGGCCCGCCGCGGCGCCCCGCTATTTGCGTGGCGTTCTTGTGCATTTTGGCGCGGCCGTTCCGAGTCGATTCCGCCTACGTGCCGATACAGCCCGATCCAATGCAGGAGCCTTAAATTAGTCATCAACCTCGCCCGTCTCTTGGCATGATCATCCGAAGAACTTCCTTTCTCTCCGCTTCTGCTCCTCGGTGCGCCGCTCGCGCTCCCCTCCCGCTCTTATCCGTCGCCCTCCTTCTCTATCCTTAGCCACTCCTTGCCCCCATTATCCGTCACTCGGTTGGCCCCAGAGGTGGCCCTCGAGGCTTTGATATCAGAACTCCCCTCCTCTCTTCTTCCTCCTTCCTCCCCTGCGTGACTGTCCAGACCCTTGCGGCACATGCGCGAGAAAACACAAACAAACACAACACAACACAGCGAAACACACAAACAACATACGAACACACAAACAAGTCTGGACGGAAAAACACAAAACACACACTAACCACACACGCATACAAACATGACTAAATGGTGGTTCTGACTTTGCACACACAACAGGTCCCGATCCTGGCTAGTTTCATGACCCGATGACAGATCCTACCGCTTCGAGACCCAGATCCCGACAAGCAGAGAGCGCAACAAGCGTACCTAACATTTTCGGAGGTCCGCGCGAATGTCTTCGGTCGGCGCTGGACCACCCTCCCCGCAATTGTGGCGGCGCCTCCGGCCCCTGCGCGCGAGGAGCCCGATGCCGAGTCATGGAGTCCACGCAGGCCTCCGAAAGTCAATTGAACAATACAGTGGACACCCATGCCAAGAAGCACCCTTGCTTGCCTCCAGGGTGCCCTGGGTTTCTTGGGTGTCGATGGCTTTGCGATGGAAAGCGTGGCGCTCCCGCGCCAACAATCGATGGACCCACTGGTGTCTCAGGGCTGGGTCGTTTGTGTGGAAGGTCTCTTGTGGTCGAGCTCCTACCGTAGCCCCCACGGTTGAGGATGAGAGTGGGGGGGCTGGGGGGGAGGGTCGTCGGCGGTCTGCGAGGCTCAACTGAGCACGTCCAGGAGCCCGCCGCGTGACGCCGTGCTGGTGGGCCGCGCGGTGGGTCGCGGGTTGCGTCGCGGGTGGGTCGCCGGCAGGGCGAGGACGGCAAGGCAACAATGGGCCGGAGGCTCCAGGGAGAGAGCGAGTCGTCCGAGTGCGGTGGCCTTCAGCTGCGCCTGGCGCTTCGAGTGCCCCCTACCAGCCCATCTGGAGTCGATCGGCAGGCGAGCTGCCCTGATCAGGGACGTGCAGCAGCGTTCAGTCACGCTCTGGGGGCCCCCTGGAGGCATCTTGGGGCCACCGTGGGGCTCGATATCTGCAGTAGTTTGGAGGCACTTGGGGCCCTCTTGGGGCCCTCTTGGGGCCACCTTGGGCTCGCCTGGGGCCCAGTTGGGAGCCGTGATGGGCTGATGGGGGCCATATCGGGGAGCCATCGATGAGAACGTAAGTGTCCTTCTTCTACTCGTCCTCCTGCTCCTCCCCCCCTCCCCTGCTTCCCCCACGCCCCTTCCCTCGCCTGCGGGCCCCAAGCGGGACGACAGCTTGAGGAGGAGGAGGAGGAGGAGGAGGAGGAGGAGGAGGAGGAGGAGATGAAGGACGAGGGGCAAAAGGAGGAAGAGGAGGAGATGGAGGAGACGGAGAAGGAGGAGGAGGAGGCGGAGGAGGAGGAGGGGGAGGAGGAGGAGGAGGGGGAGGACGACGACGCAACGTTGACGACGAGGAGGGGAACGAGGAAACGGTGGCCAGGCACGAGCAGGAGGAGCAGGAGGCGGCGGACGAGGCGGTAGAGGAGGAGAGCGGGATCCTTATGACCCTCCGCTTTCCTCCTCCCGCCTCTCATCCTTCCTCCCAACTCCTTCATCACAACTCCCTCTTCCATTCTCGCTCGCTCCCGACTCCCTCCCTCTTTTCCTCCTCCTTGCTGACTCCAAGTATGATTTGTCGCTTGCCGGCTCCAGTTCCCAATGTTTTCCTCCTCTCCCTTGTTATCCTCCTCCACTTCGACCTCCACCTCATCCTCCACTTCGACCTCCACTTCGACCGCGACTTCACCTCCTCTTCAATCCCCCTTGTTTTCCTCCTCCACTTCGACCTCCACCTCCTCCTCATCGGCCCCCTTCTCCTGGAGGTGCGAACAGCCGCGCAGAGCAGACTGCTGACAAGTTCGCGGGGCCGTCCATGCATGCCAGGACGCCGGCTGCGAAGAATTTCGAGAAGGAGCCGTCGGGGGCCACCTTTGGGGCCTTCGGGTCGATCATGAGCGCCTGCACCGAAGCGGCGTGACTGTGCAGCTCTCGGGGCCGTGGCTGCCGAGTCGGCAGGGGGGGGTCGGGCCACGAGCTCTGCACTCCTCCGGTGCTCCAGGCCCGGCCCATCCTCCTCCTCCTCCTCCTCCTCCTCCTCCTCCTCCTCCTCCTCCTCCTCCTCCTCCTCCTCCTCCTGGCCCATGAGCGGTGTGCGTGCCTCCCCGGCCAAGACAGGAGGGCGCCGACGCCGCTCCCGGGCGGAGGGTGGGCCCCTGGCCGGGGGCAGCGGGCACGTGTGGATGCCGTCGCCCGGAGGGAGCGGCCTGGCGTGGAAGCTGGCGCGCCCCTCTGCCTCGGCCTCTCGGCTGCCTCCGTGGCCTGTCGTCGCCAGGAAGGCAGAGCGCCACGCAGGGGCGCGCGCACCACAGAGCGGGGGGGCCGAATGGTACTGCACCTTGGCATCGCTCGGACGTGTGCATTTTTTTTCGGCGAGGACCATCGCGGAGCATCCTTGATCATTTGGCGAAAAAACCACGCACGAAACCGAAAAAAACACAGGGAATGGACGTCCGAGCGATGGCCAGGCACTGCCTGGGTCCTGCCACACTGTCCCCGGGGGGGGGTGCGGCTGAAGTGTGATTCCGCCTTGCGGATTGCGGCTCACGTTGCTTCCGCCGCTACCCCGGCGACCTTTCGGTGGCAAATCACGGGGGCCTGGTATACACTCGTAAGTCCGTCCTTAGCGTCGATTAACGTCGGTTAGCGTCTGGGAGTCGATGAGGTACTGCCGATCCCTGACATTCCGTGGTTTTGTTTTTTACAAAACGGCGGTTCTTGCATTGTTTTTTTCGCTGACATTGTTTTTTGGGTTATGTATTGTTTTACTGGTGCATGCATTGTTTTTCTGGGAGATGTTTTGTTTTTCTGTGAGATGTTTTGTTTTTTGTGAGATGTTTTGTTTTTTTTGTGAGATGTTTTGTTTTTTTGTGAGATGTTTTGTTTTTTGTGAGATGTGTTGTTTTTTTGTGAGATGTTTTGTTTTTTCGTAAGATGTCTTGTTTTTGTGTGAGATGTCGTGTTTTTCTGTAATATGTGTTTCTTGTGCGCCGCCTTGTCTTTTCTTCGTGCGGCGTCATGGAGATTGACCGCGACCGCTTTCGCTCAGCTAAAAATATCCTCACTCTTTCTAACTTCCGCCCTCCAGCTCCATACCCCCTTCTCCCCCTCCCTCTCTTCCTTCTCGAGCCTCCTAGCCCCCTCTCCCTCCTCCCTTCCTCCTCCTCCGCCGATCCTTCGAACACTCGGGGCTCCGCCTCCTCCAACTCCCTCCACATCCTCCTTCCTCCCCCTCCCGCCCGCCCTCGCCTCTCCCCTCTCCTTCTCCCCCTCCCCCCCCTTGCAAGCCCAGGCATCCGACGTCTCGAGTTTTTTTCCAGAGTTAACGGGATCCCGACGTGTTTCGCCCCGAGTTGTTTTTTGACGGTCCCGAGGCCCAGCGAGGCCCCCGAGCCGAAAACGACGAAAAACCTCCATCTCGATTTTTTCGAGCTGGCCGATGTCGAAGGCGCGAAGATAATAGTGATCAAGCGCTCCGTTCCCCTTCGCGCTTACGCGCGAAGGGGAACGGCGCGCGCGACTTCGCCGCGCGCCTGCCGCGGGGCTCGAAGCCGCGGGGCCGCGCGGCCCCGCGGCAGCGCGCCTGCCGCGCGCGGCGCCGCATGCGGGCCTGCAGGCCCAGGGGAGATCGAATGGAGGAGGAGGAGGAGGAGGAGGAGGAGGAGGAGGAGGAGGAGATGGAGAAGGAGGAGGAGAAGGATGAGGAGGAAAAGGATGAAGGAGGAGCCCTCAGGAGGAGGAGGGAAGAATCGAACATATGGTTGAGGATCGGGCTCAGGGATCCCTGAGCCCGATCCTCAACTCAGGGATCCCTCAGCCCCATCCTCAACCATGCGATACCCTCGAGGGCATCGGCCCAGACCCGTTCGAGGCCGGATGAGGCGGAGGGGAGGGAGGAGGAGGAGGAGGAGGAGGAGGGAGGAGGAGGATAGGAGGAGGGAGAGGAGGAGGAGGAGGAGGAGGAGGAGAGAGGAGGGAGGAGGAGGATGATGATGATGATGATGATGATGATGATGATGATGATGATGAGGAGGAGGAGGAGGAGGAGGAGAGGAGGATAGGATGGAGGATGAGGAGGAGGAGGAGGAGGAGGAGGAGGAGGAGGAGGAGGGGAAGGGCCCTTCTCTTCCTCCTCCTCCTCCTCCTCCTCCTCTTCCTTCTCCTCTTCCTCGGCTCGATCGATCGATCGATCCTCCTTCAGGGGCCTTCTTCAGGGGCCCCACTCCTTATTTTTCTTATCCTCCTCCTTCACCTCCTTCCTTCTCCTCCTGCTCTCCTCTTGCTCTCCTCCTCCTCAGCCTCATCGATCCTCCTCGTCATCGATCCGCCTTCTCCTCGATCCTCCTCCTCCTCCTCTTCCTCCTCCTGCTCCTCTTCCTCCCCCTCCTCCTCCTGCGCCCGATGCGCCTTGCCAGGCGATGGGCGCCAAGAGGATGCCGATGCGGGTCCCGACTGTGAAGCTCACGCCGCAGATCGAGAGCGCGGCTGCGGAGGCGAGCGGACCCTCGAATCTTTCAGAGTATACTCTGAAATATTCGAGCCTGCCCAACTCCTCCTCCTGAGGCCTCCTCCTCCTCCTCCACTTCCTTGATCCTCCTCCTCCTCCTCCTTGATCCTCCTCCTCCTCCTCCTCGTCCTCCTCCTCCTCCTCCTTCTCCTCCTCCTCCTCCTCCTCCTTCCTCCCCCTCGAGGAAGGAGGAATGAGGATCCCCAAAGCCCGATCCCCAACCAGTTTCGATCCCCCCTCCCCCCTCGAGGGGGGATCGAAACTGGTTGGGGATTCCCGCAGGCGCTGAAGACGGCCGTGGAGATCCACGACGTGGTGAGCATCGACGGCGCGGGGATGACGACGATCAGGGAGTGAGGGATCCAGGGGGGGAGGGATCAGGAAGGGAGGGGGGGGATCCAGGGATCGATGGAGAGATCAGGGAAGTGGCGAGAGTGAGGGATCCAGGGAGGGAGGGATGAGGGAGGGAGGGAGGGAAGGAGGGATGGATATAATTGCACCGTTCTGCCTCGGGGTGGCCGCTGTCCTCCTCCATATCCTTCTCCTCCTCCTCCTCCCCCTCCTCATTATCCTCCTCATGATCCTCCTCCTCCTCCAGCTCCCCCTGATGCCCCTCTCCCCCTCCCACTTGCTAAGTGGTAGGACGATGCAACTGTCGACGGCGGCCGAAGCGTAGGATGAACGCGAGGATAACGAATGAGGACGATGAGGGCGATGAGGACGATTGCCATCGTCCTCATCGCCCTCACCGTCCTCGAGAGAGCTGCTCACGCCTGCATCGCTATCATCGGCCTCATCGTCAGCATCGCCCTCGAGAGCGATGATAACGATTGAGAACGATTGAGGACGATTGATTGATCGTTCTCGTTGCCCTCATCCATGAGGGCGATGGGGACGATCAAGGACGCTGGTGACGATGCGGACGATGATAACGAACACCAGAACGATGGTGACGAGGAAGACGATGGTGAAGGAAGATGCGTTAACGACCTCCCACTCTCCCTCACCCTCAGTTCTCCTCTTCCTCCTCCGCATCCTTCTCATCCTCATCCTCTATCCTCCTCCTCCTCCTCCTCGTCCTCCTCCTCCCCCTCCTCCTCCTCTTCCTCCTCCCCCTCCTCCTCCTCCTCCTCATGTTCCATCCCCCCCGATGAGGGTCAGGACGCGTCGGGGCTGGACGCGGGGAGGCCGAGGATCGATGCGACCCCCCCCCCCGAGGCTATTCCATCCCCGACTTCTCCACGTACCCAGCGGCCAGCTCGGCCGACCGCATCTCGAGCGACGCGCTGCTGGTCAGCGGGCTGGATGGTCTAATACCCTCCACCCCCCTTGAAGGCACCAGGGGGCGGGGTCGGGCGGTCGAGGAGGATCGAGGAGGAGGAGGGTGGTAGGAGAAAGGGGATCGATGAGAGGGATCGAGGAAGGGTTGGGAGGGTGATCGAGGAGGATGAGGGGGCGGATCGAGGAGGGAGGAAGAGAAGGAGGGGGAGGAGGAGGAGGAGGAGGAGGAGGAGGAGGAGGAGGAGGAGGAGGAGGTAGATGAGGAGGAGGAGGTAGATGAGGAGGAGGAGGAGGAGGCGTAGGAGGAGGAGGAGGACGGACGGGTGGGGATAACCCCGTCGGATCCGACGAGGTTATCCCCCCCTCCGATGGGATCGAAGGTGACTAACCTTCGAAGGTTAGCGACCTTCGATCCCATGCCATGCTGGTGTCTGGTCAAACATATGGATCTGGTTCGAGAAATCAGTTCTGGCTGGTTATTGGCCACAAGGTGGCCGTCTGGGAGGGGACGGACGGGAGGGAAAGAGCAGTTGACCCGAGGTGTACCACGCGATGTTCGCTGACCTCGACGCGTCGACGGGAGGCGAGCGCTTCAGCCAGTACAGCATGGAGGCACAATGAGGAGGAGAATGAGGACGATGAGGATCGAGGAGGGAGGAGGAGGAGGAGGAGGAGGAGGAGGAGGAGAGGAGGAGGAATCGGAGGGTCCGAGGAGTGATGGGAGAAAGAAGAGGCAGAGGAGGAGGAGGAGGAGGAGGAAGAGGAGGAGGAGGGGGGGGGAGGATGATGAGGAGGAGGGAAGGGCGGACGCGAAGGATGGAGGACCCTGCAGGGGAGGAGGAGCGGGAGGAGGACGGATGAGGAGGAGGAGGAGGAGGAGGAGAGAGAAGGAGGGAGGAGGGAGGAGGAGGAGCAAGAGGATCGAGATCGATGCCAACACTTCCTAGTGACCAGGGAAGGGCAGTGTAGGCACCAGGCGATCAAACGAGCGGATTCGACAACGGGAGGAGCAGGAGCAGGAGGTCATGACGATGAGGATCGGGAGGGTGACCTCGACGACAACTACGATCGACGACCGATGACGACGATGGTGAGAGAGCTTCGGGGCGTACATCCAATGGCGCTCGATCGAGCGCCATTGGACGATGGCCGACTATCGTCATACGATCGGCTTGCGATCACCGACGTCGACGCGACCTCGCCACACGTGTCGTCCTCTCCCGTCCTCGCACTCTTGTACTCCTCCCCTCGCACTCGTCCTGTCGTCTTTCCGATTGCAGATTCGTCTTTGATCGTCGCAATTGCAACCGTCCGTCGTCCTCAATATCATCCTCCGCCTCCTTCGCCTCCGTCGCTCCATCCTCCTCATCGTTCTTCACCCTCCGCCATCTTCTCCCCCTCCTCCTCGTTCTCTTATCCCCCTCCTCCTCGTTCTTCCCCCTCCTCAGAACGATGAATCGATCCCTTGTGAAGCGTCGCCGTTCGTTGTCTCCCCTGCCCTCGCCAAGCCAGGTTGTGTGGGCTGCTGCGTTCAAGGACACGATGGTCAAGCAGTACAGGGCGGTGAAGGGGCGTGCACCGCCGAGCAAGGTCATCACTGGCCATAGGCCAGCCTGCATGAGCATGAGAGGAGACAGGGACAGGACGTCGAGGATCGATCAGCGGGATTCGTCGATCGATCGCGGTCGGCCGCGCGATCTCGGATCGCCCACCGTGGCGATCGCGCCCATCGAGCATATGCTCGATGGGCGCGATCGCCATCGATCGATAGACCGATCAAATATCGTCCGATCTCGGTCGATCTGCCGCCATCGACGGTCGTCGAGTGCCGATCGCCGATCGTGTAAACGTCGCGATCGCACGCGTGTATCGATCGCACCTGCCGCTCAAGTCGGATCGGCCCGCGATCTCGAGCGATCGATCGACCGTCGGTCAAATGCCGATCGCTGATCGGTTAACCGATCCGCGATCGACACCAATTGATGTCGAGAGTGGTCCCGATCACCCCTGGAGGTTCCTCCAGTCCCGCAGCCTGCGCATCATGCGCGCGCACTGGCAGCGCTCCCAGAGCTCGGCGGCTGCTTCGGACAGATGGGGTGCCCCGAAAATTGTTAACCCCCCATCCTCCACCCTGCTCCCCCCTCCCTCTTCCTTCCCCTCATCCTCCTCCTCCTCCTCCTCCTCCTCCTACCCGTCCTACCCATCCTCCTCCTCGGATCCTCCTCCTCCTCCTCCTCCTCCTCCTCCTCCTCCCCCTCCCCTATTATTCCTTCTCAACCTCATCCTCCCACGCCTCGTCCCGAGAGGATTGAAGGGTCAAGCGCGTCCATCCAACGTTTGGCCCTTGAGGGCGGGTGGGCGTGCTTGTCGGCATCCATCCTCGCGGAGCTCGGGAGCGGCGCCCGATCCTTCATTGCCCACCGACAGACAGGAGGACGACGGCGACGTGGAGGCCCTCGATCAGGCGACGCTGCAGCGGAGGATGGCCGACATCATGGAGGTCCCGATCTCGTCGGAGGAGGCCGCCACTTAGGGGTGGCGATGGTGACAAGACGATGCCAATGAGGATGCTGCGCTGCTGATGATCATCAGCAGCGCAGCATCCTCAGTGTCATCGATGCCTCGACATCATCATGATCAGCATCAACCTCGGCATCGATGCCGAGGTTGATGCTGATCATGATACTGATGATGCTGCTGATGGTGTAACTTGTGATGATGATTATGATGAGGATGTTGATGATGAGGATGTTGATGGTGATGGTGATGCTGATGATGATGCTGGTGATGATGTTGATGATACTGACGACGACAATGACCATACTGAGGACGATGGTGATGGCTCTGAAGTACTGGCGATCATCATTGTGATGGTGGTGGCGATGACGATCACGATGGTCACACTGATCATCGTGATCATCGTCATCGATGACGATCGCGATACCGATCAGGGTGGTGATGGGAACGATCACGGTGGATACAACGACGGTCGTGATGCTGGTCACATGGGATGGGCACGAGGGTGAGGAGGACGAGGACGGAGACGGATGGGGAGGAGGCCGAGGTTGAGGAGAAGGCCATGGACGAGAGTGGGATTAAGGTTCGGCCTCATCGATCCTCCAAGGGATCGATCAGTCGACTCTCCCCATCTCTCATCTCTTCCTCTTCGCCGATCACCCTTCCCCTCATGCCCATTCTCTTTGCCCTCCTGGCGCTCGTGATCATTATCCTCATCTTCCTCTCCTTGGTCTCCTGGCCCTCCGTCCTCCTTCCCCTAGCCTCCTTAGTCAGTATTCTCTTCTGGTGGCTCTCCTCGGGGAGGAGGAAGCATCGGCGACAGCAACGTCGGCGGCAAGCACGACTGCAGCAGGAGTGCGGATGCCGTTCATAGCAAGCATGCGCGGAGATGAGGCGAGGCACCGAATGGAGGCAGGCGAGGCGGCCCGCAAAAAGCGCAAGAAACATATGGCCACGCCCGTGGCCCCAGAGAACCTGCCCGAGTGGATGCACGAAGCATCAGGACCGCCAACGCCGAAGACTAAGGCAAAAGGAGGAGCAGGACCGCCCAAGCCGAAGAAAGCAAAAGGAGGAGCAGGACCGCCAACGCCGAAGAAAGCAAAAGGAGGAGGAGCAGGACCGCCAACGCCGAAGAAAGCAACAGGAGGAGCAGGACCGCCGCTGCCGAAGAAAGCAACAGGAGACGCAGGACCGTCCACGCCGAAGAAAGCAAAAGGAGGAGCAGGACCACCGCCGAAGAAAGCAAAAGGAGGAGCAGGACCATCCACGCCGATCGCAAAGGTAGGGCTGCCAACGCCGAAGAAAGCACCAGGAGGAGGAGCAGGACCGCCACAGCCGAAGAAAGCAAAAGGAGGAGGAGCAGGACCGCCCACGCCGATCGCAAAGGTAGGACAGCCGAAGAAAGCAACAGGAGGAGCGCCCGCATCGAAGCCAAAGGGGGCGAAGCTGGCAGCTCTGGGAGTCTGGGGTACCGAGGCGGAGGAAATACACGAAGACGAGGAGGAAAAAGAAGAAGGCTGCGCTGCCGCTGCCGAGGAGGAGGAGGAGGAGGAGGAGGAGGAGGAGGAGGAGGACGAGAACGACACGACGGACGCCCGCGAGGAGGAGAAGGAGGAGAAGGAGGAGGCGGAGGCCGCCTTCAACACGACAAAGGTGTACACGTACAACGCGCTGAGCGTGAAGTACACCAGGCGGGCCTCGGAGCGGATCAGCAGCTTGGTCTACAGAGATTCCGAGGGCGATCGCCCGAAGAAGTGGTGGATGATGGTGATGATTTCGGACAAGTTCTGGAGCGTTGAGAAGATCAAGAAGCTTGCTGCCTGGAGCTCCAAAGACATTTCGTCTGAGGAGGAGGCGTCGGACATCGTGATCGCGGCTGTCTTCGAGCGCGTGGTGCAGGGGTCGATGGACAAGGCGCAGGCGATCGTGACGCGCGAGTCGCTGCTGCAGGAGATCCTGCACGACTGATCGAGCACTGCGCGGTCGGATGGGTTTAACGTGCATTCCTCAAACACTGTTTTTTTACGTTGGACCTGGCTCGGAAAATCGACTCTGCCGATGTCTGAAACCATTCGAGGGAGCCGTTTGAGGAAGGGGACCATCGATGGCGAGGAGGAGGAGGAGGAGGAGGATGATGAAGCGAAGGATCCGATCCTCGAGGATGGGGGAGGGATGATGACAGATTGTCCGATCCTCGAGGGTCCGATCGATCCTCGAGGAACGAGGGCGATGAGGGACGATGGGGATGGGGGATGAGGACCAGGAGAGGACCAGGATGAGGACCAGGAGAAGCTGAGGGATGAATGGGGGATGGGGGATGAGGATGAGGAGGAGGAGGAGGATGAGGACAAGACGAAGCAAACAGGAAGATGAGGAACACGAAGAAGAGACAGAGGATATAGCGGAAGCAGCCAGGTCGTGGAGGACATCACCGCGTGGTCGTTGATCATCGCGGAGGTGCGTTGCACTTCGAGCCTTCCGAGGTTGTGAGGGTATGGTTAAGCACCGTGCATGGCAATGACGATGAGGAAGAGGAGGAGGAGGGCGAGGAGGAGGAGGAGGAGGACGAGGAGGATCGAGGAGGAGGAGGAGGGGGATCCTCGAGGAGGCCAGGATGAGGGGGAGAGCCGAGGACGGCTGCGAGGACAATCGAGGCTGAGAGATGACGAGGGCGATGACGATGAGGATCTATATCAGGGAAGTGGCGCGAGGATCAGGACCCAGAAGATCACGAGGTGGTTGCTAATGCGATGGTGAAGGATATATGATGGTGCTGGTGCGGACGATGGGGATACCGATCGAACATGTAGCTGACCGATGCTGGTGAAGATACTAAGGAGGACGATGACAATCGCGATTGTCATCGCTCTCACCCGTATCTTCGCCAACACTGGCCTTAAGGCGAATCCCAGGGAGACGAATCGTGCAATCCAGGTTACGTCTCGGAGGAACCCCTACACCGCAAACTACACCTTACAACCAAAACCATTCTGGGGTAAGAGGTTCTGCTCTCACTCGATCCCCTGTGATTGCCATTGCGCTGCCCAGGTTCTCGAGCCGCAGATGCACGCGACGTTTGTGGTCGTGGGCACGGCTGGTGACCAGCGTTTTTTTGAGTGCAGTTCTTCACCTGTCTGCATGCAGGTGACGTCTTGCGTTGCCTTTTTGCTGAAGGGGAGGTGGACCGCGACGATGGACGCAGACAGGACATCAGGAATGCAAGAAGGATGGGGAGGCGGTGCGGATCGAGAAGGGATAGGAGGAATAGGAGGAGGAGGATGAGGAAGAGCGGGAGAAGGAGGATCGGATGGGAAAGAAGGTCGGGATCCAGAGCAGGAGGGATACAGGCTGGGGGTATTCATCACCCTTCCTCCCTCCTGCCCCTCCCCTCCTTCTTCTTCTCCTCCTCCCATTCCTCCTCAATCCCCCCCTCCTCTCCTCCCGTCCCCCCTCCCTCATCGAGTGGCCTTCTCGATTGTGACCCTTCGAAGTCCGCCTCCCTGGAGGCTTGCCTGGTGATTTTGCTCCTGCGCTTTAGCATCCCATAGGAGCAGGACGCATCAATCTGTTGTGCCGCAGGTTGCGTCGGCGCCGCGCGTGCGGTGCGAGCCGCGAGCTCGCGCACGTTAACTCGGTTGTCTCAGGGATCGTGCGTCAATGCAAACAGGCGCTGCTTCGATCATGCGCTCCACATCGGGTCACCCACATGGCCCACGATACTGTCCGTGTCAGCTTTGTGGTTGTTCGTGAGCGTGTGAGTGCACGTGGTGTAGTATCATGGCGATCCCTTCGAGACCTCACGAGGTCAGGTCGACGATCGAGCTTCGAGGCCACGTCAGGAGGAATACGGATGTCCGATCATCGCGAGGTCGAGATGAGGGGTGAGCCCCCTTCAGGCGAAGGAGGAGGAATATAAATACTGATGACGATGAGGAGGAAGAGGGGAGGATTGAGGAGGGTGAGGGAGACGAAAGGATGACACGGAGGAGGAACAGAGGAAGATGACGGATGGCGGAGGGGGGTGAATCGATGAGTGAGACTGTTTGCGATCATGAGGAACATGAGGGGGAGGAAGATGAGTAAGGAGAAGGATGAACCTGGACGAGAAGGCGGAGAAGGCGATGCTGGAACAGGGGGTGCATGATGAGGATGGGGGAGGAGGATGGCAGGATGACACATGAGGAGGCTCGAGGATGAGAATGCGTTGAGGAGAGGAGGAACGGTTACTTAACCAAGATGGGGTGAGGCGATAGGGCTGAAGGACGATGAGGCAGGAGGAACGATAATGGGGTGAGTTCCTGAAGGCGATGGGGCTGGTAGGGGATGAGGGTTCTCCTCTTGACCCTCCTCCTCCCTCCTCCTCCAAGTCCTCCTCCTCGAGGGTCACTATCCGTTCCCCTCCTCCTCCTGCTTGGCTTTCACATCCTCGTCCTCGAGTCGTCGTCCTGACCGCCCACCGTGCATGTTGAGGGCCCTGGTCTCACGCCCCCGTGCTCGAGATTCGACTCCAGCAGTTGAGCGGGTCAGCGCCCGTGGACCCCGTGGCCAGCACCAACGCTGCAGCAGGCGAATAGGGGGAGCCGCCAGACGACGATGCATTTATCCATGAGCCCCCCCCCCCCACGGAGGAGGGTCGGTGAGGGAGGAGATCGACGGAGGAGGATCGATGCAAGCTTTCAGCTGTTCTTAGGGCGCCCTGTCAACACGTGCGTTCGACTGGCAACATGTTCGATCGATCAGCGGATCGGCGAAGACTCGGCCCCAATGGTGCCGCCCTCGATCGGTCGATCGTACGTCCGATACCGAATCGAGCGGCCCCACTCGATAGTATGATCGTGGGGTCGGCGGCGACGCGATCGCAGGATCGATCGATCCATCGATGCTGTGATGGGAGGATGGCTTGGAGGAGGGGGGGGATGCTGGACCACGGGGAGGAGGCGGAGGAGGATGAGGAGGATCGAGGATCGAGTAGGATGAGGCTTGATGGATCCCTCGAGGCGAGTAGGGGGATAGGAATATCCTCACATGGGTTCCGCATCGACGCGGGTCGAGGAGGGGTCGAGGGGGAGGAATACAATGAGGAAAAGGATGAGAAACTCGATGGGGATGACGATCGAGGAGGAGCCTCGAGGGGGGTCATCGAGGAGGCCATGAGGATGATCCAGGACGAGCTCGAGGAGGACGAGAGTAGGAGGGTGAGGGGGGTGCGACGAGGAGGGCGGCGAGGACGAGGAGGAGAGTGACGATGCTGCGGAGGGGGGGGGGGGGGGGGGGGGGGGGGGGGGGGGGGGGAAATGGGGAGGAGGAGGAGGAAGGGGATCGAGGATGAGGAGGAGGATCGAGGGGGGTGAGGAGGAGGATAAGGAGGCGAGTGATGCGGAAGAGGCGGCGGATCAGGAGCAGGAGGAGGCGGCGGATCCAGAGCAGGATCTGATCGTAGACGATCAGATCCTCGGAGACGGGGGGGAAGATGAGGAGGGTAGGTTCCGCATCGATGTCGATGGTGTTCTAATCATGATCTTAAGATGTGGGAGGGCATGAGAGGGATGGGGGAGGATCGAGGAACGAGGATCAGGAGGATCAGGAGGACGCGGGACGGAAGGGTAAAGAGTGGAGGGTCGAGGACGAGGAGTGGGAGGCCATGAGGGGGTGAGGGCGGGGATCGATCATGAGGGGGAGGGGGAGGAGGAGGGAGGAGGAGGAGGAGGAGGAGGCGGAGGGCGAGGCGGAGGAGGAAGAGGAGACGGACTGAGGAGGAGGAGGGTCCTCGAGGAGGAGGAGGACGAGGCCCGATCGCGAGGGAGTGCGACTGATCGACCGAAGGAGGATCGAGGGTGGTGGGGTGCAGGATGAGGATCGAGGATCCTCGATCCTCGATCCCACAGCTTCCGCATCGAGTCTTTTTCGAGAAGGAGGATCGTGACCGATCGATCTCGATCGAGAGCTCTGGACCGAGATCGACCATTATAATGGTCGATCTCGGTCCAGGATTATAATCCTATGGGGGGGGGGCTCGAGGGGAAGAGGCTCGAGGAGGAAGACCCCCCTCGATTTTCGATCGCCGACGGGGGGCAGGGCGAGGATCGAGGGACAGGAGAGAGTCGGCCCAGGGATCGATCCATCGCGACCAAGTGATCGAAGTGCAGTTGTTTAAATTCCCAGAGGAATCAACTGCCCTTCGCCGACCGATCGATCGCGGATCCGATCGCAAGATCGATCGTATCATCCTGCAGATCGATGATCAGGGCGGGGGGGGGGGCGAGAGAGTTGCCCGCCCAGGTGCACCTGGGCAGCGAGGCGATCAGCTGGCGACCCCTGTGCACGGGGGCGCACGTGCACCGCTGCGCAACCGATCGCTGCAATGATGCGCAGCAGGGTCGAGCAGGGCGGTCGTCGCCCCGTGCACGGGGCGACGACCGCCCCGTGCAGCTGTGCCCATGGGCACAGCTGCGCGCGGGCGCGCGCGGGGTGCATGGGCGCGCGTGCGCGGGGGTGGGGCCCCTCGCTGGCGGGTTGGGGCGTGTCCGTGGACGGGGGCGCGGGCTGAAGGTGGGGGCGGGCGCAGCTGCGCGGGCGGGTTGGCGGGTTGCGCGAGCCGTCGGGGGTTGGCGGGCGCGGGCCATCGAAGGGGGAGGGGGTGGGGTCGGGCCACTCGCATGCGGTGGCGAAAACGCAGCGGCGGCGCTGCGGGGAGACCGTGTCGGGTTTTGGCGGCGGGCACCATGCGCGATTGCGCGTTACTGTCTTTTGGTGCGTTGCGATGCCTGTCTAATGTCTTTAATGTCTTTAATGTCGTTAATGTCGTTAATGTCGTTTAATGTCGTTCAATGTCGTTTCAATGTCGTTTCAATGTCTTTAATGTCTTTAATGTCGTTAATGTCGTTAATGTCGTTTAATGTCGTTCAATGTCGTTTCAATGTCGTTGTAATGTCTTTAATGTCTTTAATGTCGTTTAATGTCTTTGATGTCGTTAATGTCGTTTGATGTCGTTAATGTCGTTTAATGTCTTTCAATGTCGTTTCAATGTCGTTGTAATGTCTTTAATGTCGTTAATGTCGCTTAATGTCTTTAATGTCGTTAATGTCGTTAATGTCGTTTAATGTCGTTCAATGTCGTTTCAATGTCGTTGTAATGTCTTTAATGTCTTTAATGTCGTTTAATGTCTTTAATGTCGTTAATGTCGTTTAATGTCGTTCAACGTCGTTTCAATGTCGTTGTAATGTCTTTAATGTCGTTAATGTCGTTTAATGTCGTTAATGTCGTTAATGTCGTTTAATGTCGTTCAATGTCGTTTCAATGTCGTTATAATGTCTTTAATGTCGTTAATGTCGTTTAATGTCTTTAATGTCGTTAATGTCGTTTAATGTCGTTCAATGTCGTTTCAATGTCGTTGTAATGTCTTTAATGTCTTTAATGTCGTTTAATGTCTTTAATGTCGTTAATGTCGTTTAATGTCGTTCAATGTCGTTTCAATGTCGTTGTAATGTCTTTAATGTCATTAATGTCGTTTAATGTCTTTAATGTCGTTAATGTCGTTAATGTCGTTTAATGTCGTTCAATGTCGTTTCAATGTCGTTGTAATGTTTTTAATGTCGCTTAATGTCTTTAATGTCGTTAATGTCGTTGAATGTCTTTCAATGTCGTTTCAATGTCGTTGCAATGTCTCCCATGTCTTCAATGTCGCTACTGTCTTTAATGTCGCTAATGCCGTTTAATGTCTTTCAATGTTGTTTCAATGTCGTTGTAATGTCTTTAATGTCGTTAATGTCGTTTGATGTATTTCAATGTCGTTTCAATGTCGTTGTAATGTATGTAGTGTCTTTAATGTCGCTGATATCGTTAATGTCGTTTAATGTTTTTCAATGTCGTTTCAATGTCGTTGTAATGTCTTCAATGTCGCTAATGTCTTTAATGTCGTTAATGTCGCTTAATGTCTGTCAATGTCGTTTCAATGTCGCTGCAATGTTTTAAATGTCCCCATGTCGTTGAATGCCTTTATTGTCTTTCATGTCGTTAATGCCGTTTAATGTTTTCCAATGTCGTTTCAATGTCGTTGTAATGCCTTTAATGTCGTTAATGTCGTTTAATGTATTTCAATGTCGTTTCAATGTCGTTGTACTGTCTATAATGTCGTGTAATGTCTTTCAATATCGTTCCAAGGTCGTTGTAATGTCTTTAGTGTATTTAATGTATTTTGCTGTTTTTCGTGAGTTTCACAGCGTTGCAAAAATTGCAAAGTCGGGCCCGCCGCCAAACGCGGGTCGGGCAAGGGCCAGGGGCGCCGCGGGGGAAAGGTCTGGGGTCGGGGGTAGCGGGACGGCAGGGGGGGCATCGATGACCGTGGCCCAACCCCGTTTGCGCCCTCCCCCCCCAGCCCACCCCGCCACCTCCTCCCTCCCGCCCACGCACCTCGAGGCCATTGAGATCTCAATGGCCTCGAGGTGGCGCTGTATGGGGGCATGTAATGGGCATCGGGCAGGGGGCCCCTCGCGTCCTCCCTCCTCCCCCCCCTTGGATCTCGATCGATCGATCGATCATCGATCATGGCCCGCGGGTCGATCATGGCCCGCTGGATCATGGCGCGCGCGAATATTATTCGCGCGCGCCGACTCGGCCAGCCAGCACGCGCTGCAGCAGGCGCTGCGTGCCTTCTGGAAATTGCACCAAAAAGAAAAAGGAGGAGGGGGATGAGGAACAGGAGGATCGACGACGGCGCGGCTGGGCATATGTCCTGACATCGATCCACCGTCGGCCGCGTGGATCATTCCAGGGCAATCGTCGACGTTTCAGTACTGGGGCCCCCTGGTGAAAAACTCATGTCCAGCAAAACACAGATGTCAGGGCATATACCCCACAGGGGACCAACGTACTTCTGGATATTGCACCAGTACTAATGAAGACCGCAGGCGGTGGCAACTTGGCATATATGCAGAAAACATTCAAAGGGGCCCTCTTTCTGGAGTGCACTCTTATATATATATATATATATATATACACACTATATATATGATGGCCGCGTGCGGTCGGAACTGTGAGGACGGCGAGGGCGCACGCCTCCGGTTACTTTGATCCTTCTGGACATTGCACCTATAGATAAGTAGGGATCCTGCCGTGGTTGTTCACCCCAGGGGGTCCTTCTGGAAATTGCACCACTAGACATGAAGATCCTTGCATGCGGTCGGCACGCCTCCAGTTAACACCAATCAGTGTTCCAACTTTCAGATCATGATCTGAAGATGGAACGCTGATTGGTGTTTTCATTCGGTGGCCCCTCCAGGGGCCACGGGGTGAAACTATTTCCTGACGAGGCCATGGCACCCAAGAAGGAGCCGAAGCAGGGCAAGAAGAACAACGCCAACTCCGAGGAGAAGAAGGAGCTCGCGAAAGCTGTGCGTGCCGCGCGGGCGGCCCACGAGAACAACATGCAGCGCTTGAGGATATATGTGGTATGTACTGAAAGTGCAGGAACCTCGTCGCCTCGTGGGAGTCTGATAGGACCCCTCCGAGGCGACGAGCTCCGGACTTCAGCCATCTATAGATGGTGCCCCAGGAGGTCGAGAGACAGAGGAAAAACCACCAGGAGGAGGCGCGGGAGGAAGAG